>QLOH01000105.1:1200000-1800000 GCA_026901365.1 Sesbania bispinosa
AGAGGAAAAGAGGAACGAGGTAATCACATTTACTCCTAGGCCAAGGGGTAAATAGGGATCCTCAAATAAAAATGAATTCCATGCATAACACCCTTGTTTGATGATAAAACTTAATCATATAAGTGTCCTTGGATGACGGTCCTTGGTCATGATGCAGAGCGCTCAAAAGACGTACGTAATAGTGAAAAGACACCCTTGGTGTGGGTTTGACACTTGAGGTTCGGTTTGAGATTGACTGCATGAATGCATGGGTGGCTTCCCACCATAGGAATTGTAATGTGCATTGCCTGACTGCCTGGTAGATTTGTGATGTATATCAAAACATATATCTAAGTATACTTATATTGCATTCCCATTTGCCCGTTTCTCCCACATTGCAAGCTTTATCACACTCATTGGGACGTAAGTCTCACCACACGCTTTGTGGAACATTTTAGATATGCAGGATGTCTAGCTGGAGCATGGAAAGGAAGACTTGATGTCTAAGGATGGATATTTCCCCTAGGAGTTATTTTGATTAGACTAATTAGGTTCATTGTATCTGAATATTGATAGTAATTGAATTAGCTTCCTCAGTTGGATTGTAGCCATTCAATGGAAATTACTGTATAGTTGTATATTTGGAAAGTTCCACTTAAGTAAACATTGGTTACCTAAGCTTTGTGTGTTTAAAATATTTGTAATGTTGCGAAAATAATTTCAGAAATTTAGGAAGGTGCTTCCAACGGGCGTTATTCTTAGGTTTCCGGAATTAGGACGTTACATTATGGTATAAGAGCAGTTCAATCTAATTAGACTGTGGTTAGGTTAGTTTCCTGTGACTTCCTGTAATCCTTTAATACCTCGTATTCCATATAGGGACTAATCACCCTTATACTGTGTACGTTGTATGCAGGATTCTGGTTAGTGGCTGGAATAGGATGCCTTGGTTTGAGAGAGTTTAGGATGTCTTCTCTAACAAGGATAATACCAACCATTTTAGAGTGAGATAAGATAACATAAACCGATCCCCAATATTCGAACCCTATGCTAAGCACCCTTTTAGGGAAGTCTAGTACCCTTGATGCGGAGGGAATGGCCCTAACTCCCCAGTTGAGTTGTTTATCATTATATTAGTGTAATCTTAGATGACTCAAGAGATTGAATCATGGCCTTTGATCTCTTACTCTTCCCTCTCCAAATTTCCTCTTGGAATGGCTTGTGTTGGCTTGATGGTTGTTGATTTAGGACCTTGGATTGTGGACTTCAAATTTACCTATGCTTGGAGTTAGGGAAATTAGTAATTAGGATGAACAACGGACCATAAGGGATTTTCCTTGAGCTTTAATCAACCACATTCAAGCAATGTAAGAAGGGAAATGAGAATAGGGAGCACGCATGGTTTCCATTCAAGAATGAAAGTAAGTGGGTGAACCGTAGTCACCTCAAGTGGAGCAAATGAGGGAAAATGAAGGCGGAGGATGGTAATCTTCAAGCTTTCCTTCTTCTTCCTTCTCTCGCTTTCTCTCTCTATTCGCCTCTCTCCCTCCAAGAAAAAGGGGCAAAACAATAAATGAGTGGAACCCTAGGAAAAACAACATTAAAATTTGTGTTTGGGCTCTCGCTCAAGCGAGGGTTTTCTCGCTTAAGTGAGAAGGAATATTCCATCCAAGATGCGCATTCTCGCTCAGGCGAGAACTTACTCGCTTGAGCGAAATTTGCTTAATAAAATCTCTCTGCTCTCTGACTTCGCCTCGCTCAAGCGAGAATCTCCTCGCTTAAGCGAGAGCAAGTCAGAGAGCAAATCTAATTTCTGAGTTGAATTGCGCTTGAGCGAGAGGTTCTCGCTTAAGCGACCATATCAGTGGCCAAAATCTCTGGTTTTTACTGGTATGCTCGCTCAAGCGAGACCTTCTCGCTTGAGCGAGAACGCCAGAATCCAAATTTACTGGGATGCTCGCTCAAGCAAGACCTCCTCGCTTGAGCAAGAACACCAGAATTCAGATTTCTAGTTTTTCACTCTTAAACCCATTTTCCCCTAATTCCTTTTATAAAAACTTATTTCCATTATTACTTTTACTCATGAAAATGGTTGGATTTGGGATGTTACACATACCATTTCCTTTGTTCCAAACTTCTTTTAAAATGAAACAACTTCTTGAGCAATGGTCTTTAAATTCATTGCATTCCTATACTCAGTAAATTTAACAACTACACCATTGTCATCACCTGGAGATTCCTGCAAGCGTGTTATGTAAAATAATTCCCTGAATTGTAATTCAAACTAAGACACAATAAAATAAACCATATTTTTCATATAAATGGACACTTGATTCAGCCAAAAATAACTAAAATATTGGCCACATAACAAGTTGAACACAATATTGATTTAGTATCATATATAATACTAAAGCATTAATGCTATCTAAATTGGAAGCTTCAGAGTATCAAATATATCGGACAAAAAAATAGTAAAAGCCACAAAGTAATTTTAATAGTACACAAATCCAAAGGAGAAAAAGATGTACAAACCTTTAACCGAATGTACATATTCTAAAAAACAAAACACTAATATATATGTACCCTACTAGATGTTTCTAAACTAAACAAAATACACAATGGAATATATTTTTTATATTCTAGTTAAATTTCTCTAGGCTAAAAGCCTCAAATACAATTAACAGGAACATATATATCTGCCAAGCTGCTTCCTTTGCGTTGTGATTGACGCAAATATGTACGAACTGTCATTTAAGCCTAATTTGGCTCAATGTATGGTTGTATTTGCTAATCCTTATTGAAGTATAATTCCAGGAAGTGAAAAAGATTCTAACCTTGTTGTATGCATCCTACAACAACTGTTGTTTAGATGTACTATGAGCAACAATGCTAATTTCATTGAAGGAAAGAAATATATACATTAGCCAATGTTAAGAAAGAATTTTGATCAGCTAGTAAAGTAAAGAGAAGTTTGTTATAAGATGTTTAAGCAAAGGGAAATACTGCAACATTTTTTCAATTTACATCCACCATTGCTTGCATAAGGCAATGATATGTTTTATGTTTCCTATAACAACGTTTTGCTTCAGAATCAAGCCATTTGTTTATCAAAATCCAAACTTTCCCCTAGACTTCTTTGAATGACCTGAAGGTGCAATAATTCAATCATTTATTTTAGCTTTCAAAAACCAGAAAACCTGAATGCATTTTAATTACCATCACAGCCATATGGGTACATGAGCAATTTCATTGCCTCTTTCAGTGCGTTCATCATCAGTAGATGCAAAAGAATACTATCCATTATGACCTATCATTTTAGAAACCACTTTTTCACCATATAATCATTTTGCAGATAAGGCTTATGTGGAACATTAAGTGATATGAACCTTGAGGTTTTATTTTGAATGAATCTTAGAAAATTCTGAATAAAATTATCACTTTTCTTGACAAGCACTCTTTTTGTTCTTCGCAATATTTTCTTTTTCTTTTCTTTTGCTATATTCTTTTCTTTTTCTTTCTTAATTTTCTAACACCAATTAAAATGAGATAGATGAGTAACAAATAGTATCCTTGTCAAAACGAAATTCACCCTTTGAAAACTTGAAGAATAAATCACATATAATTCAAGTATTACGTATAGGAAAAATAGGTTTTGAACAAATAGAAAACGTAGAAGAAATAGAAAAGATAGATGGTGGATGTCACACTTTCAAGATTTGAAAGATAAGTCCTTGAAGATACACACACAATGGTGAAGAACCTTTGATAATCTTCACTCTTAACTAGCAAGAAACTTAGAGAAACACTCTCAAAGTAAAAGTAATTTTCTGCATAAACATTCTAAGCCTGTTGCATGCATAAAGCATGGCTTTTATAAGAGTTACATGGTAATTCAAGAGTCATGCAACCAGCTAGGGTTTACATGCTAATACCTCCCTAAAATGCCCTTCATGCAACTACCATGCATCCCTAATTACATTACTTAAAAATAAATTAACTCAAGGAATAAAATTGGCTAACTAAACTCAGCTAAACCTATCTTACTTGGCCGCAAATTACAATCAGTTTCTTTGGCACATTCGGCTGCATTATCCCTTGGAATGTAACCACTAAACATGAAGTAAAGTGGCCATTGAATCAGCCATGAAGTGGCCGCATAAAACAGCCCCAAAAATCAAGTGTGCAATCAATTTTGTAACCTCCATCTGATGAATGTTGGCCGCAACTTTGATGGCAATTTACTCAGCCATTTACAACCTTGTTGGTACCTCTTTGATGACTCATTATTCAGCCAAATGAGCACATGTTGGCCGCAACCTTGGACTAGGTTATATGCTTCCATGTAGCTCCAAAAATGGCCATGTTCAACCGCACCTAGCATTCTTCTTCCAACGACTAGTAGACAAGGTAGTTAATGTAATTAATCCACATTAAAACCTTGTCTTGTAACCATCAAAACCATTAACCAAAATTGTTTGTAACTGTCCAAACTTTATTGAAAGCAATTAAACTAAATAATTCAGCAAAATAAAGATGAATTGGCCACCCACATGGCCTCCTCCAAAGTTCTTGATGGTTCTTCAACTTGTAGTTGCATTAATGGCAACTGTCACTTCATCAATGACTCCTCCTTCTTCAACTTGAATGCAATTAATGAACTGATCACTTTCATTAATGCTCTTGATGTTTTGAAGTTGAGCATCTTTTATGACAAGTTGTAGAGCCTCCTTTGCTTTCCTAGCTTGCGCCCTTGTCATGGGTCCCCCTAGCCTTTTGATTGCTTAACTGATGTCCACATCATTAAGGGTCTCTATACTTGTCATTTTAAAGCCCCTGAATGTAAACATGCAGATCCTAGTTTCAAGAATAATAAACACTAAGTAAAGAAGGAAAGTAAAAGTGCTTAGCTAAGTTGTTACCTTTCAAAAATTGCTTAGAAGACATAGATTCATATATACCTTGGGAAACTTTAATGACCTGTCAAGAAAAAAAGGACTATCAGCAGGAATTGAATCAAGACTTGAAATCCTTTGCCCACATCTTATATTAATAAAACCATTCAGATTATAAAACTTAGTTCTTCTCTTTCTAATCCCATGACACCTAACAAAAAATGAAATACAAATACCTCAAATTCATTGAGAAAAAAGAGAGAGAAATCATCAAAGACCAGAATTCATACTTTAACACTATCATTGCATGTGCAAGGCGTCTCCTAATTGGAAACATTGTCCTCCTCCCAGCAGATTCAACACTGCCATTTGGATCAGCGACTGAAGACGTATAAGACTACATACAAATTCAATGAAAGACATCATATAAAGCATTCTGAATTTTTTGTTAGTACACTTTTAAAAGTATCAACCAACTCATTCATCAATTTAACCGAGGACTCATTTGGAAACTATAAGTATTTGGTCGAATCTCAGTATTTATAAAAAAATTCACATAAAGGACAATCTTAAACAAATAATACAACTCAAAGAAAACATGCATATAAAGCATTCTGAGAACTTTCTTAGCGAACTTTAACTTAAAAAACAATAGGTATAGAACAATAAGCTTGAAATCTAAAAATGTGCGATACAAAATACTTTCGATATTTAGTAAAGAGCTTTTTGAGGCAAGAAGATTGGAATCATAAAGGAGATTCTCAAAAGCTGACTTAAGCACATTAAAAGAAAGGTCTGAGTCAGATTCATATACCTCTTCTTCTAAGGAGTCTCCATCAGCCATCAGACACAGATTGGCTGACTCATCATCTTGGCTTTCTTCTTCCTCTGTGTCATCCCAAGTAGCCATCATGGCTTTCTTCCTTGGACTCTTCTTTGTATCTTTTCTCAATTGGGGACACTCAGCCTTGATATGACCTGGATTGTTGCATTCATAGCATATGATTTGTCCCTTCTTGTCAGTTTTGAGCTCACCTTTTCTAGAAGGAAATCTTTTTCTTCCACTTCCTCTAGATTTCCACATACGTTTGATTTTTCGTGAGATAAAAGCTATTCATCATCCATTTCAATCTCATCATCATCATCATCATCATCATCATCATCATCTTCACCTTCTTCACTATCTGTGTCATGAGATGAGTTTAGAGAAATTTGATGAGATGAGCTTACCCTTTTACCTTTAGGATTACTAGATAAGGCTTTCAGAGCTACTATCTTTGGTCGTCTGATGAGATCTTCTTCCATCAGCTCTTGTTCATGTACTTTGAGTGACCCAAGTAGTTCATCCAGTCTGAGTGTGCTTAGATCCTTTACTTCTTGTATGGTCGTGACTTTAGGCCTCCAAGGCTTAGGTAAGCTTCTGAGAATCTTTCTTACCATATCTTGATTTGAGTAGGTTCTTCCCAAGGACTTGAGATCATTAGTAATGACTGAAAAGCGTCTCACCATGTCTTCAATTCCTTCATCTTCATTCATTTTGAAGAGTTCATATTGTCTGACCAATATGTTGATCTTAGCCTCTTTTACTTGGTTTGTTCCTTCATGCTCAACCTCAAGTGCATCCCATATTTCCTTAGCTGATGCACAACCAGCCACTTTGTCATACTCACTACGGCTCAGTGCACAGGTGAGTAGATACCTGGATCTTGAGTTGAGAACATATCTGCTCTTCTCAACTTTAGTCCAAGTTTCTCTAGGCTTAGTTGCTCTCAAACCAAGTTCATCAGTAATAAAAAGGCATATATGGACCTACCTCTATGATTTCCCATAGATCAACATGTTGAGACTCAATGAAAAGTCTCATCCTGTCCTTCTAGTAATAGTAGTCTGTTCCATCAAAAGCAGGTGGCCTGTTGGTGGATGCTCCTTCAGGGATGAAGAGACTTGAGCTTGGTCTAGCCATGGATCTTTGTCCTCTTCACACGTAGGTGTGCTCAACCCCAAGAGGCTGAGCTCTGATACCAACTAAAGTTGGATGGATGTCTCTAGAAGGGGGGTTGAATAGAGACTTAAAAACTTTCTCCTGAAAACTTTAAGTTCAAGTTGAGCTTAGTTCTCAAGCTCAGCAACTTGGAATCTCAATTTGACTTAGATAGTGAAAGGTTAGTGATACTCAAATAGGGAATAGATATAACTAAAAGTCTTATAGTTGAGATTCAATTGTTTGGTTATGATAAAATTAATGTTCAATTTAGCATCTCAAGTATGCAAACTTGATGTCACGTGTTTGCAAAGGAAAATGTAGATGAACAAGATAGAGAGAAAAGATACACACAGAGTTATCCTGGTTCACCCACTCCTTGGGCTACGTCCAGTCCTCACAAACTTGTGAGATTTCCATTGTGACAACCTTAGACAATTACAAGTATTCTTTCTGCCTCTTCAGGCTCACCCTCACACCAAGCTTAGGATCTTCCTATCCTGGATGAGATTCAAGTATTCTTTACCTTTCCTTTTCAGGCTCTTACCCCACTCACACTGAGTTTAGGCTTCACCTAACTCAGCAGAGACTGTTATGAGATTGATAGAGTAGAGATGATGGTTGACTAGCTTAGTATACGTTCAAAGTACGGGTATACAGTGAGCTCAGCTAGGAGACTTATCTTTCTATGAATTACAGGCAAGTGATGCTAAAATGTGAAAGAAAATATCTAGTACAAACTTAAGATGCACTCAAGTATGATAAAAGTAGGTGAGCTTGAGTTGAGCTTGACTTGAGCTTTAGTTGAGACAGATGAATCAGGTAATATTTAGTATTGTCTCTTGCTTTGCCTTGACTTGGACTCTGTATTTTATTTCAAATGAAACTAGTCATTCCTAGCTGTTATAGGAGAGAGATTTCCTTTTACTAACATTGCTCAGGCCTGCTCTGCTGTGCTTAGGTCTGCTCTGTCCGTTGCAATAGTTACAGCGTACACGCTTTGACTTTTTATTAATTCCATGGAGCGTGTGTCTGAGGTTGAGTCTCAGTCTTAGGCTTACATCTGGGTCTCAGTCTCTTATGTGCAACTTGGTCTCTTGTTCTTCATCTGAGTTCCATCATGACTTATGCATTTGAGTCTGAGTCTTTGTCTTATTTCCTTGGCTCTTTGTAACTCTTGATCTTATTTCTGAGTGTGATAAATTTCATTTCTGTTTGCTTTAGCACTTCAGCTTCATGTATCTCGAGCGTTACTTATTGGATTATAAGTCACCGCAGCGTATTAGCTTGTCTTAGTTTAATAAAGGATTATCTTGCAATATGAAAGGCTAAACTCTGCAAGCACTTGAGCACACAGTTAATAGAAACATGACATTTTTAGATATTTAACTTTTGCTTTTGCACTTTTGATGGTTTGTTTTCATTAAAACTCTTGAGGAGTGAGTTTGTCTTAACAATCTCCCCCTTTTTGATAATTACAAAGCATAAAAGTTTTTTTTGTGAATTTTGAAAATATCTAAGGCTAAGTGATCTGAGTCTCAGCTCCCCTTGAGTCTGAACTCCCTCTGAGTTCATGAGATTAATACTCAGAAAAGATTTTATTACATTATGCTCAAGGTTTTATTTAGAATTTAGATTCCAAATTTGAGATGTTCAATTGATGCCAGAGAAATGAAACACAGCTCAAATAAGTACAAAATAGTGAATTTTCATTGATCATCATGAAGCTGGGATTACATATGTAATCATAAAAAAATTTACATTCAGCAGCCAGCAAAGCAAAGCAGAAACAAGAGTGCCATCAACTGAAAATCTAAAATCCTAACTTAACTCCTAACTACTCCCCCTTTTGCCATTATCAAAACAGAGAGATTAACTAGATGGGGACGAAGATGAGTTAGAAGGAGATTCAAGATGCCTTGGCACAGTCTGAGGTACAGCAGGAAAAGGAGGCAAATTGGACAAGTGCAAATGTAACTTGTGATTAAAGTCATTTGATGTGTTGATGGCTTGAAGTACCATGTGAAGGGAATCAAGCATGTGGTTAGGGTGCAGCGGAATAAATGGATTCCCTCCCTTGTTATGATCGTTAATGCGAAAACACGAATTAAGGCATAAAAAGCATGAACATAATGACATACCTTTTCAGGATTGTGAACGAGGCAATAGCAGCCACGTCTCTAAAGGTGTCCACGCCAACAGCCGAACTAGGAAACCCTCCTCAACTCTACTAGTAGTGTTTAGGGAGTAAGAGCGTTTGCTCGTATGTATTGGGTAATGCATCTTATGATATATATATAGAGTGGTGGCTAGGGTTTTGCCCCTATCTCTATTAACCCTAACATATATGGGCCTGGCCCATTATGTTATAATTCTAATCAAATTAGAATTATTATCTTTCCTAGCGGCTTGTTGTATGCGTGTGACCCAATAGGCTTTTAATATTTGGTTATGATATTAAAATAAAACTCTTTTATATTTAATATCATAAATAGTGAGTGGTATCTAGCAATACATCACTACCCAAATATTGAGATTGTAAACAACTTTGATGAATCCTATTTTATGATAATTTATATGATCTGTCCCTTTGTCCATATATCTAATTGATCTAGTGTGCCCTTCATGCTTCTGCTGCACAAGAGGTTTTGTTAATGGGTCTGCAACATTGTCAGTTGTATGCACTTTGCATATTTTTCACACCATTATAGCAAAACATATAACCTGACTGCGATCTTAAATCATCTTTGTCGATTTGGAAGCTAGCATCAGTGTAACCCTTTACAAGTAGCTCTTCCTCACCTCCATATATCAAGAATGAATCCTTAGTTCTTCTCAAGTACTTAAGGATGTTCTTTACTGTTGCCTAGTGACCTTCACCAGGATCAGACTGGTATCTGCAAGTCATGCTTAAAGCATATGATATGTCTGGTCAAGTACATAACATGGCATACATGATAAACCCTATAGCAGATACATAAGGAATCTTACTCATGCGATCTCTCTCTTCTTTACTGGAAGGAGATTGAGCCTTAAATAGGCTTATACCATGTGACATAGGCAAAATCCCTTCTTAGAATCTTGCATGTTAAACCGTTTTAACACTTTGTCTATGTATGTACTTTGACTTAGGCCAAGTAATCTTTGAGATCTATCTCTATAGATCCTGATACCTAACACATAGGTTGCTTCGCCCAAATCTTTCATAGAAAAACAGTTTCCTAACCAAGTTTTTACAGACTGAAGGGTAGGAATGTCATTTCCTATGAGGAGTATGTCATCTACATACAAAACCAGAAAAACCATTATGTTGTCACTAACCATTTTGTAGACACAAGGTTCATCTTCATTTTAATGAAACCAAACTGCTTTACAGCTTCATCAAAACGAAGATTCCAGCTTCTAGAGGCTTGCTTTAATCCATAAATGGATCGTTGCAACTTACATACCTTTCCAGCATTTTCAGGTATAACAAAAACTTCAGGTTGTATCATATACACATCTTCAAGAAGGCTTCCATTTAGGATAGCTGTCTTGACATCCATTTGCCAGATTTCATAATCATGGTAAGCTGTAACAACTAGCAAGATCCGAAAAGATTTAAGCATGGCAACTGGGGAAAAGGTTTCATCATAGTCTACACCATGAATTTGCTTGAAACCCTTAGCCACCAATCGTGCTATAAAGGTACTTACATTACCATCTATGACAATTTTCTTTTGAAAACCCACTTGCACCCTATGGGTTTTATCCCTTCAGGTGGCTCAATCAAGGTCCATACCTTGTTAGTGTACATGAAATCCATATCAGATCTCATGGCATCAAGCCATTTCTCAGATTCTGGACTCAAAAGAGCTTCTTGGTAAGTCACTGGCTCATCTTGATCCATTAGCAATACATCCCCTTCCTAAGACACAAGGAAACCATATTTCTCAGGTTGGTTACGTACCCTCTCTGACCTACGTAAGTCTTGCGCTACTTGAGCAGGTGGCTCCACAATACTTTGTAGTATCTGCTCTTGTTCCATTATTGGCTCATTGTTACTCTGTGGTACTTGAATTTCTTGAAGTTATACTATGCTCCCACTTATTTTCTTAGAGACAAATTCCTTCTCTAAGAATACAACAGTCCTAGCGAAAAACACTTTGCCTTTGCTAGGATTATAGAAGTAATAACCCTTAGTTTCCCTTGGGTATCCCACAAATAAGCACTTATCTGATTTTGGTCCTAGCTAATTTGAAACTTGGCGTTTCACACAAGCTTCAAAACCCCAAATCTTCATAAAAGACACACTAGGTCGTTTCCCAATCCATATCTCATATGGTTTCTTTATAACAGCCTCAGATGGAACTCAGTTTAGTGTGAAGGATGCTGTTAACAAAGCATGACCCCAGAAGGAGTTGGGGAGATCAGTATGAATCATCATAGATCGAACCATATCTAACAGAGTTCGATTTCTCCTTTCTGAAACTCCATTCCATTGAGGTGTTCCAGGAGGAGTGAGTTGAGATGTTATCCTACACTCTCTTAGACAGTCATCAAATTGTTGGCTCAAGTATTCTCCACCTCGATCTCATCGAAGTGTTTTAATAGTCTTGTCAAGTTGGTTTTATACATCATTCTTAAATTCCTTGAACTCTTCAAAGGACTCAGATATGTGTTTCATCAGATACACAAATCCATATCTACTGAAATCATCAGTAGAAGTGATGAAGTATTGAAAACCTCCTCTAGCCATCGTGCCCATGGGCCCACATACATCACTATGTATGAGACCAAGAAGATCACCGACCCTTTCACCTTTTCTGATGAATGGGGTTTTGGTCATCTTCCCCAATAAACAAGATTCACATGTCTCAATTGATTCAAAATCAAATGAGTCCAAATAACCATCTTGGTGGAGTTTGGATATGTATTTCTCATTTATGTGGCCTAAGTGACAATGCCAAAGATAAGTCGTGTTCAAATCATTTGTTTTGACCCTCTTAGCACTTATGTTATAGATAGGCACTTCAAAGTCAAGAACATATTGTTCAACTTTGCACAACCATAAAACATATCATTCAAATAAATTGAACAACTATTGTTCTTTATTATGAATGAAAAACCACTCTTGTCTAAACAAGAAACAGAACTAATATTCCTACCAATGGCAGGCACAAAATAACAATTATTTAGTTCAATAACTAGTCCAGTTGGCAAAGTTAAATAATAGTTTCCTACGGCTAAGGCAACAACTCTTGCTCCATTTCCCACACATAGGTCAACTTCTCCTTTAGCCAGTGACCTACTCCTTTTAGATCTTATACATTCACCCAAATGTGAGATCCACATCCGGTATCCAATACCGAAGATGCAGAAGTAGGTAAATTGACTTCTATAACATAGATACCTGAATTGGAAGTCTCACTTCCCTTCTTCTTGATCTCCTCCAGGTACTTTTCACAGTTTCCAATGTCCTGATTGGCCACAGTGGAAACATTTTCCTTCCTTAGCTATCCCGCCCATAGGCTTCAAAGCAAAGGTACAAGGCTTATCCTTGCCTTTGTCCTTTGGTTTGAAATAGGGCTTCTTGAACATTTTCTTGCCCTTGCCTTTTCTAGGTTGGACCATCAATATGGCCTTGCCTTTACCTTTATTAATGTTTTGTTGAATTGTTCTTAACATGCTTAGCAATTCTGGCAGTGGTTTGTCAAATTCATTCATGTTGTAGTTTATGACGAATTGACTATAGCTGTCCGGCAACGATTGCAGGACAAGATCAGTGGCCAACTCTTGGCCTAATGGGAATTCAAGCCTGTCTAGGTTTTCAATGTACCCAATCATCTTGAGTACATGAGTACCTACAAGACTTCCCTCTGCCAGTCTACATTGATAAAGTGCCTGTTGAGATGAAGAGAAAACGAGAGACATATGATAGAATCCGTATGTCTAGAATACACAGCGGAAAATAATATATATACACATAAGTGTATTTACAAATATACATAGTGATAGGCCCAATCCCATATCTATCACATGATACACTAACAATAACAATCTAACAAACAATCTAACACTCCCCCTCAAGCTGGAGCATATAAATCATATGCATCAAGCTTGTTACATATATAATCAATCCTAGGACCCCTCAATGATTTGGTGAAGACATTTGCTAACTGATCATTGGAATTAACAAGCTGAGTAGTAATTTCTCCAGATAAAATCTTTTCCCTGATGAAATGGCAATCTATCTCAATATGTTTGGTCCTCTCATGGAATACTGGATTAGAGGCAATGTGAAGGGTAGCTTGGTTAACACAAATGAGAGACATTTGTGTAACCTCCCCAAATCTCAGTTCTTCAAGTAACTGTTTGAGCCAAATAAGCTCACAAGTAGCTGAAGCCATAGCTCTATACTCTGCTTCTGCACGGGATCTCGCCACCACATTTTGCTTCTTGCTTTTCCAAGAAATCAAGTTGTCAACAATAAAGACACAATATCCAGAAGTTGATCTTCTATCAGTAGGAGAACTTGCCTAATCTGCATCTGAGTATCCCACAACTCGAGTATGTTTATTGTCTTCATATAACAAACCTTTTCCTGGGGCTCCTTTAATATATTTTAGAATGCGAATGACTGCATCCCAATGACCTGCACAACGAGAATTAAGAAACTGACTTACCACACTAACTGCAAAAGAGATGTCTGGACGAGTGGCAGTGAGGTAGTTCAGTTTTCCAACCAGTCTCCTGTATCTCTCAGGATCTAAAAGTGGCTCCCCCTGACCTGGTAGAAGTTTAGCATTTGGATCCATAGGTGTGTCAACGGACTTGGAATTCATTAGCCCAGTCTCCTCTAAAATATCCAATGCATACTTTCTCTGAGAAATTACAATTCCATTCTTGGATTGTGCTACCTCAATCCCCAAGAAGTATCTCAGTCTGCCAAGGTCTTTAGTCTGAAAATGATGACAAAGGTGTTGTTTTATCTGTGAAATGCCATGGTGATCACTACCTGTAATGACAATGTCGTCAACATACACTACCATGTAGATACACCTAGCAGCTGAATGGCGATAAAACACAGAATGGTCAGCCTCACTCCGAGTCATACCAAACTGTTGGACTACTGTACTATATCTACCAAACCAAGCCCTGGGAGACTACTTAAGACCATATAAAGACTTGCGGAGACGACACACTAAGCCTGAAGACTCCCCCTGAGCAACAAAACCAGGAGGTTTCTCCATATAAACTTCCTCCAACAGGTCACCATGAAGGAAGGCATTTTTTACATCTAACTGATAGAGGGGCCAATGATGAATAACAACCATGGCTAAAAATAATCTGATAGAAGCCATCTTGGCAATGGGAGAAAAAGTGTCACCGTAGTCTAACCCGAATATCTGAGTATAACCTTTGGCTACTAATCGAGCTTTGAGCCGATCAATTGTGCCATCAGGGCCAACTCACTGTGAAGATCCAACGACAACCAACAATAGATTTCCCAGGAGGCAAAGGAATGAGATCCCAAGTACCGCTGTTCTGAAGAGCACACATCTCATCAATCATAGCTTGTCTCCAACCAGGGTGGGCTAAGGCATCACCTGCAGTTTTAGGAATAGACACAGAGGAAATGGAGGAGAGACAAGTATAATGGGATGGGGATAACCTGTGATAACTCAGAGTGACATAATGAGGTGAAGGATTACGAGTGGAACGTATACCTTTACGAAGTGTAATAGGGAGATCAGACTCAGGAGGTGGGGCCGAAGGGGCCAGAGGAGACGGAGGAGTTGGCTCCGGAGGAGAGTCAATAGGCGGCCCGTATGGAAGGTGCGGATGTTGCCGACGATGATAAACCTGTAGAAGTGGCTGAGTTGGTGGATCTCCCTGCACAATAGGCATGTCTGAGGGATCAAAGACAAAAGGGGTGGTGGTGGATACTAAGTCAGACCTAGAGGTTAAGGAATTAGACTCAAAGTAGAGAGAAGACTTAAAGAACGTGACATCAGCTGAAATGAGATATCTACGAAGAGTGGGGAAAAACACTTATACCCCATCTGAGACCAAGTGAAGCCTAAAAAGACACACTTATGAGACTTAGCGGACAATTTATCAAGACCAGGACTAAGGTTGTGAACAAAGCACGTAGACCTGAAGACTCTAGGAGGTAAGGGGTGGAGAGGTTTGATCGAGGTCGTACTCAATCAAATAATATGAATTAGAGTGTAGTGAGGGTTAGATAACCCAAAGTCGTCTCTCAAGGAATTCAATAACAATTCAGAATATCAGATTTCAGTCCCAAAATTTAGAACCAGAACTTCAGATCGAACTTAAGACAAGTGACTTAAGACGGTCTTAAGACAGAACTTCAGACGGTCTTAAGACTTAAGACGGTCTTAAGACAGAACTTCAGACGGTCTTAAGACTTCAGACAGTCTTAAGAGTTCAGACTGTCTTAAGACTTCAGACGGTCTTAAGACAGGGATTGTCTTAACAGTGCAGAATTTCAGAACGTAACAGAAAGAGGGGGTTTTTGGTTGTTTGTTTAGAAACAGAGTTTCGCAAGTAAAGAAGAAGGAATAAAACGATGTAAGAAAATAGATTGATTCTCTTGTTCATTCACAATTGGATCCGTCATCGGTTAAAAATACATCGAACTCAATTTCCAGAATAAATTCGAATTAACCGAACAAGCGTCAATTAATTCAACAATAATCTCACTCAAGAACTAAGCGAACTTGCTAAACCAGACTAAGCGTACTGGTATGAGATTTCTAATCCTTTACCTCCTGAATTAAGCAAACAGTTGGTTGTTTAGAATGAAGCAAACTAAACTAGAATTCTTAGTGAAGAACAAAATTGAATCATCAACAAGCGTTCAAATACAACTCAAGATTCAAAACCAGAATTCTAAAGGAGAAGATGAAATTGAATTTACTGCAGAAATTGAAATATGAATTTGAGTTAAAATGAACCTCAAAATCCAATGTAAAATCACTCAAGAATCAATCCTCAAGAGTTTAGCAATCCATAAGAGGAAGAACAACAAAATGAAAAATTCCAAAAAAGAAGAAAACCCTAGAAAAATAGAGAGAAGGGAGAGCAAGCGTCTCCTTAACTTCAATCTGTGTAAAAATGTGTAAAAAGCTCTCTAACAGAATTGTAGCTGCATCTATTTATACAATTCTCCTAAACCACAAGATTAACCTAATGGATGGGGTAAAATGGGCCCAGACTAACAAGTTTCAGGCCCAAAAATACTAAAACTACTTCAGCAACTACTTAAGAAACTTGTTGTTCCCGCTCAAGTTCTGACTGCATCTGAACGTCAACTTCAAACTGAAAACTGCACCTCGTCTCTCAGTGGAATATAGTCATATGACCTATCAAATTAAAGCCCAGGACGTTCGCTTTCCAATGCCACTAGAATCACTAAAATCGGACACCTTTAGCTCCAGATATCATCAAAACAAGACAGGTAGGTCAGTAGACTTAAAAATCCGAATTTAAACAACATTTCTAGTTAAAGCCCAATTAAGTCCAATTTGGTAAATCCCAATTATAACAATGAATTTGATTACAATTATACTCAGAAAGCTGCAATGGAAGGTGCAAAGTATGTGTGAAATTATACTCATCAAATACCTCCACACTTAATCTTTTACACTCCGGGCAAAACACCATATGACCAAAAATCAACTAAGGATCAAGATGCAGATACAGATGGCATAATTATTAAGAGATCCGAGGAATGCATAGGAGTAGGCAAAATACAACATCCAAGGAATCATGGATTCAAGAAATATATGAATGAAATTCCCAATAATTTAGCAAACAAGAGGGTAGATCAAATCAAAGGGGTGAATCAAGAATGATAGAATCCTCACAATCCAAACTCTCTAACTCTCAAGTGTTTAGGCTTGTGTATATACACTCAAAGCAATCATGTAAGCAAACACTACCATAGGCTTGGCAAGACTCTAATATCCACAACAATTGAAGCACAAGCAAACAAAGATCAAGAGGACTTCAAATAGGATGAAATGGGGCCAAGGTAAAGGTAGGGAAAATGAAGGATAAGAAGCTATAAACCAAAGAGAATAGAGGAGCAATGGGGAATAAACTCATGAATGCAAGTAGCATACATCTCAAGATTACAATTAAACTCCTCTTTTTCACCTTTTAACCCAAATTTTTTATTTATTTCAAGCACACTTTATTTCTTTGCTTTTTTTTATATACTTTTCTTTTGAGCTTTTCTTTTCTCTTTTTTTTTCTTTTCTGTTATTTTTTTTTTTAATTTTCCATCATTCCTTTTCCAATTTTGTTAAACTAGCCAAGGTCACAATATGATATCCACTTGAGGAGATAAGATAAGAAATTTAAGTACACCCCCACACTTATTCAAGAACCTATTCCCAAAACAATTCCAAAGCTCCTTTATCCTCTAAGGCAAGGACAATCATGGTTTTTCACTTTCAAGGCTTGTAATGAGCTTTTAATAACAAGAAATGGAGTCCATAGGCTCAAAGGGGTTAACAAGTTGGAAAATTATCAAGGTAGGCTAATATGGCTAGTAGCTCAATTATCAACAAAAATGCCCCAATCATCTCAATTCATGCACGTGAACAAAGTTGCAAATTAAAGAGTCAAGCCAAGTTCTAGAGCACAAGCAAACATGAGTGAAATCACACAAGAAAAAGAGAGAATGGCACAGAATGGTCCATCTATCAATAAGGCTCAAAATCTCACCAAGGACAACTCCATCACAAAAGATTCAACCCCATAATTATCAAAACCAACTTATTCACCAAATTACAAGGAATTCAATCAATATAAATCAAGAAACAAATTATCCAAGAATGATGAAAATGCAAACTACCAACACAAATCCTAAAAATCCAATGAAAAACATGCCAAATGTATTTTTCTACTATCCAAAATCTGTTTTTGCTGTCATAAAACGTATTGTCTAAAATTCTGCTGTAAATAGCAGAAAAACTCACAAACAGAATACAATAACAATAAACAACAATTTCAGACAGTAAACAGTAAAATTCAGACAGTAGTAGCTACAGAATAGCTACGCAATAGCTAAAAGCTTCAGCAAACAACAAATTTCAGCAAGTAGTTTCAGATAGTAAACAATAATTTTCAGCAAACAGCAAACAGTAAAAACACAGTAAAACAACAGTTTTTTTAGAAACAGTAAAAACAGCAAACAATTTTTTTTTTTATTTTTGTTTTATTTTATACAATCCTAAAAATTACTAACACAAATCAATATAATCCTAACCACATACTAATTCCTAAAATCAATTCTAAAGTCCTAAAACTACAATTCTCATCCCCCACACTTAAATCACACATTGTCCTCAATGTAAAGATAATCAAATTATAGATCAACAGACAAAGTGTAATGAAAATGTGGGAAAAGAGAAACTCCCCTTCATCCAACTCCTATCCTGGGAATTCTTGAATCCTTTGGCATCACCTGTATTATGCTCATCCAAGTGCTGTCTGAAATAGAATATAAAATGGCAGTGTTCAGCAACTTGGTGAGGTCCCTTATCACTTGCAGCAGAGAATACTCATTATGTGTATCCTCCACTTCTGCATGCTCAAAGTAGCTAGGCAATGGCTTCTCCAAAAATGGTGGCTGCACAACAGATGGGAGAAACATGGTAGTAGGAGGTGATTCTGTAACCTGCACATCAACAAAGTCAGATTTATATGTAATTGCTGTAATCAAGCCTGTACATTCTGACTCTCTTGAATTAGTAACTACGGTATCAACTCCAAGACCTTCAGAATCACAATCATTATTCAAAAACTTGTCAATTTCAGCACATGCACTACACATAAAAGAATCAGTACATGGATCACGAGTGTAACCATTGCTGAAATCAGACAAGAATGGAGAATCAAGTTCTCCTGCAAACTCAGACAAATTTTTATCAACAACAGTTCAGCATGCAAATCATTATGAAATACAGAATGGTCCCCAATAGGATCTGAACACATAGCATCTGAACACATATTATCTGAAATCATAACATTTGGACTCATGGGATTTGAACCCATAGAATCTGAATCCATAACATATGAATCCTGTGATTGCATTTGATGCAAGGTAGTGGCCATTTGCCCAAGCTGAATTTCCATATTTTGAAATGTTGCTTCTATTTTCTGCTGGGAGTTCAAGTTGTCAGCTGCCATTTGCCTTATCAATTCTTCCAGAGAAGGTTCACTCGTGGAAGGTGCAACTACTTGCTGCAATGGTGGGGGCTGGTATAGCCAGCTTGGCTGAACAACCTAAAAATGAAATTGATCAGGCATATAAAATTGTTGCTGAGGAGGTCCATAATTATCATAAAAATCAACAACATAAGATTGAGGAGAGAAATAATCTTCAGACTCATGTAAAGTAGGGCAAGAATCTGTGGGATGCTCAGGTGATGTGCAAATCCCACACAACTCCACATGTGTCTGAGGTACTGCCAACTGATTGATCAAAGAAGCTAAATCATCCATCCTGTTCTCTACTTGTCTATGATCAACAACATATGGTGTCTCCTCCTCATGGACTCCCAAAGGAAAAATCATTGAGTTGCTTCTGGAACTAAATTCTTGATTATGTGAAGCCGTGCACTCAATGAGTTCTCTCAAAGTCAATTTAGCCATAATGTTAGAATCAAAATAAGTAAAATTAGAACGAAAAGAAAATGAAGAAACAAAAATAGAAGCAAAAACACAAACAAAATGTTAGTTGACCAAAAACAAAATATGAAAATTGACTCTAAACTCACACAAACAAAACAGACACGAATTACACAAAAACAGAATAGAAAAACTCAAAAATAGAAGTTCAGAAAGTTACAAACAGAACTGAAAACTTTAATCTGAAATTGAACTGAATTCCCCGGCAACGGCGCCAAATTTGATCGAGGTCGTACTCAATCAAATAATATGAATTAGAGTGTAGTGAGGGTTAGATAACCCAAAGTCGTCTCTCAAGGAATTCAATAACAATTCAGAATATCAGATTTCAGTCCCAAAATTTAGAACCAGATCTTCAGATCGAACTTAAGACAAGTGACTTAAGACGGTCTTAAGACAGAACTTCAGACGGTCTTAAGACTTAAGACGGTCTTAAGACTTCAGACGGTCTTAAGACTTAAGATGGTCTTAAGACAAAACTTCAGACGGTCTTAAGACTTCAGACGGTCTTAAGACAGGGACTGTGTTAACAGTGCAGAATTTCAGAACGTAACAGAAAGAGGGGGTTTTTGGTTGTTTGTTTAGAAACAAAGTTTCGCAAGTAAAGAAGAAGGAATAAAACGATGTAAGAAAACAGATTGATTCTCTTGTTCATTCACAATTGGATCCTTCATCGGTTAAAAATACATCGAACTCAATTTCCAGAATAAATTCGAATTAACCGAACAAGCGTCAATTAATTCAACAATAATCTCACTCAAGAACTAAGCGAACTTGCTAAACCAGACTAAGCGTACTGGTGACCAAACTAAGTGTACTGGTATGAGATTTCTAATCCTTTACCTCCTGAATTAAGCAAACAGTTGGTTGTTTAGAATGAAGCAAACTAAACCAGAATTCTTAGTGCAGAACAAAATTGAATCATCAACAAGCATTCAAATACAACTCAAGATTCAAAACCAGAATTCTAAAGGAGAAGATGAAATTGAATTTACTGCAGAAATTGAAATACGAATTTGAGTTAAAATGAACCTCAAAATCCAATGTAAAATCACTCAAGAATCAATCCTCAAGAGTTTAGCAATCCATAAGAGGAAGAACAACAAAATGAAAAATATCGAAAAAGAAGAAGAAGAAAACCCTAGAAAAACAGGGAGAAGGGAGAGCAAGCGTCTCCTTAACTTCAATCTGTGTAAAAATGTGTAAAAAGCTCTCTAACAGAATTGTAGCTGCATCTATTTATACAATTCTCCTAAACCACAAGATTAACCTAATGGATGGGGTAAAATGGGCCCAGACTAACAAGTTTCAGGCCCAAAAATACTAAAACTACTTCAGCAACTACTTAAGAAACTTGCTGTTCCCGCTCAAGTTCTGACAGCATCTGAACGTCAACTTCAAACTGAAAACTGCACCTCGTCTCTCAGTGGAATATAGTCATATGACCTGTCAAATTAAAGCCTAGGACGTTAGCTTTCCAATGCCACTGGAATCATTCAAATCGGACACCTGTAGCTCCCGATATCATCAAAACAAAACAGGTAGGTCAGTAGGCTTAAAAATCCGAATTTAAACAACATTTCTAGTTAAAGCCCAATTAAGTCCAATTTGGTAAATCCCAATTATAACAATGAATTTGATTACAATTATACTCTAAGAAAGCTGCAATGGAAGGTGCACAGTATGTGTAAAATTATACTCATCAAGGTTGATGAGGGAACAATATAGAGTTGGGGACCTAGTTGTTTAGGACAGAAGAGGGCATGCGATTGATGAGATAGCACGCAGTGAGAATAACATCACCCAAAAATTGTTGAGGGACATGACCATGAAATAAAAGGGTTCGAATTGTTTCAATGAGATGTCTATTCTTGCGCTCTGCAACCCCATTTTGTTGTGGGGTATATGCACAAGAGGTCTGATGAAGAATACCATGGGAAGTCATAAATGTTTGAAAAGAATGGGAGATACTCACGAGCATTATCACTGCGGAGAGCACATATAGAAACACCAAATTGATTTTTGACTTCATTATAAAAGGATTGAAATATAGAAAACAACTCAGAACGATTTTTCATTAAAAACAACCAGGTGCATCGAGAATAATCATCAATGAAAGTAACAAAATACTGACACTCCTAGGAAATAGACTACAACTATGTTTTCCCAATTGACATGACTCACACGACAAAGTTGACAACTTAGACAGACTCGGTACTAGTTGTTGTAGCTTGGGAAGGCTTGGGTGACCCAACTGAGCATGGATGAGAGGGGAGAATCCACCACCGAGCCAGCATGAGTAGAAGTACGAAGCTGATAAAGGCCATGAGACTCACATCCGGTGCCAATCATCCGTCCCGAACTCTGGTCCTGTAAGAAAACAGAGTCTTTAGTAAAAGAAATGACACAATCAAGAGAACGAGTGAGACGGCTAATGGATAATAAGTTAAATGGAGACCCAGGGACATAAAGGACATTATCAATGGAGAGAGAAGGAAGAGGTTAGACACTACCAACACCATGGGATGGGACCTAGGAGCCATTAGCTAAAGTCACCGACGGTAAGTAACCCGAAGTGGAAAGGGTAGAGAAAAGGGATTTATTACCAGTAATATGATCGGTGGCACCAGAATCAAGAACCCAAGGGCCAAGGGAGGTGGAGTGAGTGAGACCAGCAAAGGAATTACCCGTGTGCGCAATAGAAGCAGTGGAACCGGAGGCTTGACGATCCTCATACCATTTAAGGAACTCGTTGAGGATAGCCGATGGTACTGGATGATCAACGGAAGTGGATATGGGAGTATCAGACCTAATAGTAGTAGGAATAGCCATGACTCAACTGTAGGAGAGAGAAACAGCCACAGGAGAGAGAAAAAAACGTCCAAAAGAGGAAGAACCCGTGACTACCAGACTTGAAACTCACAAACAAAGACCAGATCGGGATAGAGGACACCGAGGCGAGTCTGGCGGCGGCGAGGGCGGCCGGAACGGCGGCCGAACGCGCCTCCACGCGCGGCTGACGGTGACTGGCGAAGGAGAAACGTGCCAGTGAAGAAACGCCGCATGAGAGCGTGTCTGTGCTCCGATGGACACGATTCCGGCGGCGTTGGACTCGGATTGACGGCACGAGTCTGACGGTGGTGGTGCCGGTTGGATTCACGACGGGAGGTGGCGGCAGCGACGGAAAAGAGAGAAAAAGTGCCGGAAAAATAACACGGCAACACGGGTAGACCGGAAACCGGAATGAGACACGGTTTCCGGAAAAAAAAAATTGACACCAATGGACAGTGGGTCCACTGGGAAGGCACGGACTAGGGTTATCTCTCTTTAGGCTCTACATACCATGTTGAGATGAAGAGAAAATAAGAGACATATGATAGAATCCGTGTGTCTAGATTACACAACGAAAAATAATATATATACACATAAGTGTATTTACAAATATACATAGTGATAGGCCCAAGCCCATATCTATCATATGATATGCTAACAATAACAATCTAACAAACAATCTAACAGTGCCTTTGAGACTTCGAATTGTTCATGCCTAGCTTGCCCTTGATAAAGTCTCTTTAAATGTACGATCATATCGTACGCCTCCATGTTCTCATGTTGTTCAACATTCATGGTAGCAAGCAAAAGGCAACCTACATTGAGAGCATCATCCAGATGCTTCTTAAAAGCATCCTTGTCAGCTTTCAAAGTATTTGCAGCGGGTGTTTCAGGAACGGGCTCTTCCAGGACATACAACCTTTTCTCATGCCTAAGTACAATCCTTAGGTTTCTATACCACTCTAGAAAGTTAATTCCAGATAGTTTGTCCTTCTCTAGGACAGATCGCAGTGAAAAGTTATTTGTTGTGTTCGTTGCCATGGTATTAACAGAAAATTATGCACGTAAGTATCATATAACAAACATATTTAATCAGGTCTTTAATTAAATATGCCTCCCACTATTTTGATTCAAAATAAGTACCCTCAATATAAAGAATCAAAAAATCCCATCACTAGATTTTCTAGTGGGCCAAGATCGATATTTCACCTAATTTTAAGTCAACTTTAGCTGATCGCTTAAGAAAAGGTTATTTAGGTAGGAACACGCTTTCCAATTGCATCTCATACATGATAGCCGGATGGGTGTAGGATCTAGAATTGAGCAAAACCAACCAATTAGAATTGAAATATAGTGAATAAATTGCGAAAATAAGGTGCAGGGCAGCAGCTTATTTTGCGCAAGAAAGTGATAGAAAATGAGAGAAAATGAAAGAAAAAGTGGAGAGGAAGAAATGGGAAGGACGCCACTAAAGCAAGAGTCCACTTGCAGCAGATAAGTCCAATGCCAGACGCCACTAATTCAGGAGAATTAGATAAGTCTCAGTATGGTTTGAGCAACAACCACCAAGCCTCACTCAACTCACAAAGGGAGGAGAAAATTGGGCATAATGCCTTTACTTCAAAATTCAATGTTAATTACAAGAGAGGAAGACTCCTTTATATAGGAGTTGAAGAGGGGAGGGGCGGCTTCAAGAAGGAATAAAAGGGGGAAAATAAAATGATGGGTGCAATCCCATCCTAAGTGGGATTTGAAACCAAGCCCCTATAGGTGTATGGCTAAGCTAAGCCTTAAGCCAATAAACCTCCCAATTATGCGCCCATTTTCATAGGAAAATACAAGATGAGTGAATTTCCTATCCTAGGTGGGATTAGAACCCATGACCCTCTACATCTCCTAGTAAGGTATCCTACTAACCACTAAACCCATAGGTAAGTGGCGCCCCTAATTAAGGAAAATGACAAACATGTCCTAATTACAACACAAATCCTAATTACATCATAAATCCTAATTATATTGATTCCTAATTAAGTTGAGCCTTGCATGTTGACTTTGGCTTCTTGGTCAATGGTCAAGGGTTGACCAAGGGTTGACCCTCATGAAGGAAGACTCATGCTTGGTTCAGCTCCAAACATTTCAAGCAGCTCCAATGTTGACCCTAGCCATCAACTGTCAGTTTAGAGGTCCACTGACTGGTTGTCATCATCCCCTCCCCCTTGAAAAGCATTTGTCCTCAAATCTGAAAAATGAGAAGAATATAAGGGGTAGAAGAGGAATAAAAGAATGGGTGACAAAGAGGATAAGGTGGCGGCTTCCCTTTAGGATTAGTGAATCCTTGCTAGGTCTTCAACAATGGACATCCTTGCGCACCTAGTCAACATAGAAAAGAAGACTCATTATTCCCAAGTATGTATCCTCTAATGCTCATAATAATAGTACTTGGGAATCATGTAGGGAGTTTTGGTGAAAGAAAGAGTGGTGGAAGAAAGAAGGGAAGTGGAAGAAGAAGAAGAAACAGGAGATAAGGTTAGAGGAAACTCCCTTGTAGTGTTGCTACGCCCTCCTTCCTTAATCAGCAGCTCCCTTTCTTGATCTCCTTCAAAACAATTAAGATCAGCAGTTTTGAATTGATGAAGTAATAACATGAATTCCCTTTTATTTTTTTGTCTTTCTTTGGTTTTCACCTTTTCTATCATTACTCTCGATGTTTCTTCTTTCTTTTTCTTTCTATCCTCATCTCCTATCTTAAGTCTCTTAATTTTCTCAAGTTCTATCTCTCTCTTCATGTGAGCTTGATCCTCACATATTTCTTGGATTGACATTGGCATCAAAGTAATTTTAGCTCCATCATGTTTAAAAGATATTTGATTAGAGTATCCATCATGGATGACTCTCTTATCAAACTTCCAAGGCCTACCCAACAAGATATGTGTGGCATCCATAGGTACAACATCACAAAGAACATTATCATCATAATCACCTATGGAAATAAAGATGAGAGTTTGCTTATTTACTTCCCTTTCCCCATCATCACATATCCAAGATAACTTGTATGGTCTGGGGTGGGGAGTGGTAGATAAACCAAGTTTTTCCACCATTCTTGCACTTGCAATGTTAGTGCAACTTCCACTATCAACAATTAGGGAGCAAATCCGTCCCTCTATCATGCATCTAGTGTGGAAGACAGTTTGCCTTTGTTCATCTTCTCTTATTATTTGATTTCCTAGGGACCTTCTCACCATGCAAAGTTTACCCTCGGTCCTATATACTTCTTTCTTAATTTCATTCTCTTCTTCACTAGTTTCTTTTTCCTCATCCTCACTTTGTTCATTCTCACTTGCACTAGTGTACTCTCCATTCTCTTTAACCAACATTGCCCTCCTATTTGGGCATTGGGAAGCTATGTGTCCCTTGCCATCACACTTGAAACATTTGATGTTTCTTGTGGAGGTAGAGGGCTCTTCCTTTTTAGTAGAAGGAGTGGGGTTAGAAGTAACCCTAGGAACCTTAGGTTCATCCTTTCTAGGCTCTTTCCCTTATCTTCTTTTAGGGTTTCCTTGTTCCTAGTTGTAAAACTAGTGTTTCCTCTTTTATAGCTACCCTTTCTTTTTAGTTGAGTTTCAATTTTAATGGCTTGGTGTACCAAGTCCTCCATTTCTACATAAGGATGCAATTCCACTATGTCCCTTATGTCGAAATTAAGTCCATTGATAAACCTAGCCATAGTTGCTTCACTATCCTCAACTATGTTGGCCCTAATTAAAGCAAGTTCCATTTCCTTAAAGTACTCATCTACACTCTTAGATCCTTGCTTAAGAGTTTGGAGTTTGATGTGCAACTCCCTAGTGTAATGTTGAGGTATGAACCTCTTTCTCATGATGGACTTCATTTCCTCCCAAGAGGAAACCAAAGGAGCATTGCACCTTCTTCTTTCAGCCTGAAGCTGATGCCACCAAACTAAGGCGTAGTTCTTGAATTCTAGAGAGGCAATTTTAACCTTTTCCTCTTCCCTATACCTATGGCAACTAAAAATTTGTTCAATTTTAAGTTCCCATTCTAGGTATTGTTCTACATCATTTCTACCATTAAAGGTTGGGACTTCTATTTTTACCCCTCTAAAACCTTGTTCCCTTCTAGGCTCTTCTTCTCTCCTATGCTCTCTCCTATGCCTCCTAGGATTTTCTTCATAATACTCCTCTCTTTCTCTCCTAGGGATGTCCTTATAGTAGTCTTCTCTAAACCCTCTAGGTTCCTCACGCCTCCTAGGCCTTCTATGCTCTCTTTCCCTTTCCCTTCTCCTATAGGTATGGCTAGAATGTCTCTCTCCCTCACTACTCTCAGCATGGTACCTATCTTCACTCCTAACCACACTATACCTATCCTCACTTCCTCCTTCTCGAGAAGAATGCCTTCTCTCCCTCCTATTCCCACTTAGTTCTTTCCTAAGTTCACTCATCTCATGCCTCATCATTCTGGCCATGTCTTGAATTGCATGTTGCAACTCGGCCCTATACCTTAAAGTTCTAGGTGAAGGAGGTGGTGATTTCCTACTACCCATTGTTAAAATTTTTGATTTTCAAGAATTTGGACCTTTCCACTCACTAAGTATTTACACTCGATGGAATGTTAACACTCGTGTATGTCACTCTTTTTAGGCTTTTTCTATAATGATACTCTCTTGCCTCTTCTACTCGGTTGGAGGTTGATTAGAAGTTGCAAAGACCAACGTGAGTCTAAGTCTTAACCCTTACCCAAATAGAAGCGCACTAACAAAGAAAATACCTACTGGAAGAAGATTGGAAAAATCCTAAGACAAAACAAAAGAAATGATATGACAAACAAGAAAAGCTGGCACTCAAACAAGCTTATACACAAGAGCAGACAGCAAACAAGACAAGACGGAAGAAATTGCAAAGAGAATTGTTTTTGGTGATTTTTGAAAAAGAGTTGCCAAAATTGTCGTTTTAGAAAAACAGCAAATACAACTCAATTACGGTATACAGGGAAATGAAACAGAAAATTACAGTAAAACTGTCACTGTATTGTTGGGATACTTCTTTGTTTTTGTTTTTCTATTTTTTTGAATTTTTTTTTGAATTTTTTGATTCTTTTGACTTGTTGGGTGTCTTTTGACTTTTTCTTCCTTGTTGTTGACCTTTGCACCCCTTTTTTTCTTTTTACACCTCTTTTTCTATTTTTGGCACGTACGTACCTTTTGTATTTTTCTTGCCTTTTCTTTCTTTTTTTGTCTTTTTCCCCAACAGAAAATTACAGAAATTTGTACACAATGAAAAGAAAATTAACTGTACCTACTGTAATATTTTTGGAATTTTCTGACAGTAAACTGGTCCAAGTGGCCCAGAAAAGCAAAAATAATGAATAAACTGATTTCTAAAAACTGTAAAAACGTAATGGCAACTTGATTTCAAAAATGGCCAAAAAAATTGCTTAGCACTTCCTTGTTGATTATACAAAACCGGTATGGTAACAGAAACGCGCTTGGTTCAATTTTAAGATTGGAATTAAATTTTGAAGGAAAATCAACAATTAGAATTTGTTGATCTTCTTCCAATACTATGAACCAAAAAAGATCCTATAGGTGAGCGTTTTGCACAATCAAACAGGGAAAGTCCAAGGTAGAGATAGCAGTCAATCCAAATTTGCAATCAGAATGCCAATCAAACAGACATAACAAGAATAGGAAATTGAACAACACAAGAGCCCAAAAATGCGCAAAAATGGCAAAAATAATAAGGAAAAAATTGCACAAAAATAAATGGCAAGAAATTAAAGGGGGAAACTGAAATTAAAAGGATGGGGAGGACAAAAATGTAAATGGCAGAAAGTAGAAGGGGATGGCAGAAAGTAAAAGGATGGGGAGAGCAGAAATGTAAAGGGGGAAGCGGAAATTAAAAGGATGGGGAGGACTGAAAGTAAATGACTGAAAGTAAAGGGGGAAGCGGAAATTAAAAGGATGGGGAGAGCAGAAATGTAAATGGCAGAATGTAAAGGGGAGAGTAGAAATTAAAAGGATGGGGAGAAGCGAAAATTAAATGGCGGAAAATTAAAAGCGGAAAGTAAAGAGATGAATATGGGGGATGAACAATTAATGGTGAAAGGGAGAAATGTAGGTGAACGATCTTTGGAAAAATGAAGACAACAATGCCTCCTCTTACCACACTTCACCACAAACAAGCAGTTATATCAAGAAATTTGCAAGAATTACTCAAGAACAAGTATGAGCAATTAAAGAGGCATTTAAACAAACACCTAGGGGGTGGGAATTAGCGGCCCAAAATAGACCCCAAACTAGCAAGAAATCAACCAATTCAATCAAGACAGACAAGTGCTGATAGCAGCAGAAAGGCACCTCGGGCCCGGGAAACAGTCCAAGTCCAAATTACAATTGAAAAGAGGGATGGAATTACACTAAATTGAATGAAAATTCTGCACATATAGGTGCAGCAAAACAGCGCCCAAACAGCCCCAATGTGCTCCAAAAATTGCTCAATCCATCAAGCTCTGATTACCAATTGATAGCCGGATGGGTGTAGGATCTAGAATTGAGCAAAACCAACCGATTAGAATTGAAATATAGTGAATAAATTGCGAAAATAAGGTGCAGGGCAGCAGCTTATTTTGCGCAAGAAAGTGATAGAAAATGAGAGAAAATGAAAGAAAAAGTGGAGAGGAAGAAATGGGAAGGACGCCACTGAAGCAAGAGTCCACTTGCAGCAGATAAGTCCAATGCCAGACGCCACTAATTCAGGAGAATTAGATAAGTCTCAGTATGGTTTGAGCAACAACCACCAAGCCTCACTCAACTCACAAAGGGAGGAGAAAATTGGGCATAATGCCTTTACTTCAAAATTCAATGTTAATTACAAGAGAGGAAGACTCCTTTATATAGGAGTTGAAGAGGGGAGGGGCGACTTCAAGAAGGAATAAAAGGGGGAAAATAAAATGATGGGTGTAATCCCATCCTAAGTGGGATTTGAACCCAAGCCCCTATAGGTGTATGGCTAAGCTAAGCCTTAAGCCAATAAACCTCCCAATTATGCGCCCATTTTCATAGGAAAATACAAGATGAGTGAATTTCCTATCCTAGGTGGGATTAGAACCCATGACCCTCTACATCTCCTAGTAAGGTATCCTACTAACCACTAAACCCATAGGTAAATGGCGCCCCTAATTAAGGAAAATGACAAACATGTCCTAATTACAACACAAATCCTTATTATATCATAAATCCTAATTATATTGATTCCTAATTAAGTTGAGCCTTGCATGTTGACTTTGGCTTCTTGGTCAATGGTCAAGGGTTGACCAAGGGTTGACCCTTATGAAGGAAGACTCATGCTTGGTTCAGCTCCAAACATTTCAAGCAGCTCCAATGTTGACCCTAGCCATCAACTGTCAGTTTAGAGGTCCACTGACTGGTTGTCATCAATACAACTCTTGGATAGTTAGGTGAATAACTCTTATTCTAATTCATCTTTTGAATTAATGCCTAACTTAGTGCCTCTAGGTTTTCAATCCTATTGAATATACCTAGTTAAGTTAAAACCCAATGATTAACAGTCGGATATTACTTTTATCCTGTCACGCCTCACTAGAATAGATAAAGGTACCCTGCTTTGGCAGACCCACACTTAATCGATTCTAGCCTTGACGAGTGTCATTCATTGGAAGGCAAAACATGACTTAATATTTTTCTTTGAAGGATTTGGTTGCTTTAATGCCTCTAGGTTTTTCAATCCTATTGAATATACCTAGTTAAATCAAAACCCAATGATTAACAGTCGGATATTACTTTTATCCTATCGTGCCTCACTAGAATAGATAAATGTTCCCTACTTTGGCAAACCCACACTTAATCGATTCTAGTCTTCGCGAGTGTCATTCATTGGAAGGCAAAACATGACTTAATATTTTCTTTGATCGCTTTAATATTATTTGTTTGTTAAACTATTTAACAAAACATACAAGCATGCATCTCATACAAATGAATGATATGGTTATGGCCTCCTAAAATTCCAATAGAAAATTACATCACGTATATAATCTTGAAGCCTCCATCCACATGTCTCCACATGCCCATTAACTCCATGTCCTCCCGGTTATATTACATAACAAGAAGAAACCTCGATTAACATACGAGGGGATAGAGATAAGAAAAGAATTACAAATGGAATATATATAGGTAAGGCACGACACGCAGGTCATATTTAAATAAAACAAGTAAGGTCGTAACCAATCATCATGCAATACAAACATCCATTTTGATTGTAAAACGAGTGATATATTTAGATGTATATATAGAACGAGGTTTGATTACGCGCATATGAAATAACACACTATGTAGTGTCACCCACTCCTTGCGTTACGTCCAGTCCTCACAAACTTGTGAGATTTCCACTATGACAACCTTAGTCAATTACAAGTATTCTTTCTACCTCTTCAGGCTCACCCTCACACCAAGCTTAGGCTCTTCCTATCCTGGTTGAGATTCAAGTATTATTTACCTTGCCTCTTCAGGTTCTTACCCCACTCGCACTAAGTCTAGGCTTCACCCAACTCAATAGAGACTGTTATGAGATTGATAGAGTAGAGATAATGGTTGACTAGTTTAGTCTACGTACAAAGTACGAGTGTACAATGAGCTCAGCTAGGAGACTTCTCTCTCTATGAATTACAGGCAAATGATGCTAAAATGTGAAAGAGAATATCTAGTACAGACTTAAGATGCACTCAAGTATGATAAAAGTAGGTGAGCTTGACTTGAGCTTGACTTGAGCTTTAGTTGAGACAGATGAATCACGTAATATTCAGTATTGTCTCTTGCTTTGCCTTGACTTGGACTTTGTCTTTTATTTCAAATGAACCTAGTCATTTCTATCCGTTATGAGAGAGAGATTGCCTTTTACTGACATTACTCAGGCCTGCTCTGCTGTGCTCAGGTCTGCTCTGTCTGCTCTGTTCTTACCCCATTTCTATCAGTATTGTAGAAACATGACATTTTTAGATATTTATCTTTTGCTTTTCCACTTTTTATGGTTTGTTTTCATTAAAACTCTTGAGGAGTGAGTTTGTCTTAACAGAAAAATGAAGTTGTCACAAAGAAAATCACCAGTATTTTCAGTTTAATCTCTGATACAAATGAAGCAAACTATCATTCTGAATTTTTTTTAAACTACTTCATCAGAGTTCCTAAATAATAACAATCTATACCACAACACACATAAAAGAGCTCCTAATCATACTGGATCATTGATTGTAAGGCAATATTTTTAATTTCAAAATCCAAAACTAATTAGGGGCTAAAATTATGAAGATCAAAGTAACACACTAAACAAAAAAATGGTATAGTACTATAGGCTTCGAATTGATAAATATGGTGCACAAAAAACTTTCGACATAAATAAAACTCACCTCTTAGATGTTTCAAAAAAATTCCCTAAAGATTTAGCCCCTAATTTTCCCCCACAATAATGTCTAAAATCTATAGAGGTAATAACAGGGTACAAATCAGAATTTAATTGAATAAATTGTGAGCGTTTAAAAGGAAGGAAATAGTATTCGAATCTTACCAACTTAGGAATAATCGCATTCAAAATTGATGAAGTACGCATATATATCCCAAACCTGGCAAAAAAAAATCAAAACAACATTCTTAGAATGAATAAATGATAACAAACTACATGGTACATTATAAAAGGCCTAAATCAATTTCAATAGTCAATTGAATTAAGGTTGAGGCAATATCTCACACTTGATCAGAAAGACACAAAAAATTGAACAAAGAATATGATTACAATTAGAAAAAATTAAACGAAGAGCTCAGAAAAGAATGTCAGTAGTGAAAAAATTAGACTCTAAAAATTTACTGTTGAGCATTGCATTTGAGTAAGAGTTTGTAACTTTTACATACATGAAACATAATGCTTTTTTGGTGTCAAATTATTGCCGATTGAAGGATGATTCTATAATAGGTTGTTATTGTTTATTTGGGAGGGTTCACTTTTGATTGATTTTTTTGTTCTTTATATTACTTTCATATTCATGAATTTTTTAATGTTAGGTGTCAAAATGATAATGAAATTGGTTTTGAGGGAATGGAATTTGTTTGGTAGTAATTGAGTTTTGTGAGGATTGGTTTATGAAGCAAACCAGAAAATTTTATTCTAGTTTGGGCGCTCAAGCGCAGCAGGGAGCGCTCAAGCGCGCAAGCCTATTGTTAAGACAGAAACTTTGGGCGCTCAAGCGCGCGAACGCGTCCCTGTTTTTAAAAACGCGCTAAACCTTCTTCTTCCTTATTTATTTCATCCCCTATGGCTTTTAGAGAGAGAAAGAGAGAGAGTCTTAGAGAGAGAAGAAGCAAGGAAGAAGAAGAAGACTTGATTGAAGTCCTTCCCCCACCATTCCAAGGCTTGGATTCACCTTCCCCTCCTCCTTCTCTTCCATTTGAGCTCCTTTAAGGTGAGTAAAGCTAACACACAATCACTCCATTTTGTGTGATTAATTCTCCTTGTACCCACTCCTTCCTTTCCCTTTGTTGAGGTTGTATATGATTGTTTATGACAATTTACCAATTGATTTTAGTTGTATTATGAGTTTGAGGGAGATTGAGCTAGAAACATCTATCTAGGGTTTGAATTGGGAATTTTACTAAGTTTAAACTCTATTGATTTCTCTTGTTGAATATTATGAGTATGATGGTTATATTCTATGCATTGGTGGTGATTATGCTAGAGATTCTCATTTAGGGCTTGATATTGGAATTTTTGCTAATGTTGAGCATGAATTGTTATTCTAGTTGTTTATAATAATTACATTGTATATTTAGAATGAGTTATGAGTTCTGTTGTGGCTATTTGAGAATCAATAAGACACTTGGGCTATGCCCCCAGAGATTTAAAAAGAGATAATGGACTTCAGTCCCTAGAGTAATTGGACTTCGGTCCCCATAATCAAACTTGGACTTCGGTCCCCAGAGTAATGGTGGGATTCATTCCCAAGGAAGACATTCCTTGTAGTTTGAGCTCAGGTCTAGCCCCAGAGATAGAGATAAGACCCCGTACTGTCGGGAAATGCAGATTATGTATATTGTTAGAGATTCTCAGAATATAATGTATATGTTAGAGCTATGTTATTGTATTATGTTGTTGATTGTGCACTGCACCTGCCTGTTTCCCTACACTGCCTGTTGCATGATTTATTCACTGAGACCTCTGTCTCACCACACGTTTGTGGATTACTTTTTAGATGCACAGGGACCACCTCGCACCGGTCAGTGAGCAGGAGATTGAGACTATGTTTTGTTGTTTATTTTGAGAAAGAAAGGGGTTATAAATGTATTTATTTGATAGTAGCCCTTTATTGTTGGATTGTATATTCTTTTGTGAGGATATGATTGTACATGTGATTCCTTTCATTCTTTTGTTAAGACACATGTATAAGGGTATCCTTAGATGATTACTGTAATCAGATTGAATTATAGCCTCAATAGCATTCCTTATATTAGTATCATCCTATTTGATGTTGTTTCATATATTGTTTAAGTTAACGTTGGCAGCTTGAATAGTGTATGAGTTGTGTCACTCGATATCTAAATGGCGCAAAATAATTTCAGAAATTCGGGATTTGGTTTCCAACAGGCTAAATCCTCAGATTAGAAATTAGGATGTTACATCAACAGTACGCAGAAGACTTGGCGCTCAAATTCTGAAAGCCTTAAACATAGATTAATGAATCTATGGCAGGAAGAAAAACAAACAGTAAGCAGAAGCATATTAAAACGATTAACAAATCCAGTAATAAACAACAAAAATTATGAAGAAGAAAAGTGGGAGAAGAGATTTGAAAACCTTGACAATTTTCAACTTCAACAGACCGAACAAAAAAATGGGAGAAGAAATGTAAAAAAACCCTAACCTTACTACCTTCAATATACCAAATCACCACAGAAAAACGAAGACATATCACCCAAACACATGAAAGGTGAACACAACCACACACACCCAAAGTTGTGGTGAACACCCCAAAGACAGCCACAGTCGCGGTGACCAGCAACGACAATAGCGAGATAAAGCACAACACAGAGAAGGGATGCGCAGAAGAGAAAGGGAAAAATGAAATGTTTCGAGCTTCTGTTGCCCTTGCAGAACTCTCTCCTTTCTCACACATTATATGCTTCAAGTTGGTAATCCGAAGCGATGTTTAGTAAATGAGAAACCCCTCACTTGCTATGCAACATATGGGGAATAAGTTTCAACAATAAAGATTCCAACCTATTCACATTTTCCAAATCCACTACCCACTAATTCAAAATTTTGTTTTTAATTTTAAAAAAATTGATTAAATATGTAATTACAGTTTTAGCCACTCTTTTGGCGGGAAAAAATTGTCCTAGAATCTCTTCCTTTTATATATATATATATATATAAAGATAATGATTACTAATTCTAACCTTACTCTATTTTTGGTAAATTAAACCCATATTAGATGTATTGCAAAGATAATGAATAACATATTTTGCACCATTCCAATGTGTTTTGGGTGGTATTGGACAAAATCTTGTTAGCAAATTAACTGCAAAATCTCTATTTGCGTTAGTGTTATTTTCAAGATATAAAAATGTTAAAATAATTATACTAAACATCGTGTTTTAGGATTGAAATTTATCAGTCACTACAAAAAAATCTAACATTACTAATAACCTAAGAGCATTGAAAGTAATGAAAAATCACCAGTAAGTAGAAATTTTTTATGACTAGCCAAGATGAATCCTGCTTCTACTCTGTTTCTTCTGGAGGTTTATTTGAACTTTTATTTTCTTTTCTAAACATTCTCCAATGCAACCATTAGTGCTTATTGATTCATAAATACAATAAGCTTGTTTTTTAAGAGTTTGTCATTATTAAAACCTCTCAAGAGGATTCTTGGACCTTACAATCATGACTAACTCATATATTTTTTGACTGATTGTATACAAGCACATGACATTATTGAGTATATGTTTTTATTGTTGCATTACATTTATCTGTCTACCTACACCGCATGTCTGATTGCACTCACTGGGACTTTAATCTCAATACTCGTTTTGTGGATTGATTTAAATGCACAGGATTCTCAGTCTGACACTTGATGGGAGGACTTGGATGTCCAAGAGTGGACTTCTCCACTCGCTCCATTTTATTTGCATTGAAAACTCTGTTATTTTGATGGATTTGTATATATTTAATTTAATTATTGGTTATGTTCACTGGAGCCACTTGATGGCATAAGATTGGAATTTATGTTGTGCATTTCAATGATTAATGCTTATGTAACATTGGAATACCTAAGTGATTTGTATGATGTATGTGTCACGAAATCGGTAATGCTGCAAAAAATAATTTTGTAAATTCGTGAATAGTGCTTCCAATGGGCATTATTCTCTAGTTTCGAAATTGGGACGTTATATTATGGTATCAAAGTAGTTCAATCCAATTGGACTGTGGATAGTGTAGTTGCCTAAAGTTAGCTATAGTCTTAAATACATTATGTGGAGATTGATCACCTCAATGTTTTATTAATTTTATGCATAGGATTATGGCTAGCGTCAAGAGAGGTAGACCCCGTGGCACCATGCCACCACCGGTTTAGAACCCAGATCCAATAGTTGCAGCCCTACAACTATTGACCAACATGATTGGAGAGCAAGTGGTGGCTAGTTGCGAACAAGTTGCGGCTAATGTAACCGTCCTGTAGGAGCTACTCCGACGACCTACAAAGACACCTCCCCGACCAATGGTGGACCCGTTCGTCTGAGGCTTGACGGAGTTCCGGAAACATAGGCCTCCACCTTTCACTAGGGCATATGATCCGGAAGCTACCGCCATCTGGCTCAAGTAAGAATGAGAAGCTTAAGGATGAGAACAATGCTTTAATTGTTTCAAATCAAAGGGTCCAAGGTCATGGATGGATAAGAACCCACTATTTGATGAAGTTATTTTACTTGAAAAAAAGTTTGAGGAACTTACTAATGACCTATCCGCCTTAGTCAAGGAAATTGACAATTTAAACAAGATGATTAGAGTTAAAAGAAGTCCTTATGAAAAAATTGGATTTGGATTATAAAAAACATCCTCAAAAGGCATCTAGCAACGAATCTTCTAAATCCAGATGTTTTTGTGTCTACTGGTGTTTCATGTTCCTACTGTGGAAAGATTGAACACTTGATAAATAAGTGCTACCACTTCTGGAAGCAATTGTCCAATGATAGAACAAACTCTCCCATGAGACGTTTTAATGATAAAAAAATCCCTAAGACTTGTAAAAATTGTGATTCATCAGAACTTTGGTTGTGGTATTAATCTAAGTTCTTGAGTGTGAAGAAAATAGTCTTACCTGCATCTTCAGAAGCAATGTAAGTTCATTAGATTTCAGAAGACGTTGTAGTGCAATCAAGGTAAAATCAATTCTTACATCAACATTGTTGCTCACGCTCACACAGGAGAAAATTTCCAAGAGCACGATTACACTGTCAAGATCAATCTATGTCTTGATAATGAGTAAGGAGCATTTCTCTCAAAGAGAGATAAGAGAAAAAACATAAGGGTAATAAAGAATCCTTGTATGCATGACTTAAAAAGAAAAGTTTACATCATCATATTTGCACTAAGATTGTGATTTCAGATCATGGCTTCACATTAGGACTTAAGACTCTTATTAAGAAGCTCAGACTCATATTAAGACTTAAGAGTGTTGTGAATGCTACATTCTCAATACTAAAGATCAACCTGGAGAATTTGATTTTTGGTCTAATAAATAAATTCTCCTTAGAAATTCCACAACAAAAAATTGAATTTTATTTACTTTGGGTGAAATTTGGCATTTTGGCTTGTGAGTTCGAATTGAGAGATTTAAGTGAAAAAAATATTATCTTAATTCTAAAAAGTAAAAAGGTGAGGGACTAAGTGTAGAGTTTAGAATGTCTAACGCAGTGGAAAAAATGAACTTTTTTAAATATCAAAACCCTCTAAGGATCTATGTAAAAAAACAATAAATTGTGTTATAGAGTGTACCTTTTGGTGCTTGGTAAGACAAATGGACGTATCTTTATGCCAAATCACGGGCATGTAAGAGTGGTTATGCCTCCATTGGTATCCATAGGAACGCGATCCTATGACTCCCTCTTTCACAGTGCTAGCGACGGTGAAAGGATGATTGCCTCTTCTCTCACTATGAGGGGTGGTGATATGATTTGGAGAAAACCTTTTCTTTTTGTAGAGTTTGGAGTATTAGAGTAATCTCTTATTACTTACCACTCATGCATTCAATATATTGTGGTCGCTAACCCTCATTGTGAGCGTTAGACTTTAGTAATACCTACCCATGTGTAGGCCCAAACTAATAGGTTGGCACTAAGTGTGTGACCAGTAGGTTCCAATTATATTGGCAGTAGCAGTAAAATCTTATTTTAATATAATAAGCAGTGATATCTGGCAAAACATTACTATTACCCAATTAGCATGAAGGTCTATGTAATTTGACATAAAACCAGTCTGTGACAAATGTTACCGTGTATGTATAATCATGTTATCAATATATCTAGATTGAACACAGTGCATGATCCTTGTATAGTTCAATATCGGTTTCTTGATTTCCCGAATAGACTTATAACAAATAATATTGATACCTCATACAAATATTATTTGGGCACGACAATGCACTTTGGTGTAACGTCCTAATTTTCTAATCCGACAATTTAGTCCGTTGGAAACTAAACCCCTGAATTTTAGAAATTATTTCACGCCATTTTTTATCAACATACAAGCCCATACCTCATTTAAGCTACCAACTAAAACTTAAATAACATATGGTGAGTAAAAACTGTTAATTCAAAATAAGTATTGTCAAACGGCTACAACCCATCCTAGTTGCATACATTAGGTGAGCATACCCGCATATATGTGCCCTATCTACACAAATCAGGATGCACAAGTATCTCCATATCCCCTCAAAGTAACCCTAATACATCAATTACAAAAGAGGTATCTAACTATCCAGTCCAACCATAAACCATCCCTCAAAACATAAAAAAGGCAAGATCGTACCGCTCCAAGCTCATTGTCCTGTGCCCGGAGGTACCTGTCCATCTAAAATGTATCCACAAAACATGTGGTGAGACTAACGTCCCAATGAGTGTGATTAAAAGTGCAAGTGTACAGATATAGCATGAATACAAACATTACATATTCTATTCAGCATAACAATCAAATTCCTCAACATCAACCTCTTGTTGTATTACCCAACACCAGTGGGGTCTTATCACTTGAACCTCTGACCTGGATTGAGCTCAATACCATTCAAGGAACGTCTTCCTTGTGGCCAATTTAACGTCCTGTTTTCAATCATTTATTCACATTCAAAGTTATACTTCTTAAACCTCAAGTGCACAAAACCCTCATATAGCCTCTTGTGGACCAAAGTCCCCTTCTTATCATCACCTCATGTTAATATGTCTTGAACTTATGTAATCAGTCAATAATCTCATACATTTACATTCATAGCCTCTAAAAATATTCACATAGGAAAGGGGAACAATAAAAGGAGTAACACATTTGATAAATCCCTAGCTCTAACCAACATCAAACCCTAACCATGTTCTTCAACCTCAATCAAACCATCCAAACAATAAATACATATCTACTCATGCAAACACATACAATAAGAGGGGGGAAAAGGAGAGGTGGGATCATAAAGAGAAACACCCAAAACTATGGAGTGAGTGGGGGAAAAAACCACTCTAACCTCAAGTCCAAAAGAGGGGAAAGGGGTGGAGAAATGTTGGGGAAGATGGAGATGGTTAGAGGAATGCCTTAGCCCAAGCCTTCTTCTTCTTCTTCTTACTCTTTCTCTCTTTAGATTTGCTCTCCTTCTCTCTCAAGAATAAAAGGAAACAGAGGAAGAATGAGGAGGAGCCCAAATTTTATGTTTTAAAAGAGTCAGACGCGTTCCTACACTCGAACCACACTCTGAGCGCAACTTGAGCGCAAGTGATTCATTCCTGCGCTCAGGCTCCGCTTGCTCTAAGCGCAGCTTGAGCGGAATTTCTCCCAAAATTCTTTGTTTTCTGCGCTCAGGCTGCGCTCTGAGCGCAACTTGAGCAAGAAAACCAGAGAGTTGCTTCCCACTATCTGATCTACTCGCTCAAACTGCGCTTGGAGCGCAGGCTGAACGAGCCTATCAGCACTCAATTTTTTGAATTTTTCTTCCTTTCCCATTCTAATCCAATCTCTTCCCTCCAAATCCTATTTTCTTGCTATGAAACCTATTCCTAAGGTTTAAACCCCTAATCCCTCAACCAACACCTGAAATGGCTCACTACATCCCTGCCGAAAATCCGGCAGAGTCTCACCTATAAACCTGACATTTCCCAAAATTCCAAATCAACCTGAAACTCAAAAAATAACCAATATAGTTTATATACATATCATTACATCACTCAAGCCTCCATGACCACGGAAAAGAATTCAAAAAGAGGGATTTTACAATTTCACCCCCTAAAAATAATTTTGTCCTCAAAATTGATTAAGAAATACATGAAATTTTCGAGTTACCTCACATAAACAACTCTGGATACCGGAAACGGATGTCCTTCTCTTTCTCCCAAGTCGCCTCCTCGGACTTCTGACCCTCCCAACACACCTTCACCAAGGATACGGTCTTGTTCCTCAGGGTTTTAGCACTCTTATCAATGATCCGTGCGGGACGAGTAGGAACAGTCAGGTCATCCCTTAATTGTACTGACTCGACACTAACAATGTGTGAAGGGTCGTGAATGTACTTCCGGAGAATTTGGAATGGGCCAACAAATCTGGGATTTAGCTTTTTAACCTTAATTGCTCTTCCAATGCTTGTAACGGGAGTGACCTTTAAGAAAACATGCTCGCCTTCCTCAAACTCTAGGTCCTTCCTCCTCCTATCAAGATAACCCTTTTGCCGGCTTTGGGTCGTCCCAAGCTTCTCCCTAATTATCTTAATCCTTTCTGTAGTCTCTTGGACTAGCTCCGAACCTAACAACTGACTCTCTCCCACCTCACACCAACAGGTCGGAGACCTACACTTCCTACCATACAAAGCCTCACAGGGTGCCATACCTATACTGCTATGGAAACTGTTGTTGTAGGCAAACTCTATGAGGGGTAGGTACCTATCCCAGCTACCCTACTCCTCAAGCACACAGGCCCTAAGCATATCCTCTAAGGTCTGGATGGTCCTCTCAGACTGCCTGTCAGTCTGAGGATGATAAGCGGTGCTAAACCTCAGTTTAGTCCCGAAAGCTAAGTGTAATGTATTCCAAAACCTAGAAGTGAACCTAGGGTCCCTATCTGATACAATATTGGAGGGTACACCATGGAGTCTGATGATCTCCTTGATGTACAGGTCAGCTAACTTATTCAGTGAGTAGTTGGCCGTAATAGACAGAAAGTGGGCCGACTTGGTTAGTCGGTCCACGATGATCCAAATTGCATCAAATCCTATCGGGGTCCTAGGCAAACCCATCACAAAGTCCATGGCTATCCCTTCCCACTTCCACTCAGGAATCTCTAATGGTTTAAGGGTTCCAGAGGGCTTCTGGTGCTCAAACTTCACCCGCTGGCAAGACAGATATTTAGAGATAAATTCAGCTATTTCCCTCTTCATGCCCGCTCACCAGAACATCTTCCTCAAGTCCTGATACATCTTGGTGGTTCCCGGATGTATCGTGAACTTACTCTTGTGAGCTTCCTCTAAGATCTGCTACCGCAGACTATCCCCTTAGGGATGCAGACCCTTCCTCGGAAGAGAATCATCCCATCCTCTAACTCAGAAAACCTTGGCTGACCCTTGCTATCCTGGAGTTCTACATCTAAACCCTGGGCTTCCCTGATTTGGTTTCTCAACTCATTGACAACTTCTATCCTACACAACCTCAAGCTATCTGCCCGAAGACTCACATCTAGACTCAAATCTCTAAATTCTTTTACCAGTTCTAGCTCATGCACCATCATCAATGATGCATGTAGGGATTTCTTACTCAGGGAATCAACCGCCACATTGGCCTTGCCCGGGTGGTATCTAAGCTCAAAATCATAATCCTTGAGGAACTCCATCTATCTCCTCTGCCTCATATTCAACTCCTTCTGATGAAAGAGGTATTTAAGACTCTTGTGGTCACTAAGCACCTCAAATCTCACACCATACAGGTAGTGCCTCCAAATCTTAAGGGCATAAACTACGGCTGCCAATTCTAAGTCATGGGTCGGGTAGTTCTCCTCATGGGGCCTAAGCTGTCGAGAGGTGTATACCATTACTCGCCTCTCCTGCATTAAAACACAGCCTAATCCTTTACCTGAAGCATCACTATACACTTTAAAGGTCTTTGACGGATCCGGTAACACCAGTACCGGAGCGGTGGTCAGCCCTCTCCTTGAGCTCGATGAAGCTCTTCTCGCACTTCTCATCCCACACAAAGGCTTGCCCCTTACGGGTGAGCCGGATGAGGGGTAAGACTAACTGGGAAAACCCTTTAAAAAACCTCCTATAATAACCTGCAAGTTCTAGGAAGCTCCTCACCTCGGTTATAGTCTTAGGCCTCTCCCACTTGAGTATGTAGAAACACAGGGAAACACTAGAAGGGGGGTTGAATAGTGTTTCTTAATAATTTATGGAAGCTTTTCGCAAACGGTTAAGTTTACAACAGTTTCAGACAGGATTAAGAGACTGTCTGAAGTTTCTTAAGAAGGCTTCTGAAAAGATCTTTAAAAAGGTTTCTTGCTTTTTAAAATTATCAGAACAGTTTTCAACACCCTTTGGTTAATATAAATAAATTGACAAGAGATAAGGGATAGAAAACTTAGCCAAGGAATTTATCCTGGTTCACTCACTACCACTGTGAGCTACGTCCAGTCCCAATGCCAACTAGCACTTGGATTTTCTCTTAATCTTCACCAAGATTACAAGTATTCTTTTACAGTCAAGCCTCTTCAGGCTCTACAACCAAGTATTCTTTTACAGACAAGCCTCTCCAGGCTCAAGGACAATTTTTACAAAGAGATATGTCTAAGATTTTAAACTACACAAGTTTGAAGCTTAAACAGAGACGATGTACAATAAAAACTGAGGTATACTCAGGATATACAAATGATGTACAATGAATGTGAAATCAGAGTGTTTTTTACAGAAAAACTTGCAGCGTGATATCTCTTAGACTTTCTTGTATATGTTGTCCACGCTCTTGATGGTCTTCATGAAGGGCTATTTATAACCAATCTTCAATCCGTTGAAATACCACCATTTAGAAATAGCTTTAAATGTTGTTTAATCCGTTGTGAGACATGCTTCTGAGAGTTCTGAATTCTGACACAAGTACCAGGTTGCTGCTGCCATAAAGCTGCCACTGTTGTTGCTGCAAAGGTTGCGTTGCAGGGATTTCCTCAGTGGTGTATGAAATTCAAATATACCAGGAAAGGTCTCTATGTTCCTTGCCATAAATATGTTTGAAAAGGTACGTGCAGCAGAGAACGCTTGACTCAGCAGAATTTCAGAGATGTCTTCACATACTTCAGCAAATAGTGCCACGTCATTAATGAGACTTCAGACGGCTTCAACACTTCAGACGGGTTGCGCACTTCAGACGGCTTCAACACTTCAGACGAGTTGAGCACTTCAGACGGCTTCAAAACTTCAGACAGGTTGAACCTTCAGAAGGCTTTTCTACTTTAGACAGGTTGAAAGCACTTTAGACAGTCTTTATAAGTTCAGAATGGCTTGCTGAAATCATAGATAAGTCATTACACATTAATGTATCTATGATAAGTATTTTAACCCAAATTTGTTAAACATTAAAACTTGAGAGGTGAGCTATCTAAAAACATCATAATTTCCCTTATGATATTTTTGAGACTCAACATTCTCCCCATTTTTAATGATGAAAAATTTGTTTAAAATAAAGAAATCTGAAAGGAGTAAAAATAAAATAAACTTAAAAAAATAACTCCCCCTCAGATAAAGATCTCTCAGGACAAACTCTTATCAAATATTCCTCCTGAGACCTGTAATTACTTCAGATTTTATTAGTTTTAATACTCCCCCTTTTGTCATCAATCAAAAGGGAATTTCAGAGCATAACTATAGAATAATCAAAGTAATATAATCACAATATTGAGATACCAACATTCATGAGAACAAACAGAATATATTATCAAGCAAAAGAGTTCAAATTAAACACCAAACATGAAGTTCACATAACAGAAATTAAATACTCAAAATGAAGTTAACACTAAACATGGCTAAACATCATAGACTATCCATCTTTCTTCAGCAAGGCCTCTTTCAGAAGGGAGAGCAATTCTTCCTTTGCCTTGTCAATCTGAGAAATGACAGCAGTCTTCAATTCTTCTTGCCCATTTCTGATGTGTTGTTGCTCTTGAAGGATTTGATCTTTCTTAGCAACAAGAGTAACATTTCTTTTCTCCAAGCTCTTCACTTGATGCCTCGGCTTCTTGTTCTCTTCCTCAAGATTCAGTTCTTCTTCATATAGAATGATCTGAATGTGCCTACAAATGAATTTGAGCTGATTGAATCCTGGATGCAACCCATAATCTTCGGGATGACTCACAGGAAAGAGGAAAGTTCTGATAGGGCAGATTAGCTTCCAGTCCTCATTAAAGGGTTCAGACATGGGGAATCTGCCTCTGATATACTGATACTGCACATTGGTGGAGACACCACAGCCTATGCTGGAGTCATCATCTGGTCCTGCAGATCCAGAAGAGGATCAAGCATCCTCTCTGATCTTCCAGTGGGATAACCATACCCTATCCCTGTAGCAGTGATTTAAACCTCCACCTTGTCTTTTGATCCGAGCAGGTAGCTCCTTCCATTCTGTTGAAGTTAAAGGTTTCTGGGGAACTGGATAAGCTTTAGGTTCCTTAAACTTATCAGCAGGGCCTTCTTCCAAGGGGTACCTAGGAACAATCCTGTCAGGTTGCACCAGAATCTCTGTGGTTGGCCTGATGGAGATTGTTCTTGGTGGCCTATAGCCTCTCATGCCTACTGACTTCAAGTAGTCCCTCTCAAAAAGTTCAGCTTTAGTAGATAGTTGCCTAACAAAACACCATTCATCATTAGACAACTTGAGAGAGTCACTAGAGAAGGGATTAAGTGGAGCCCACTTATGAGCAGGTGGAACTGCACCCTTTCTGATCTTTTATATCTGGCCTGAGTAATACTGATCTGAACTGCCTTGATACTTTGCCCTTTCTTCATTAGCAGTGTGCTTGATAAGGCCATGGTGAAGTGAGATGGGGGGTGTATTTCTGAAAAACTGCAGCTCTTCAAATAAGTTGGGGAACTTGGGGACTCTGACCCTCTCACCGAAAGGTTCCTCATACTTTTTGTGGGGTACTTTAGCAATTGCATCAATTTGGCGCTGAGTTAGAGGAAAGGCATAAGGATCAAATGTAGGCTCTGTGAAGAAGTCCCTACTTTTGGGTCCTAGACTTATATGTGCAGGCAGCATGCTTCCTTTCCATACTTCAGATCTGTCACCATGTTGATGTTTATCTGTGGGGTCTTCAGACTGAGTGGATTATGAAGATGATGAAGGTGATGAAGGTGGTGATGAGGGAGGTGATGGAAGTGCTTCTTCTTCTTTCTCCTCTATTATTGTCTTCTCAGGTGATGAAGGTGGTGATGAGGTCACATTATCAAACCTTACCCTGAGCCTTTTCTGAGGAGGTTTGGCTTTCTCAGGTTCCCTCTCCTTTTCCTTTCAGCTTGCTTCTCTTCTCTTCTTCTCTTGAAATACAAGTTTGCTTTGACAAAGTTTTGATACTTGCCAGCCTCATCCATTTCCTCCAGCTGACTTGCAATGCTCCTTGTAATCCTAACAGGTGGTTCAGGAGCTGGCTGAAATAACTTTGTTTTTGTTCTACTTCTTTGCTGTGCACTGGATCTTTTTCTTTTCTTGGTCTCTTGAGCAATGGAAGCTAGCCTTTCATCTTCAGCAAGAGCTAGCTGAGAGGCTACTGCAAGAGCATAATCAGTCTTTTCTTGCTCAGCCTTCTTCTCCATTTCTTCATTTTCCAAAGCTGTAGCAAGGGCTGCTACCTGAATAAGCTCAGGATCAGAAGGACATGCAGCCAGAGGTGCTGCTGCCAAAGCTTCAGGATCAGCAATCTCAGCTACCTCTTCCTCATGAGCCTTTCCTCCTGTTTCAGAAGTAGGCTTAGGAGTAGGAGTTCTTACACCTTCAGAACCCTGACCCACAATTTCAGATGGCTTTTGCAAAGCCTCCTGAACAGGTTCAAATGTCTGAGTGTGCAAGTCCATAGCTTCTAGAGACACCTTTGCTGAACTCCTGACAGGGAGCTTCTTCCTTTTCAGATGAGGGGATGGCTTGGAAGGCTTGAACTCATCTTTTCTGATATCCCCCTGAAGCTCTTTCTCAAGAATCTCAAGAGTGGTTCCTCTTCTTGAGGCCTTCTCCAAGTAGGAGATGGAGGTCGTGGAGTGAGCTTGATTCCCATGCTTTTCAAGTTTGACTCACCAAAGAACACATGAGATTTATGATTACATAATCTTTCAATAGGTACCTTAAAATGCATAAGTACCTTCATGATGAGAGTGTTGTGGGGAAGATTTCCAGCAGAGTCTCGAATCTTCTTATGCATGTGGAACATGATAATGCTTGGGAGATTGACTTTCTGCTTCTGAAGCAGGTGAATCAGACAGAACCTTTCCAATACTGAGACATGATTTCTGCTTCCACTCTTAGGAATTATTGCACATCCTAAGATAGCATGAAGAATTCTGACCTTCTCTAGCAAGAACTTGGAATCCATGTTTTCAGGTTCTTCAGTTCCATACAGCATCTTCGTAAACAGCTTGTGCCCACCATTCTTCATCTCCCACCCAGGAGTGAAGGTTGCACCTTCTATGCTAACATCAGTGATGGTGGAGAGAATGCCTTGATCAACAAAAACTGAAACCCCTATAACAGAGGCTTTGATACTTTCATACACTCCCTTAGAGTTAGGTATTCCTCGAGCAGAAGACCAGAAATCCACCACGCTTTGTTCATGCCATTGACAGTTAATGTGGTTGAAGAAAGAAGTCCACCCAGCTGCATCAAATTCCTCAACCAAATCCATGCCAATGTTGCGAAGCTCGTCAAGATCCACTCCCTTTGATCTAACCACATTTCCACCAGAACTAGCGGTCTTCTTGGGTGCCATTGTTGAGTTGAAGAGAAACTTTGAGAGAAAAAGGTTGCTTGAGCAGTGAAGAAGATCAAACTGAGTATTGAGGAAAGAGAGTGTAAGGCTTCCTCGATACACTTACTCCTGCATTTATAGACCCATGATGCAATGATGCCCTGTACCGGCTGCGCAGACTTCGGGTAACGTGCGAAGTGGAAGAGACAAAAACTTTAAAAGAAGGAATTCAACCGTCTCAGATAGATGAAAATTTCAGACACATAAATAAAATTTCAGATAACCTAAAATTTCAGACATGTCACTGTTTCAGACATACTAAAATTTCAGACGCACAAAAAATTTCAGATAACATAATAATATCAAACACAATTATTCTTAGAGAATGCATGTATATTCAAGTTGTTGCGTATGAACTTAAATCTATCTTCAACCAGGGGATTTGTGAATATATCTGCCCATTGATGCTCTGTGTCAATGAACTGAATATCAAAAACACCTTTCTGAACATAGTCTCTAATGAAATGATGTTTGATTTCTATATGCTTTGCCCTAGAATGTTGAATGGGATTTTTGGATAAATTAATTGCACTGGTATTATCACAAAGAACAGGTATAACAGAGATAGGAATATTAAAATCCTTAAGCTGATACTTAACCCATAGCAGTTGTGAACAACAACTGGCTGCTGATATATACTCTGCTTCTGTTGTTGATAAAGCAATGGTGCTTTGCCTTTTGCTTGACCAGCTGATCATGTTATTTCCAAAGAAATGACATCCTCCACTGGTGCTCTTTCTTTCCATTCTATCTCCAGCAAAGTCAGCATCACAGTATCCTATTAACCTGCAATCCTTGCTCCTCTTATAGCATAGACCAAAATTAGTAGTATCTTTCAGATATCTAAAAATTCTTTTAACAGCTTTGTAATGAGTAATTCTTGGATCTGATTGAAATCTAGCATAGAGACAAACACTGAACATTATGTCAGGTCTGCTTGCTGTTAGATACAACAGAGAGCCAATCATTCCTCTATACAAAGTTTGATTCACTGGTTCTTCTTTGTCATCTTTGCTCAAAGATGCAGAGGGATGCATAGGAGTTGACATGGGTTTGCAATCACTCATGTTGAACTTCTTAAGCATTTCTTTTGTATATTTTTCTTGATGGATCCATACACAATCAGAATCTTGCTTAATTTGAAGTCCCAAGAAAAATTTTAGTTCTCCCATTAAACTCATTTCAAATTCTGATTACATCAACTTAGAAAACTCCTCGCACAGAGAAGAATTAGTTGAACCAAATACAATGTCATCAACATATATCTGAACAAGTATAAAATCTTTGTTAGACTATTTTCTGAAAAGGGTGGTATCTACTTTTCCTCTTTCAAAACCATTTTTGATAAGAAAACTGCTCAGTCTATCATATCATGCTCTTGGAGCTTGTTTCAGACCATAAAGAGCCTTTTTCAATTTGAAAACATGATCAGGAAAAGCAGTGTCTTCAAAACTAGGGGGTTGTTTAACAAAAACTTCTTCTTCAATGAAACCATTGAGGAAGGCACTTTTGACATCCATTTGATATAGTTTGATGCCATTATTTACAGCATAAGAGAGAAGAATCCTAATTGCTTCTAATCTAGCAACAGGGGCAAAGGTTTCAGTGAAGTCAATACCTTCTTGTTGATTGTACCCTTGAGCCACCAATCTGGCTTTGTTTCTGACCACTTTTCCTTCTTCAGACAGCTTGTTTCTGAACACCCATTTGGTTCTAATAATTGTTTTCCCATGGGGTTTAGGAACAAGTGTCCAGACATCACTCCTAGCAAATTGGTTTAGCTCCTCTTGCATGGCTAGAATCCACCCTTCATCATGCAGAGCTTCACCAATGTTCTTTGGCTCAATTTCAGACAGGAGAGCAAGAGAATTCAGATTCTTGAATTTTGATCTTGTATTAACTCCTTCTGAAGTGTTGCCAATGATTTGCTCTTTTGGATGATGTGATTTGTATCTCCAGTCAGGTTTCTGAGGTGATATCAAATCAGACTGAGACTCAACATTGGTCTGAAGAGGTTCAGTGACAGATGGTGCTTTAGACACCTGTTCATCCTTGATGCTGTCATGATTATTCAGCTCCATTCCTGCAAAGTCATCTTCTAGATCTGATAGTTCCCTATCAGTCTCTTTCTTGTCATTAAATTTAACATGGATTGATTCCTCTACAGTTAAAGTTCTAGAGTTATATACTCTATAGCCTTTAGATGTTTCAGAATATCCTATGAAAATTCCATTGTCAGATTTTGCATCAAATTTTCCAAGATCATCCTTGGTGTTGAGTATAAAACACTCACAACCAAAGGTGTGGAAATATGATATGTTGGGTTTTCTTCTCTTCCACAATTCATAAGGAGTCATTTTCAGAATTTGGTCTTACCAATATTCATTTTTGAAGGTAGCAAGTTGTATTAATAGCTTCTGCCCAGAAAGATCTTGGTAGATTGCATGAGTTGAGCATGGTTCTTCCCATTTCTTGCAAGCTTCTGTTCTTTCTCTCAACAACCCCATTTTGTTGAGGTGTTCTTGCCACAGAGAAATTGTGTGAGATTCCATTCTCATCACAGAACAGTTGAAAGTTTGCATTCTCAAACTCTCCACCATGATCACTTCTGATAGCAGATATACAAAATCCTTTTTCATTCTGTACCTTCTTACAGAATATTGTGAAATTCCTGAAAGTCTCATCCTTGCTTCTTAGGAATAACACCCATGTGAATCTAGAATAGTCATCAACAATGACCAAACCATATTTCTTACCACTAAGGCTTTCTGTTCTAATAGGACCAAACAAGTCAATATGTAACAATTCTAAAGGTCTGCTAGTGGAAACAACATCCTTACTCTGAAAAGAGTGTCTTGTTTGTTTTCCTTTCAGACAGCTTTCACATAAAATGTCAGATTTGTAAGAAAGCTTGGGCAGTCCTTTAACAAGGTTGTGTTTTGCTAACTTTGAGATCAATCTCAAGCTGGCATGCCCAAGTCTTTGGTGCCAAATTTGTTTTTCATCTTCAACAGAGAGAAAACGTTTTACATTTTGACTTGCCAAATCCTCTAGATCAATTTTGTACACATTGTTGTGTCTCTTAGCAGTAAAAAGAATTTGATCACGAGAGTATTTGACTATACATCCTTCTTTAGTAAAGGAAACCACATATCCACTGTCACACAATTGACTTATGCTCAGTAAATTGTGCTGAAGTCCCTCTACTAGAAGAACATTCTTAATAAGGGATAGAGGGGAGATACCTACAGTCCCTATTCCTGTGATCTTCCCTTGCTGATTTCCACCAAAGGTGACCACACCTCCTGCTCTGGGCCTAAGGTTTTGGAACAAAGACCTTTGTCCTGTCATGTGTCGCGAGCACCCACTGTCCAGGTACCGTTTGTGGGGTCTCCTTTGTCCTGTTAAACATATCTGCAACAGGAATGATCAAGTTCTTAGGTACCCATATTCTTTTGGGTCCTTTCTTGTTAGATTTGGGTTTTGTTTTTCCTTTGTGCTTACACTGAGCCACATTGTGTCCAGGCTTGCCATAATGAGAACACCCAATAGCTTTCTCTTTGCCTTTAGTAAAATTTTTGAAAATATGAGGTTTAGAGGTATCATGATCACAAAAGCCTAATCCACTTTTGTCAAGGGGATCCCTTTGATTGCCGAGCAATCTGTTAAGGTTTTCTGTTCCTTTGACAAATTTAGCTAAGTCTTTTGTCAGTTCCTCAACTTGTTTCTGAAGTTTTTTGTTTTCTTCAGAGACAGTTTGTGAACTGCTGCTTTCAGTCACAAGCATTCTCTCCTTGAGCATAATATTTTCTATCTCAAGAGCCTCATATTTACTGCACATTTCTGTGTGGGCCTTGGACAGATTCTTATACTCTTGGAAGAGTTCCTTGGAACTTTCCATCAGGTCATCATACATCTCTTGAAGAGTTAAGGGAAATACCTCAGATTCTAAGCTATCTGATGAGGGCAGACTGGCCATGAGACACAGGTTGGCCTCTTCTGAAGTGTCTTCCTCTTCTTCCGAGGTAGACTCATCAAGATCCTCCCATGTTGCCATCAGATTCTTCTTCTTCTTAAAGAATTTCTTCTTTTTGAAGTTGTTCTTCTTCAGTCTTGGACATTCAGCCTTCATATGACCTGCCTGTTTACACTCATAGCATATAATTTTGTCATTTTGAGAATCCTTACCTGACTTACCTGATTTAGAGGTTGAGGGTTGGTTCTTTCTAAACTTTCCTTTGTTCTGCAGCATCCTCTTGATTTTCCTGTTGAGAAGAGCAAGATCATCATCTTCTGAGCTATCTCCAGAATCTTCATCTGCTTCTGAAGTTTCCTCAGCTTGCATGGCTTTAATGCTGCCATGCTTAGGATGTTTGGCTTTGGAGTTTAATGCCAGAGATTTCTTCTTGATGTCATCTTCCCCAAGTTCAAGCTCATGAACTTTGAGAGATCCCAACAGTTCTTCCATTATAAGAGAGTTTAAGTCTCTGGCCTCTTGAATGGCTGTAACTTTGGGTCTTCAGGACTTTGGCAAACTTCTCAGAATCTTTCTATTATTGTCTCCAGATTCAAAAGTTCTACCTAAAGACCTGAGTCCATTAGTTATAGTCTGAAACCTCCCAAATATTTGATCTATGGTTTCAGATTCTTCGATCTTGAACATCTCATATTGATGTATAATCATGCCGATTTTGGATTGCTTGACAGTCTCAGACCCTTCATGGGAGGCTGCAAGTGTATCCCAAATCTCCTTGGCAGATGAACATCCATGAACCTTCTCATATTCTGATTTGTTCAGAGAACATATCAAATAGAGTTTGGCTTTAGCATTTAACTGAACTCTAGCCTTCTGCTCTAAGGTCCATTCTGCCTTAGGTATTGGAACTCCGTTATGCATAGGCACATAGTCTCCATCAGTGACCACATCCCAAACATCAATGTTGTTGCTCTCAATGAACAACTTCATACGATCCCTCCAATAGTGGTAGTCCACTCCATTGAATGTTGGGGGTCTTGTGATAGAGCTCCTTCAGTGATGTACTATCTGTTGTTGGCAGCTTCCATCTAGATCTTTAATCCTCAAACACTTGTAAGGTGCTCAACCCTGAGTTGAGCTCTGATACCAACTGTAGAAACAAGGGGAAACACTAGAAGGGGGGTTGAATAGTGTTTCTTAATAATTTATGGAAGCTTTTCGCAAACGGTTAAGTTTACAACAGTTTCAGACAGGTTTAAGAGGTTGTCTGAAGTTTCTTAAGAAGACTTCTGAAAAGATCTTTAAAAAGGTTTCTTGCTTTTTAAAATTATCAGAAAAGTTTTCAACGCCCTTTGGTTAGTATAAATAAATTGACAAGAGATAAGGGATAGAAAACTTAGCCAAGGAATTTATCCTGGTTCACTCACTACCACTGTGAGCTACGTCCAGTCCCAATGCCAACTAGCACTTGGATTTTCTCTTAATCTTCACCAAGATTACAAGTATTCTTTTACAGTCAAGCCTCTTCAGGCTCTACAACCAAGTATTCTTTTACAGACAAGCTTCTCCAGGCTCAAGGACAATTTTTACAAAGAGATATGTCTAAGCTTTTAAACTACACAAGTTTGAAGCTTAAACAGAGACGATGTACAATAAAAACTGAGGTATACTCAGGATATACAAATGATGTACAATGAATGTGAAATCAGAGTGTTTTCTACAGAAAAACTTGCAGCATGATATCTCTTAGACTTTCTTGTATATGTTGTCCACGCTCTTGATGGTCTTCATGAAGGGCTATTTATAACCAATCTTCAATCCGTTGAAATACCACCATTTAGAAATAGCATTAAATGCTATTTAATCCGTTGTGAGACATGCTTCTGAGAGTTCTGAATTTTTCTGACACAAGTACCAGGTTGTTGCTGCCATAAAGCTGCCGCTGTTGTTGCTGCAAAGGTTGCGTTGCAGGGATTTCCTCAATCGTGTATGAAATTCAAATATACCAGGAAAGGTCTCAGTGTTCCTTGCCATAAATATGTTTGAAAAGGTACGTGCAGCAGAGAACGCTTGACTCAGCAAAATTTCAGAGATGTCTTCACATACTTCAGCAAATAGTGCCACGTCATTAATGAGACTTCAGACGGCTTCAACACTTCAGACAGGTTGCGCACTTCAGACGGCTTCAACACTTCAGATGGGTTGAGCACTTCAGACGACTTCAACACTTGAGACAGGTTGAACCTTCAGAAGGCTTTTCCACTTTAGACAGGTTGAAAGCACTTTAGACAGTCTTTATAAGTTCAGAATGGCTTACTGAAATCATAGATAAGTCATTACACATTTATGTATCTATGATAAGTATTTTAACCCAAATTTGTTAAACATTAAAACTTGAGAGGTGAGCTATCTAAAAACATCATAATTTCCCTTATGATATTTTTGAGACTCAATAGAGTACTGCCACAATCTTACTGGGATCCACTGACACACCCTCCTAAGAGATCACATGACCTAAGAAGTGTACCCTATCCAACCAAAACTCACACTTTTCAGGATTGGCATACAACTACTTCTCTCTCAACACGCCCAACACTATCTTTAAGTGTTGTTCGTGCTCCTCCAAGGTCCAGGAATAAACAAGAATTTCATCGATGAACACGACTACAAACTTGTCTAGGTAGGGTCTAAAAATCCGATTCATGTAGTCCATGAATACGGCCGGAGCATTGGTTAAACCGAAGGGCATCACCAAATACTCATAATGCCTATAACGAGTCCTAAAGGCAGTCTTAGGAATATCCTCACTCCTAATCTTAATCTGGTGGTATCCTGAATGCAGATCTATCTTAGAGAACACTGACGCTCCCCTAAGTTGATCTAGCAAGTCATCAATCCTAGGTAGTGGGTATTTGTTCTTAATGGTGACCTTGTTCAACAGCCTAAAGTCCACGCACAGCCGCATACTCCCATTCTTCTTTTTAATTAGGAGCACTGGTGTTCCCCAGGGTGACACACTAGGTCTAATAAACTTCTTCTCTATCAACTCCTCTAATTGTCCCTTAAGTTCTTTCAACTCTAGTGGTGACATTCTATATGGTGCCTTAGAAATAGGCCCCGTGCCCTGACACGAGGTCTATTGAAAACTCTATCTCTCGGTCCGGAGGCAACGCCATCACCTCACTAGGGAAAACGTCTTGGAATTCCCTAACCGTAGTTATGCTACCCAAGTCGTGGCTAGGACCCACAATCGAGGAAAGCATCAGAATAAAACATTCACTCCCATCAGACAAGCATTCAGAAACTTGATTACAGGTGGACAACAAAATTTCAGGTTTCTCACTCAGAGGAAAAAGATGAGTGGGAAAAACAACAACCTTATTGAAATAATCAAGCATGACTTGGTTCTGAGACAACTAATTCATGCCCAAGATTATGTCCATTCCTCTAAGGGGTAAGCAAAACAAATCTACCTCGAAGGCTCTCCTCTGAATTTCGATGGAACACTTTAAACATGCAAGAGAAGTGGGGATTTCCTCCTTGGCAGGGGTAAGAACATTTAACTGGTAAGGAAGGGAAACAACAGGTATGTCCAAACTCTTCACACAATCATTAGAGATAAAAGAATGGGTTGCCCTAGAGTCATATAGTACAGTCAAAGTAGATCCTTTAAGTATACATGTACCTCGCAGCAAATCACCAGCCTGAGATGTTGTTTCCCCACTAAAGGTAAAGACCCTCCCAGTGGCTTGGAGTTTGGAAGCTCCCGCCATCCTCTTCGAGCATGCATCGGCCATGTGACCCTGTTGGGGACAGAAGAAACACTTGCCCTGCCCCCTCAGGCACACCCCCTTGGTTCTTTCCACAAGTTGCACATGTTGGAGTCGTCTGAGCGGTAGAAAGAGCGAGTTGTTTACCCTTTCCCCCATGCAAGAAGGGCTTGGGATTCCTTCTCGTCGGTATCTCTTCCCTCTTCCTCTTGTTGTTTGGTGGTGGTGGTGCAACTCCCTTAAGGTTCTTCTCAGTGATATAACACTTGCTGACCAGGGTAGGGTAGTCCCTGATCTCAAGTGTCCCAACCCGATCCTGCAACTCAGGTTTCAGGCCTCCCTCAAACTGGGTACATCTCCACTCCTCATCCGGGATAGTCTGAAGATATCTGGAGTATTTGGATAGCTCCTCGAACTTGTCCAGGTATTTGGCTACCGACAAGCTCCCCTTCTTAAGTTGAAGGAATTCAGCTTCCTTCTGCCTCCGAACAGTGGCTGAAAAGTATTTCTCCAAGAACAAAGTCTGGAAGGCCCCCTGGTGATCAAGGCCTCTGCAACAGTAGCTCGAACTCTGGCAGTCTTCCACCAATCCTCTGCTTCTCCTCTCAGCATGTAGACCGCAAACTCCACCTTGCAGTCATCAGCACACTTCATCACGTCGAACATCCGGTAGAGATCACGGAGCAAGTTTGCCGCCACATCCGGATCATAAACCTCGTTGAACTGTGGAGGGTTATGTTTCTGGAACTCCGCCAATCCTTGGACAAATGGGTCCACCGTGACAGGGGGTGGTGTCCCCGCTGGTCTTCGGACCAGTTCTTGCAAGACAGTCGCGTTAGCAGTAGCCTGCTCCCGAGATGCCTCGGCCTGTTGGCGATTAGACTCCACTTGCGCCCGATTGGACGCTACTTGTTCGCCCATCATCTGAGTGAGCATCTGAAGAGCAGCAGCTACAGGATCCGGAGATGGGTCCCGGGAGGAAGAATATGAGGGGTTGTTCTTGGGACGACCTCTCTTGTCGCCTGCCATAGTCCTCTACACATCATTAAGCAAAAATTGAGGTGATCAGTCTCTCAAGTTGCATAATAATGCATAAAGAATAATAACAGACTTTAGGAACTAACTAATCCATAGTCCAATTGGATTGAACTGCTCTGATACAAAAATGTAACGTTATAATTTTCTAATCCGAGAATTTAGTTCGTTGGAAACTAAACCTCCAAATTTCAGAAATTAATTCGCGCCATTTGGTTATCAACATACAATCCCATACATCATTTAAGCTGCCAACGAAAACTTAATTAACATATGGTGAGTAAAAACTGTTAATTCAAAATAAGTATTGCCAAACGGCTACAACCCATCCTAGATGCATACATTAGGTGAGGATAACCCCATACATGTGCCCTATCTACACAAATCAGGATGCACATGTATCGTCATATCCCCTCAAAGTAAACCTAATACATCAATTACAAAAGAGGTATCTAACTATCCAGTCGAACCATAAACCATCCCTCAAAACATCAAAAAGGCAAGATCGCACCGCTCCAAGCTCACTGTCCCGTTCCCGGAGGTACCTGTCCATCTAAAATGTATCCACAAAACATGTGGTGAAACTAACGTCCCAGTGAGTGTGATTAAAAGTGCAAGTGTACAGATATAGCATGAATTCAAACATTACACAGTCTATTCAACATAACGGTCAAATTCCTCCACATCATCCTCTTGGTGTATTACCCAACACCAGTGGGGTCTTATCACTTGAACATCTGACCTGGATTGAGCTCAATACCATTCAAGGAACGTTTTCCTTGTGGCCAATTTAACCTCCTATTTTCAATCATTTACTCACATTCAAAGTTATACTTCTTAAACCTCAAGGGCACAAAACCCTCATATAGCCTCTTGTGGACCAAAGTCCCCTTCTTATCATCACCTCATGTTAATATGTCTTTGATGGGTTTCTGGAAAGCGAACCAAAAATCCAGTAGTATAATAGTAAGAAGAGTTATCGTATCCACAGGGAATGGTCAACTCGCTTATATTTGTGGTCTATTTATCAAGAAACAAATAACAGATTTGTGAGGATATTATGCGTGGAAATTATAAATTGCAAATTAATAAGTAATAAAAATAGAAAGGAAGAGTTAGAGACACTTTACTTGGATTAGGATTGAACTTCATCTCATCACACCCTTCGTGCATGTAAAAACTATCTATTATTTTAGGTTTACTCTATAATACTGTAGACAAACTATATTTCTAAGACCCCGAGTTACCAGCGGCCTCACACACTCAAAGGTAATCCATGCGGGCTCTCCCAGGCGACAGACTTACCCTCGGCTTATTTTGCTTTCTTTTATTTCGATTGTAAAAGAACTAGTTGATAAACGAGGCCTGAAGCTACAGACACACCTTCATTAGAGTACTGTCACTACCTATCACTCATTAGATACATCCTTGCGTCGAATCCTGGATTGACAATCAACTAACCTTTGCTATCGGTAATTTAATAACTATGCCTATCCTGTAGACGCCCTTCATTAGAGTACTCACACTACCCATCAATCACTAGCAACGCCCATGTTTCGGTTCACTAGCTACCGAGTCCTCTTATTCATTCAGAGAATGGGTTTCTTCAGAATCCGCTCCCCCATCCTCAATCCTAGTCGAAACTAACCTATAACTCTGGTGCAAGCGCGGAAGTTAGAAATTAAGCACAGAATAAGATTACCAATATTATAGACAGAGAACTCAGGAAATAATAATATAGAGTTTACGTACACTTGGGGATAGAATCAATTACATCCAATCCTAATGGAGAGTTAACTACACAAGGTAGACATACAAACCACCGAAGATGTTGTCACCATCTTCAATCCTTGTGAAGCGCTCCTCCTCTCCTACTCTAAAATTAGCTCTGGTGAATTATCATTGATATATGACTGAATTACAATAATCGTGTACACCTGATCTGGTGCAAGAAGGTCCTATTTATAGGCTAAGGAAAGACAAAGAAAATTGGGGATAAATCTATCTAAAAACGGCAATAGGGCAAGAATCACGTGTTCTGCGCTTCACCCTGCGCTACAGCGCAAATTGCAGCGCAAGATCCAGAGAGCTACGCTACAGCGCAGGTTGAAGCGCAGAATGCGTCCTGCAGCTTCAATATTTCTCTTTTTAACTTGATCTTTCCCCGAGACTGGTTTTGGTTAATTTGTCTTTCCTTGTTTCCCTTTTCTTGATGAAATCTTGCATTTATTGAGCATCTTGGATTTAATTGGGAAGGTTGTCTGCAGAATCCTTGTTTAAATGGCAGTGATATCTTCATTAATTGCCCTCAAATAATCTTCAAATCTTCATTAAATGCCTTCAATTAAACTTCAGATCTTGCAGATATCTCTCTTATTTAATGTTATATTTCCTTCAAATCAAATCCTTGCAATATTCTGCAAAAATCAGCAATATTTCTATCAAAATAGCATCAAATTCAAATCCAAGATTAATAAATATAATTTATCTAATATTAAATAAAAAGGGATTAATTTGGGGTAAAAATACTATTTTATCCTTGATAAGTGAACTAAAAAGTGCTCTAATTTATCATATGATTTTCACATATCAAAATACCCCCCAACTTAACTTCTTGCTTGTCCTCAAGCAAGAGACCTCTTTGCAATCAACAAATCAATTCTATTCCCTGTATAATTCAAAAACAAATTCAAGGAACTTTTCATCAACTCCTTGTTAAGCAGCAGTCACTTTCCAAACATAAGAAAAATTCAGGATTAAGGGATGTTACCAATCCTCACTCAGAATAGAACACAAACATCAGTCAAACTTCTCAAAAATAGCAATTAAAGCAGTAAGTGATAAACCAAGGAAATCTCTCATTCTCACGGGTAAGTGTTTCCCTCAATCTTTTTCACCACCGTTGAACAACTAGAATTGATAATCGTTTCCAACATCTGAACCTGCAAATAGTCAATATGGATCAAAAGGTCTTTTCTTAGGTTGTAATGAGGCTGGGCTATCAAGAATTCATGGTTTTTCTGGATATTCAAAGAACACTTTGAATAGAGAGCATCTTGTGATTGTGCTTGGGACTTCTCTCAATTCACCTGGTCATTCTTGAATGGTCACCCTTTTTTAGCTTGGCCTCATTGTTTGAGGAAATACTCCCCCCAACTTATTCAATTCCACACTTTTATGCAGATTTTTTTTTTGACATAAACAATAACATAGATAATTTATTTGTGGGGGAGTATCCTTCTTTGAGATTTCTTGTGCCTGCTCTTTGAATCTCTTTGACCTTTCACTTTACCACCCTCTTGTCCCATGTTGTTGCGGTGCACCTTGTTCTCTATCCCAAGTGTTGAGGGACAGGATATAATCATTGAGTATGGCTAGGGTGCATCAAAAGAAACATTAAAGGCTCAAAATGGGCAATCAATAAATGGAAACATTTAATCAAGGTTGGCTGTTTGGCACTAAGCACAATATTATAATCACAAAATATGCCTTTGTCACTTCCATATCTTCCACTAGCAAGACAAAATTCAGAAACTCAAGCAATAATAGTTGACAAGCAGCGGTGAAAAGCTCTCAATTTCAGTGTTTGGGCTCTCAGCTCACCGGTTATTGGCTAAAATTTCCTTGATAAAGCACTTAGTGGTTTTAATTAACTATCTTGATAGGTTCTCTTGAGAAGCATCCTGATCCTAACTGATTATGGAATTAATCACAAAACCCTATCATCTTTCCTAGTCTGGTTAGTTAAACTACTTAATTACAGAGAATTTTGAAAAAGTTACCTTAAATCCTAATTCCTAAGGTCCTAAAAATTTTTAAAATTCTAAAAATTAAAAAAAAATGAAATACAAAACAAAAATTCTAATTAACTAAAAATGAAATTCTATATAATAATAGAAAATAAAAGAAAAACTAAAAGAAAGAAAACACCAGTATCAATCTTCATCCTCTGTATCCTGTAAGTCCTTGTCCTGCTACTGCTCCACCTCCCCCTGGATGAATAGGCCTGTCCCCAGGCCACTGCAAGAATATCCGGAACTCTTCAAGCAGCATGCTTGGGTATGGGTCTAGTACTCCTGATTGGTTTAAGGTCAACTGGTCTTTATCCTTTGCAGCAGTCTGTGCAATTCATGAAGAACATGGAAGCCTATCATTAACCAATTTACATGCATAATTCAAAGAATTAATATTTTCACAACAAAATTTCAGTGCACTTGGTAATGACTTCCTAAAAACAAATCATGCTCATTTGTTTTGCAAGCATTCAATCAATCCATGGAAAGTGAAAGTTCAAGATTTTTGAAAGAAACAAAGCATAACACTTTCAAATTCAATAACTCACAAAACAAAGGGCATTCCAATCAAGCAAATTCTTCTTCATGTTCCACATAGTCATAATCATATTCAAGATAGCAATTATCAACATTATACACATTCATAATCCTAAAGTTGCTATCCTAAAATTCAAATCATAGAGTAAATGAAGATTTCAATTGGTAAAAATCAAACTTGAAAGTTTCAAAATTGATGGAGATTTGTGAATGGAAAAAGTGAAAAGAAAAGCTAAGGAAGTAAAGAAACAGTACATGAGAAAAATAAGAGATTTTTTTTTAAATTTCGTACTGTTGTGCTTCACCTGCGCTACAGCGCAAGTGAAGCGCAGAAGACAGTGACTAAAATTGCATTCCTGCACTTTACCTGCGCTACAACGCAAGTGAAGCGCAGAAAACAGAATGTAATTTTGCAATTTTTGGTCACGTTTTCTGCTACTTCCTATTATTTAAAAATTTTATTTTCCACAAACTTATTCCAATCAATTTTGAAAGTTTCCTAAATCCTTTAAAAATGAAAAATCCTAAAAATAAAATAAAATTGAAAATAATTAAAAACTTAAAAGTCTCTGGGTTGCCTCCCAGGAAGTGCTTGTTTAACGTCTTCTAGCTCGACGCCTGTTTTCTCAAGGTGGCTGAAACTAGAATATTTTGATGAGCTTGTGTGTTGCACCCTTCCTTTCTTTGGCCCATATACCTCCCCATAATCTTGCCTTGGAACAACCTGTACTGTGAAGCTTTGATGATTTACAATTGATTGCTCTCAATTTCTTTGCTTTAGGGGGGTCTTTGATATGGAACACGCCTGACCACTTGATCTTCAATCTAACTCTAGGATCTGAATTTGATTCTAGCTTGACTTTTCTTCACTTTGCCTTGTCCTGGTCAGTGTGATTGCAAGCCTTTCTTTTGTGAGGTCTAGAAGGTTTATCACGTGTACCATGCCTTTTTTTTATCTTCCTTTGGAGGACTGGTTGGATAAGGCAAGGTCTTTGGTCTTGGTACTACTTCCCTTCCTTCCTCGGGCTTTGATTCACCATCTCCCTGTTCACTCTTTTTCTCATTTTCTTGATCTTTTTCATCATGTACACCCTCATATGTTGTATTCTCTACCTCCCTTTCACAGTCAATCTCTTCTTTAAGCACCATCTTTTCTACTTCATCCCCTCCTTTTTCTTATTTTTCTTCTGTTGCACCTTCTTCTTCTTCCTTTTCTTCATCAACTTCCTCTAGTTCTCTTTCTTGTGTTTCTTCAGTTTCCTCTTCTTTATCAGCCAGATCATCATTGGTTTCCTCCCCTGTCAATTTAACAATTATGGTGGGACAAAATTCTACGGGGTTGGGTTGAACGTTTGTTGAATATGGCTTGTTCCAATAGTTGATCATATTGTCTATCTCATCTAGTACGAGGTCAATGGATAGTCCTTCTCTTTCACAATACATCTAAAATTGTATAAATTCATCCCACTTTTATTCAATAAAATCGTCACTATCTGAATGCCTTGCTGAGATTTGTTTTGATTGTTGGTTGGCTTCTGTTTCTGTTAATTGCTCCAGCAAGGTGTCAGTGTTTCTTCTTGCTTCTTCTTTTTCCTTCTGAAGTCTTAACTCCCTTTGTTCTGCTAGCTGCGCTATCAAAGCATCATTTTTTCTTCTTGCTTCTTCTCTCTCCTTCTGAAATTGTATATTGTATCGATTGAGTTCTTCCAAAATCTCATCATATTTTGAGTAACTTTGCTGCTGTTGAAAAGAAGGTTGCATGCGGAATGAAACATCATCTTGGTGCCATCCAAAATTCTGATTCTGGTAACTTCCCCAATCCTGTGAAAAATTGTTAGAATAATTGTTGTAATTAGAGAAGTTACCTTGAATCGGTGTATGGGAGAAATACTCTGGTTCTTGCTGTCTAACATAATCTCCAAGGGTTCTTCTTGATGGATTTTCATAATCTCCAAGCGTCCTTCTTGGTGGATTTTGCCATTCAGAAGCCATTTAACATTTACTTCACTTGGGGTGGTTAAACAGAGAGTGTTGAGATTGTCTCCTTGCCCCTTCTTTTTTTTTTCTCTGTTACCTGTCTTCTCAAGAGAAATAATCAAGAAGCTCAAACAAATGTTAGCTCAAATGAGAAGAACAAAATAACAAAAAATAATAAAAAATTTTAAAAAAAATAAAATAATTAAAATAAAATAATAAAATATTTTTGTTTTCTTCTCGACTTCTCCCTCGTCTCTTTCTCTTGTTTCTACTTCTGTTCTTCCTTAATGTCCTTTCTGTTTCTGGATCAAGTTGTAATTGATTGGGGGACACCTGGCTTCTCAAAAACAAAAACAAGAAAACTTGAAAGAGGTAAGTGTGGAAGAAAAATTAATAAAAATAGAAAAACTATAAATTTCCTAAATAATAAATTATTTTCCTAAAATAATAAGAATAATAAATAAAAGAGATCCTTAGATAGATATCCTTGATAATTAGACCGCCAAGGTCTACACGAATTGGAAACCATTCCCCGGCAACGGCGCCAAATATCCAGTAGTATAATAGTAAGAAGAGTTATCGTATCCACAGGGAACGGTCAACTCGCGTATATTCATGGTCTATTTATCAAGAGACAAATAACAGATTTGTGAGGATATTATGCATGGAAATTATAAATTGCAAATTAATAAGTAATAAAAATAGAAAGGAAAAGTTAGAGACACTTTACTTGGATTAGGATTGAACTTCATCTCATCACACCCTTCATGCATGTAAAAACTAACTATTATTTTAGGTTTACTCTATAATACTGTAGACAAACTATATTGCTAAGACCCTGAGTTACCAGCGGCCTCACACACTCAAAGGTAATCCATGCGGACTCTCCCAGGCGACAGACTTACCCTCGGCTTATTTTGCTTTCTTTTATTCCGTTTGTAAAAGAACTAGTTGATAAACGAGGCCTAAAGCTACAGACGCGCCTTCATTAGAGTACTGTCACTACCCATCACTCATTAGATACATCCTTGCGTCGAATCCTGGATTGACAATCAACTAACCTTTGCTATCGGTAATTTAATAACCATGCCTATCCTGTAGACGCCCTTCATTAGAGTACTCACACTACCCATCAATCACTAGCAACGCCCATGTTTCGGTTCACTGGCTACCGAGTCCTCTTATTCATTTAGAGAATGGGTTTCTTCAGAATCCGCTCCCCCATCCTTAATCCTAGTCGAAACTAGCCTATAACTCCGGCGTAAGCGCGGAAGTTAGGAATTAAGCACAGAATAAGATTACCAATATTATAGACAGAGAGCTCAGGAAATAATAATATAGAGTTTACATACACTTGGGGATAGAATCAATTACATCCAATCCTAATGGAGAGTTAACTACATAAGGTAGCCATACAAACTGTTGAGTCTCAGAATTAATTTAAGTATTCAAATTAAATTCAAGACTCATTATCCTTGGTTTTAATGATTAACAAATTAGACAAGATGAAAAGAAAACAGGTGCTACTAAGAAAGGTATTGTTTTGTTGATTGTGTTTTAGGTTGGAATATTCGTTAGAAGAACAAATCAGAAGAAGAAGAAGAAGAAGAACCAGTGAAGTATCAGAAGAAGAAGAACAAATAAGAAGAAGAAGAACAAATAAGAAGAAGAACCAGTAAAGAATCAGAAGAAAAAGAACCAGTGAAGTGTCAGAAGAAGAAGAACAAATCAGAAGAAGAACGAAGAAAAATCAGAAGATGAAGCAATACAGAATCTGAAAAGAATAGAAAAGATTCAACTATCTAAATACATGAAAGACTCAGACCGTCTCAAGACTTATCATCATCTGAAGCATATCCTCTGTCTGAAGAATGACTATCATCTGAAGACGTGAAGACAAACTGAAGACTTATCTATCATCTGAATAAACTATTCATCGTCTCAAGAACAACTTTCATCTGAAGAATGGAAGCTGATCAGAAGCACTCTGTATGACTGAAGGACTGAAGGCGTCAAAACCAATAAATGTTCTCATGAAGATATTTCCAAAGCATGAAGAACACTGTATCTAATGGACTACTTCATTTCGGCACAAAAGTTAGGCATACTTTTCTGCCTAGATCAAAAAGACTTGCACAAATAAGGAAATCCTGCAACGACTGCTGCATCTGCAATCAAAAGGGTACTGTATACGCAGACATATTGCACATGCTACTGTCCAAAAGCAAATGAGAAGTCTGGACAAGAAAATATCGAGAAAGATGTGTGAACTAATATTATATAATTCAACATCTATTCAAATATCAGAAGAACTAGAAGAGTCAAAGATGAATAAAGCTAGGATCGTCTGAAGTAAAAGAAGAAGCATTCTGCTGAAGTAAAAAGGAAGAAGATTTCTACTAAAAGGAAGAAGCATTTTGCTCTAACCATCTAAAGAGAAAAAGAAGCATTTCATCAAAAGAAGAAATCTTTGTTGAAAGCATTTCAATCTTAAAGAATTAAAAGAAGCTTGAAGCTATCATCTGAAGGAAGTTATAAATGGCTTAACAGTCTAAAGAAATGAAACTCTCTGACTTCATAAAACAGATTTCAACATAGAAGAAGTCACAAGAGAATCTGAGACCATATGATTCAACGGCTATAATATCATATGTCTTTATTCAAATAGGAAACAACAACAACAGCTATTATCCTTAGGACAAGACACCTCACTCAAAGAGGAAAGAGGAATCTGTGTTAGGAGCAAATGAAAAAGAGTATATACAAATAAGCAAAAGGACAAATCCAACGGATACCTCCTCATACATACTCTAAAGGAAAACAGAGGAAAGCAGAAGAAAGCTGAAGAAAGCAGAAGAAAATTAAGAGAGAGAGGAAGCATAAAAATATCAAGGAAATCTCTCAAAGGAGCTCATCAATAGAAGTGTCAAAACAAGATCGTCTGAACACTTATTTTGTTTAAGAAGAAGCAACCGTTTGAGAAGCTATTACACAACGGCTATATGAGCCACATCATCAACATCTCAACGGTATCATCAACCATCTTCAACAACTATATTTCATCAGAACATATAAATAGCCTCAAGATTGAATTTGAAGATGTTGGCATTTCTTTCTAACCAGAGGTAGTTTCCATGCCAGGCAATTCCTCAGAATGAAAATTAGAAGTGCTACCATGTATTATCATATTCATCCTTAACCCATGGCATATCTCTAATTACACAGAAGAGTTTGGTTCATAGGAAATCAAGTATCAAATTCAACCAATCTTCTTAAAATACAGAGTTGAATTAGAGCTTAGAAGAAAATACTTTCTCTGTAAAACCTCGTACTTAGATTTATTCATTGTATTCTGAGTAGTACTCAGTTAACCTCTAGTACAGGAAGAGATTAAGTTTATGTTTCGTGGAAACTTAAACTTAGTTTAGTTTGTAAACACTTTATGTGTCTGAGAGCCTGGAGAGGCTTGGTGGAAGAAAGAATACTTGTTGAGCCTGGAGAGGCTTTGTAAGAAAGAATACTTGTTGAGCCTGGAGAGGCTTGTCTGTAAAAGAATACTACACTGAGTTGCCTGGAGATGCAGTTGAAAATAAAAGAATACTTGTTGAGCCTGGAGAGGCTTGTCTGTAAAAGAATACTACACTGAGTTGCCTGGAGAGACAGTTGAAAATGAAAGAATACTTGTGTAGAGCCTGAAGATGCTTGATAGAAAAGAATACTTGTATCTGTGGTTTCAGATCGTGGAAAATCCAGTGGTGTTATGCCATGGGACTGGATGTAGCCCATTGGGTTGGTGGGTGAACCAAGATAAATTTTGTGGCTAAGTTTTCTATCCCTTAAACTCCTTAATCTACAGCTTTATATTTCTAATGGGGATTGAACAGTATTTTTCATAATAAACTTAACACAACAATTTCAACAAGCTAAGTTTTCCAAGATAATAACTCATTCAGTTAATCTTATATCGTTTGGAGTATTACAAAGAATATACTTTGAAGAACGTCTGAAATAACTCTTTGAAGTGAATCTGAAACAGTTTCAGTTCAAAAGTTAGAAGTATACTTCAAACGATGATCATTCATTTGTGGTAGCTCAGAAATTGTTCTGAAAAGATTCTTTGTGGTACCTTTCAGAGGGTATCTTGAGATGAATCTGAATGATTAAGATTAATTAATTAAGAGTCCAAGTTAGTCAGCATTTTGTTCAATTTTGCTTAGTCTCTAACTTTGTCAAAATTTGTCCTTCTTATCTTCCGCAAATTTTCATGTTAACTCTGATTTTAAGTTTCTCATTTTATTTTGTCTTAATAGGCTTGTAGTTTATTTTCAAGATTTCTAAAATGATCAAAATGTATAAAACACTATTCAATCCCCCTTCTAGTGTTGCCTGTGGAACTAACAATTGGTATCAGAGCTCACCTTCGGGTTGAGCATCTAACAAATGCAGAAGGAGTAGATCCTCAGAAGATGTAAATCTCACCAAGCTGAAGCAACTCTGAAAATTGATAATGAGTAAAGGAAATTATTTTCGTAAAACTCGTTATTCATGCAATTAAGGCATCTTTCAGAAAGGACGTGACTGGAAAAGGAAAATACATCTATCTTAAGATCACATACGGGTAACATCTTTCCTATCTTAAGTTTAATTTAAATATAATTGTTAATTTTTGTGTGTCTTACGTTATAATTATTGAAATTGATAATGAATGAGTGTCTATATTTGTGTGAAAATAAATTATTGCATGCTAACTGTATTATACGCACGAATATATTTGTATAATAGTTGAAGAGTCATGTATGTTAATCATTTTGTCATTAAATGTGATACGACGCAACGTAAATCATTGAATCATCAACCGACTTCTCATAATCGGCACGATGCACTACTCTTCACACTGGTTCAGTGCACGTAACCGTCTCTCATCAATGCTTGAAGCACGCTTGGTTCCCTATTCAAAAGGATTGGAAGATCAACATGGAAACTACACTTCATTCAATCCTTTCTCTAAAAAGCAAAGAGTTTCTCAAGTATCTCTCTCATCGAAAGTTCAATAAGTTCTATCACTCCATGGCAAACATATCAGTATCTTCAAGTAACTCGGCTCCTTCAATATTTGATGAGAAAATCATCCCCTGTAAGATGGTAAATCTCTCAGACTTTGATGAAGCAGATTACAAAATATCTGAATACTTCAATGCCGCTGGATGGACACCATACTTCAACAACATTTCCTCATCTTGGCATGAGGAGAGTGTGATGGAGTTCTGGGACAATATCGAGATCATATCTGAACCCAACAGAACTGGAATTGAAACGAAGGTGATGGGAAGATCCTTGTACGTGGACACCAAATTAATTGCTAAAGTGATTGGTGTGCCTGACAGTGGGGAAAAATACTTCCAAAGGTGGGAATCCTTACATGGTGGAACATTTGTTCTCGATCAATATCTCTTTGGAAGAAGACAGATAGCCCCTTTCAGACCTTCTCAACTTCTGAGCACACCCAGAGCCCTCCTTGTTGTACTAAATTGTTGTATTCTTCCCAGAGGAAGAAACAATTTGGTAATAAGTATGATGGAGAGGTTTGTGCTGGGACTGTTGCTGTCAAAGAAGAAAATCAATCTCCCATGGGTGCTGTTGTTTCAGATGTGTTTCAAAGATGAGATGGGGAATGAGGACCTCTACCCTCACAACACCTTGATCATGAAAATTCTCATGCACGAGGGATTTCCCGTGGAAAGCCTCTCTGACCAACCTTCTCCTGACTTCTTCACTCCGGCTGCATATGTTGAGTTAGATCGGACTCTAGTTGGAAGAGAAGAAGCCCCTGGGAATCAAGTGGTTATTCATCCTCTCTTTGCTCCTCCCAATGAAGAAGAAACTGAAGATACCCACTTGAAGTCTCATAAAAGGAAAAGGATGATGTCGGGTGCATACCATCTGAAGAAGGTGAATGGCAGGGTTTCCCGGCTTGCAAGAAGACTAAGAGCTGCTAAGAAAGAGCTTAAAAAGCTCAGAGCTGAAAAAGAAAAGGCTGATGAGGACCACCTTGATGATCAATGATTGTTTAAAATTTTATTTGATATTAATGAAATTAGTTTCTTGTTCTGAGTACCTTTGTTAAAGCTCCTAAGTATCTTATCTGTGTAATTTTTTTTCTGTGCATAATTAGTTAAATCTTTAACTTAATCATCAATAATTGGTTTCTCTATCTAAATAGAAATAATTAATAAGATGGTAAATTTAAAGTAATGTCTCTAACAATTAAAATTAACAATTAACAAATTCAGTTTAAGTAATATCAGATGCTACTGAAAGGTATTTTTTTTGGTTTGTGCTTGTTTTAAGGAAACAGGATTTAAAGATAATCTTAAGAAGATCATCAGAAGGCAATACCGTCTGAAGAGATGAATCAAGGTAATATCGTCTAATAGAGTTATTGGTGTAACATCATCTTCATTCTCTAAACCTATTCAGAATGTTCTCAATGAACCTGCTGAAATTGTGAGTCAGAAATACTCAGATGATTAATACTCAACACTCTAAGACTACCTCAAAACTTGAGAGGCAAATATGGCAAGATATCATCTTCATTCTCTGAACCTGTTTAGAAAGTTTTCAATAAACTTACTGAAATTGTAGGTCAAGAATGTTAAGGTGATTCATACACAAGATTCTAAGCCTACCTCAAATCTTGAGAGACAGATCTGACTTAGTATCATCCTCATTTGCTAAACATGTTCAGAAAGTTCTCAATGAACTTACTAAAATTGTGGGTCAGGAATACTGAGGTGATTGATACTCAAGTCATTGACGTCTATCTCAACTCTTGGGGATCAGATAATGATGATTACTGCTCATGAAGAAGAAACGCCTAAAGCAAGAAGATCAAGATTATGTTGCTGATGCGCTATAGACAACTTCAGAAGATGAAAATAACAAGACAAAATTTGAAGACAAGATTGAGTCTCAGCAGATATGCTTCTTCAACCCAAGATCAATAAGTATCTCTGATGGTAACATTGTTCTATCTTATAACTTGGAAATCTTTATCAATGTCAAAATTGCATCCTGCTAATATGTGAATACTTGCTGAATTTTTTTTAAAGCTTAGGCTCATGATTTCGTAAAAATAACTGCCTCGGTTTGATATTCTATATGCATGAATTTCTTAGCATCAAAATTTTTTATATTTATGCCCTCATGTTTGCAAATAATTCATCTTTAAAATGTACAGTTATGATAATAATAACCGATGCTTTGAAAAGTCACAATTGCCAAAAGTTTTTGAAAATTGTAAACATTGATGGCTTTTCACCTGTCTGCTACACAATGCACGTTCCCCAAGACGGGGCTACAACTACTATCTTTAAGGGCTATCTAAGCCTATTTATACAACACAAGAGAAGCAGTTCTAACATCATCAATCCCTCTACAACTTTTCATTCGTCTCTCTCAAACTCTTAACTCGTCTCAAAATCTCCTTAAAGGATTTTTCTCTCTTACCTCCCTTATGGCGTCCTCAGTCACCATCTTCCAAAATCAAACCGTGAACTTTAAAATCCTGGCTGATGAAGGCTACGACATTGCCGAACTATTTGAGGGGGCTGGATGGCTACCCTTCTTCGAAGCCAATGACTGCAGATGGCATGAAGACAGTGTTCGGGAGTTTTGGAACACTGGGAGGGAGGTGGAGGAAAACAATAGAATTTTTATGAAGGCCCAGGTGCAGGGTCAAGAGATTATTGTTAACACTGCTATTCTGAAGGAAGTGCTGGGACTTAAGGCTCAAGGCGCCAAGTTCTCTGATATCTGGGAAGATCATCATGGTGGTGCGGGAAGATTCAACAAGCTAATCTACTGTGAAACTGGGATGAAAGACATTCCCAAAGTTATCTTCAAAATCCTACAGTGCTATGTGATCCCAAGTATGGGAGATAATCACATCTCCAAAATGGAGAGGTTCTATGTTATCAACCTTCTGATGAAGAATCAAATAAACCTTCCTTGGATCATTCTGTTCTGCATGATAAGAAGAGAAAAGGATCTTTTTGATATCCTTCCCTTCAACACCATTATCATGAAGCTTCTCCAGTATCACAGGGTTCACATCGAACACCTCTACGACCACAGGCATCCTAGCATCTTCAAGGTTAATGGTCAATCTGAAAGAAGAACAGCTCTGGAAGACTCTGAGGTCAAGAGGCTAAAAATGGAGAACACCCTGCTATGCCGGAAGCTAGAGAAGACTCAGAGGCGTCTACTGAAGTTGAGAAAAGAAGTAGGGATTGAAGAAGATGAAGCCAGTGGAAGCCAGTCTTCCAATTAATTCCTGTTACAATTGTTCAAAATTTTCTTTCTCTAAAAATGTTCTAAAATTTTAATAAAGATCTTTCTTTTATCAATACATAAATCTTGGTATCAAGAATCTGAGAAATAATAATAAGGGAGAAATAATGTTTTTTTTTATTAATAACAAAAAGGGGAGAAATATATAACTAACAAAATGAAGTAAGAAAGAAACTCAAAAATAATAAGCTATTAAGAAAACATAACAATGGTAATAATAGTTAAATCCTAACAAGTGGTATTTGTGAAGCATTAAAATTTTTGGTGGTATCTAATATAGTTAACAAGTAACAATTGGTGTAACTAAAATAGTTAACAAGTGGTATCTAAGAAGCATTAAACACCTGGCGAAATTAAATAAAAATTGCTATCCAACAATTCTGGTATCTAAAAGATTAACAACTAGTATCTGAGAAGCTACCATTTGGCATCTAAAGAATTAATGTTTTTCTGAGGAGGAGTTGATGTTAGACAAGTGGCCTCACTAACTTACGAGGGGGGGTGAATTAAGTTATTCGATTTTAACTAATCTTTTCGATTACAGATTTATCTTGCCTTTAGTGTACTTACAATCCTTTAATTAAGATGAAGAAGAATGCGTATACTTAAGATGATGAACAAGTAATTGCAATAATTAAATAAGAGTTAAGGGATAAGAAAGTGCAAACTCAGTTTATACTGGTTCGGCCAACCCCTTGCCTACGTCCAGTCCTCAAGCACCCACTTGAGATTTCCACTATTTGTAAAACTCTTTACAAATGATGAATCCTCCAACACCTTGGAACCCTTCCTTCTGTTGAGAATCACCCACAAAACAAGAGAGGCACCCTCTCTTCAACCGACAATAATAAATTCAATCTTTGAATACAGATGGACTCTCCTTTAGAGTAGATAATACAATTTGAAAGATCTATAAGAACTTCGTAAGATTTTCAAGTATTTGGCACAATTGATTTCTTGTAATGAATTCACTCTTTTAAGTTTCTACATGAGTAATCTGTTGTAATTTTCTAAAATGAGTCACATATATATAAGGATGGTGATGAAACATTGTAATCCTTGATTAGAAGTCATGACTCTTCAAGATTTTCTGAAAAAGTGTTCTGGTAATCGATTACAGGAATATGGTAATCGATTACACAATTCAAAATTGCGAACCGTTGTGCCTGGAATTCAAATTTTGAAATTCCTGCACTCTGGTAATCGATTACAGGATTTGGTAATCGATTACCAGTTCAAAAAATCTTGAATTTTAAATTCTGGAACTTCTGGTAATCGATTACACAATTTGGTAATCGATTACCAGTTCAAAAAATTTATTCATTGAACTGATTTTGACTTTATAAAAATACTTTGTTCAATTTTCTTTTTAGTGCCAAATTCCTTGCAAACCTTAGACTTCTTTTAACATTTTGTCTAATTAAATTAAACTAAAACTAATTGACCTTCTTGACTTGACTTTGATCTTGATCTTCTATTCATCCTTGATTCTTGAATTAACTCTTTCCTTTACCATTGCATTTCTCTTTTCTTTCATTCTTATTGGCATCATCAAAACCTGTATTCATGGCATCTACAATCTCCCCCTTTTTGATGATGACAACCATTTTTAAAGGGAAGAATGAAAACAGGATTTTCTAAGTCAATAACAATCACTCCCCTTAGTCTCCCCCTTTGTGTTTGTCTTTTAGAATATTTGAGATACTTGGGAAATAAGCTTTATCCTTTCTTTTAAGAAAATTGTACAAGATCAATGTTTTCCAAAATTTTCAAAACATAGTCAAATTGATTACTTCATTTTGTATAAGATCAATGTTTTCCAAAATTTTCAAAACATAGTCAAATTGATTACTTCATTTTCCCTAATCTCTCCCCATTTGGCATCATCAAAAACAAAAATAGACATCCAAAAACATATATGCATCAAAAACCAAATACCATCCAAAAGCAAACATAGTATGCATATAGGTCCTAAATCATAAACAACCAAATGTACGCGAGCAAATTAAAGTAGCAACCATAATCATAACCATAGTATGCATATTTTTTAATCCAAACTGTCTTTATTTCTAAAATATTTATGGATCTAAGTTGGAAACATCTAATATGCCTAGTTCTCGCCTAATTATAAAGTAATTTTCCTTGGGTAATGGTTTGGTAAAAATATCTGCAAGTTATTGCTTAGTCTTTATAAATTCTAGAACACAATCTCCCTTTTGTACATGATCTCTAAAAAGATTAGCCACTTGTACTTTTTCTATCAGTTTTGCATCCCGCAAAATCTGAGTCAAAATATCCTATTAGATTAAATGGCATGTTTTTAGGATACCATAATCCTAAGTTAACAGATCCTAATAAATATCTCATTATCCTTTTAACAGCACTTAAATGAGATTCTTTAGGGTTTGACTGATATCTAGCACACAAGCATACACTAAACATGATATTTGGTCTACTTGCTGATAAATAGAGAAGGGATCCAATCATACCTCGATATCATTTTATATCTATGGACTTCCCATCTTCATCCTTATCCAAGTAGCAAGCAGTACTCATAGTTGTGGCCATTTGTTTAGCGTTTTCCATTCCAAATCTCTTGAGTAGTTCTTTGCAGTATTTGCTTTGGTCGATGAATATACCATTTTTGGTTTGTTTAATTTGCAGTCCAAGGAATAAATTTAACTCCCCCATCATAGACATTTCAAATTCACTTTGCATGTCATTAGAAAATTCCTTGCACAAATTGTCATTAGTAGCCCCAAAAATAATATCATCAACGTATATCTGAACTAACAAGATATCATGCATTTTTCTTTTAATAAAAAGTGTTGTATCAACCTTTCCTCTTGTAAGTCCTTTTTCTAAAAGAATTTTGCTTAACCTTTCATACCAAGCCCTAGGTGCTTGTTTCAATCCATAAAGGGCCTTTTTTAATTTAAAATCATGATTAGGCAATTCTAGATTTTCAAATCCAGGAGGTTGTTCTACGTACACTTCTTCTTTAATAAAACCATTAAGAAAAGCACTTTTGACATCCATTTGATATAATTTGAAATCCATTATAGAAGCATATGCAAGCAGCATTTTAATAGCTTCTAGTCTTGCTACAGGTGCATAAGTTTCTTCATAATCTATTCCTTCTTCTTGATTATATCCTTTGGCCACTAACCTAGCTTTGTTTCTTACAACTATACCATGTTCATCTTAACTTGTTTCTAAATACCCATTTTGTTTTTTTTTTATTTCAATTTTATAAACAAAAGTTATATATATCTTTAAGAGAGAGTCTAGTTGTTACCCCTTTTAAAAATTCTCCAATGATGTTGTCAAGAGGATGATCTCTTTAAAGTTTTCTACTCTCTTGAAAGATCCATGTTGGTTTCTTTGTTGTCTCCAAAAATGGCATGTCCATTATTTTTGGGAGTAATGTCGATAAGCTTTGAAGTATCTCCCTTCATGTGCTTGGAGCATCCACTATTAAGTTACCATTGAGAGTGCCTTGCCATCAAGCACACCTACAACACAATTCTTAACTTTTGGTACCCATATCATCTTGGGTCCTTGAATGTTAGTTTTGGGGAGGGTGCTTTTTGGAACCCAAATCATATGTCCATTTTGAAAACCATTCTTTCTTATATTACAAGTATATGCACTATGTCCCTTTCCACCACAATAGTTACATTTAATAAATGGGCTAGTAGACATGTTATATGAAATAAAGAAATTTTTGTAAAGCTTTTGTTGCTTTGAAGGATCATATCCTAATCCTGCTTTGTCAAACACGCACCTTTGACTTCCTAAAATAACATCTAATTTATTTTTACCAAAGGTGAATTTTGCAAGTGTAGTATTTAACTTTTTAATTTCATCTTTATGTGTTTGGCATGATGTGCATGGAAGTGTTTCTTTGTTATTTTCTAAATTAATGATAGAGCATAGATTTTCATTTTTAGAATTTACTAACTTAAGTTCATTTCTAAGATTATCTAATTCTTCATTTAATTTAGAGATTTCCTTTTCTAATTTAGAAGTTGTTTTCTTATAGGATGATACTAATTTTGCAAGTTTAAATGATTCTTTATGTAACTCATTGAAAGCATCTTGTAATTCATCAAATGAGATAGATATGTTATTGTTAGAAGATGTTACCTCTTCTTCACTTTCGTAGTCTCTGGCCATAAGTCCCAAGTTTACGATTTCATTTTCTGAATCACTAGAGCTTATGTCATTATCATCCCATGTGATGTAGGCTTTCTTTGCTTTCTTATCTTTGAACGTCTTTTTGTTTGATTTTTCCATTCTCTTCTTATAGATTGGACATTCTAGTCTTAAGTGTCCTGGATGATTGCATTCGAAGCACCTTGGGGTTGAGGAAGAATTTTCTCCTTTCATCTTTGTGTTGAATGTATATCTCTTTTGATTTCTTCTATTCCTTAGGAATTTGTTGAACCTTTTACAAAGAGATCAAATTCTTCATCATCATCTAAATCTTCTTCCTCAATGATAGCCGGATAGGTGTAGGATCTAGAATTGAGCAAAACCAACCGATTAGAATCAATTAAAGGCACCAAAATTGCGAATTATAGTGGTTGGAACAGCAGCTATAATGCGCAAGAAAATGCAAGAAAATGAGAGAAAATGAAAGAAAAAGTGGAGAGGAAGAAATGGGAAGGACGCCACTGAAGCAAGAATCCACTTGCAGCAGATAAGTCCAATGCCAGACGCCACTAATTCAGGAGAATTAGATAAGTCTCAGTATGGTTTAAGCAACAACCACCAAGCCTCACTCAACTCACAAAGGGAGGAGAAAATTTGGCATAATGCCTTTACTTCAAAATTCAATGTGTGAATTACAAGAGGAGAGGACTCCTATTTATAGGAAAAGAGGGGGAGAGGGGCGGATTTTTAGGAGAGTAAAAAAGAAAGAAAATAAAAGGTGAGTGAAAACACTCCTAAGTGGGTCTTGAACCCATGACCCCCAAGGTTTATGCCTAAGCTAAGTCTTAAGCCAATAAACCTCTCAAAATGGCACCCCACTCATGAAAACAAATAAAAAAATGAATAAAAATTCTATCCTATGTGGGAATTGAACCCAAGACTCCTAAGCCTTTTAGCAAGGCAACCTACTAGCCAATAAACCCATACATGTGGGCGCCCAAGTAGGAGGAAAATAAAAGGAAAATTACAAAAATAAAAAGAAAATACAAAAGAGTCCTAATAAAGGGTGGTCCATAGGACAAGGGTCCTATCCAGGGTCAAGGTGTCCTTCTGTAGGGTAATGATCCTTATTTTGTAGGGTAGTGACCTTTATTTGTAGGACACAAATTTCTCCAACTCTTCCTTGCTTGAAGTTGGTGCATATCCTCCAATGTAGGTCTTCCAGGTCCAAGCTTCTAGCAGTGTGCCATCACTCAATGATGTCTTCGCTGTCATATTCTTCATAGACAAGTGATGATGCTTTAAGTGCAATGCTTTTCTTATCTTTGTCATTTTCTTCATTTTGATTGAGTCTCAATAGTTCCAATTCGTGTTCTTGAAGTTCCCCAAACAGTGAAGCAAGAGACATTGTTGTAAGATCCTTTGATTCTGCAATTGCTGTCACCTTTGGTTGCCATTGCCTACTCAAACATCTTAAGACCTTGTTAATGAGATCCTCATTTGGAAAAAAAAATTCCTAAAGATGCAAGATGATTAATAATATGAGTAAATCTCTTTTGCATGTCTTGTGTGCTCTCATTTTGATTCATCCTAAATAATTCATATTCATGTGTGAGGGTGTTTATTCTAGATCTTTTAACATCACTTGTTCCCTCATGAGTTACTTCTAATGTATCCCACATTTCTTTTGCACTTTTGCAATTTGAAACCCTAAAGTATTCATCTATGCCTAATGCGGATGTAATTATGTTTTTGGCTTTTAAATTGTATTGGACTTTTCTTTGGTCATCTTTACTCCATTGATCTCTAGGTGTAATTTTGACTTCATTTCCTACTTGTATCGAAGGAATAAAAGGACCATTTTCTACAGCATCCCAAATGTTTAGATCTATTGACTCTATAAAGATTTGTATTCTTGATTTCCAATAATGAAATCCTTCTCCATTAAATACTGGGGGTCTATGGAATGAGTTTCGTTCACCAAAAAGGGAATTAGATGAGGCCATAGTTAATCTTGAGGCTTCTAATCCTTTTACAAGATACAAGCTCTGATACCACTTGTTAGACAAGTGGCCTCACTAACTTAAGAGGGGGGTGAATTAAGTTATTCGATTTTAACTAATCTTTTCGATTACTAATTTATCTTGCCTTTAGTGTACTTACAATCCTTTAATTAAGATGAAGAAGAATGCGTATACTTAAGATGATGAACAAGTAATTGCAATAATTAAATAAGAGTTAAGGGATAAGAAAGTGCAAACTCAGTTTATACTGGTTCGGCCAACCCCTTGCCTACGTCCAGTCCTCAAGCACCCACTTGAGATTTCCACTATTTGTAAAACTCTTTACAAATGATGAATCCTCCAACACCTTGGAACCCTTCCTTGTGTTGAGAATCACCCACAAAACAAGAGAGGCACCCTCTCTTCAACCCACAATAATAAATTCAATCTTTGAATACAGATGGACTCCCCTTTAGAGTAGATAATACAAGTTGAAAGATCTATAAGAACTTCTTATGATTTTCAAGTATTTGGCACAATTGATTTCTTGTAATGAATTCACTCTTTTAAGTTTCTACATGAGTAATATGTTGTAATTTTCGAAAATGAGTCACATATATATAAGGATGATGATGAAACATTGTAATCCTTGATTAGAAGTCATGACTCTTCAAGATTTTTTGAAAAAGTGTTCTGGTAATCGATTACAGGAATATGGTAATCGATTACACAGTTCAAAATTGCGAACAGTTGTGCCTGGAATTCAAATTTTGAAATTCCTGCACTCTGGTAATCGATTACACGATTTGGTAATTGATTACCAGTTCAAAAAATATTGAATTTTAAATTTTGGAACTTCTGGTAATCGATTACACAATTTGGTAATCGATTACCAATTCAAAAAATTTATTCTTTGAACTGATTTTGACTTTATAAAAATACTTTGTTCAATTTTCTTTTTAGTGCCAAATTCCTTGCAAACCTTAGACTTCTTTTAACATTTTGTCTAACTAAATTAAACTTAAACTAATTGACCTTCTTGACTTGACTTTGATCTTGATCTTCTATTCATCCTTGATTCTTGAATTAACTCTTTCCTTTGCCATTGCATTTCTCTTTTCTTTCATTCTTATTGGCATCATCAAAACCTGTATTCAAGGCATCTACAGTTGAAAACTCTTAGAATATAATCTCTTTTGGTAAAGTTTTACTGTGCCTTTGCTTAGTCTGTTTCTTTTTAATAATTACAAAAGGGGGAGAAATATAACTAAACAAATTCCTGAAAGTAAAAATATTTTCAGAAATATAAGATGATAAAAGATATTCAGTTTAGGGGGAGTTTTCACAATTAACAAAGACTTATCTGAAATATAACATAATCATTCTATAACTTAAATCTTTTATGTTATTTGTTAGTCATATCTAATTTGTCATCATTAAAAAGGGGGAGAATGTTGAGTCTTAGAATTAATTTAAGTATTCAAATTAAATTCAAGACTCATTATCCTTGGTTTTAATGATTAACAAATTAGACTAGATGAATAAAGCTAGGATCGTCTGAAGTAAAAGAAGAAGCATTCTTCTGAAGTAAAAAGGAAGAAGATTTCTGCTAAAAGGAAGAAGCATTTTGCTCTAACCATCTGAAGAGAAAAAGAAGCATTTAATCAAAAGAAGAAATCTTTGTTGAAAGCATTTCAATCTTAAAGAATTAAAAGAAGCTTAAAGCTATCATCTGATGGAAGTTATAAATGGCTTAACAGTCTGAAGAAATGAAACTCTCTGACTTCATAAAACAGATTTCAACATAGAAGAAGTCACAAGAGAATCTGAGACCATATGATTCAACGGCTATAATATCATATGTCTTTATTCAAATAGGAAACAACAACAACAGCTATTGTCCTTAGGACAAGTGATGTGGACATCAGGAAAGCAGTCAATAGATTAGGTGGGCCCATGACAAGAGCACAGGCTAGGAAGGCTAAGGAGGCACTCCAACTTATCATCAAAGAAGTTCAATCTCAAAACATGCAAAGCGTTAATGAAAGTCTTTAGTTCATTAATTGCACTCGGGTTGAAGAGGATAGATCAATTGATGGAGAAACAGTTGCATTTAATGCAACTACCAGTTGAAGCACTTCCAAGCAAGTGAAGTGGCATTGTGGGCGGCCACATGTGGCAATTGTGGGCGGCCACTTCATGATTATTTTGCTGAATTTTAGTTTTTATTTTTGTTTTCAATAAGCTTGTGAGAGTTACAAGACACAAGGTTTAAATTGTTGGTGGTTATGTTTCCTATTCTGGTGGTTACAAAACATGATGATAATGAGGTTGAATTGCATTAAAATTATGTTTGCTAGCCGTTGGAAAGAAGTTTGCTAGTTGTGCATGAACCTGGCCATTTTTTTGAGCTACATGGAAGCCTAAAGTCTCATCAAAGTGTGCGGCCACATGTGCTTAATTTTGGCTGAGTTATAAGTCATCAAGAGGGGCCAACAAGGTTATAAATGGCGGCATGAATTGTCATCAAAGTGGCGGCCAACATTCATGAGTTGGGGGTTACAAATTGAAGCCAAAATTGATCACAATGGGCTGTTATGGACGGCCACATCATGGCTGATTCAATTGGCCAATTATTCCATGTTTTGGAGGTTATAACTCAAAGAATAATTCAGCCACATGTGCAAGAAAAGCTGGCTGGTTTCTGCGGATGCACAAGCTAGGAATAGGCCTAGTTTTAGTTAGTTAATTTACTACTTTCTTTATTTATTTTTGTAGTAAAAATTATGTGTGCATAGGAATTGCATGAGGGACATTTTAGGGATATTTGGGGCGTGTAACCCTAGCTGGTTGCATGACTAATGAACCAATTGTAACTCTTATAAATTCATGCTTCATGCATGCAAGAAAGGTTAGAAATTTGAAGCAGAAAATTACCTATACTTTGAGAGTGTTTCTCTAAGTTTCTTGCTAGTCAAGAGTGAAGATTATCAAAGGTTCTTCACCTTTGTGTGTGTATCTTCAAGGACTTATCTTTCAAGCCTTGAAAGTGTGACGTCCATCCCTATCTCTTCTTCTTCTTCTACGAATTATTTTTGAGTTCAAAACCTATATTTTTCCTATACGTCTTACTTGGTTTATAAGTGATTTATTTATCAAGTTTTTCTAAGGTTGAATATTGTTTTGGAAAGGTTACTACTTGGTTATCATCTTTCTTATTTCATCTATTTTATTTTATTTGAGTACTCGCAGAAAAGAAAAGAAAAGAAAAGAAAAAGAAAGAAAATAGCAAAAGAAAAGAAAAAGAAAATATTGCGAAGAACAGAAAAAGTACTTGTCAAGAAAAGTGTTGTTTTATTCAGAAATTTCTAAGGTCCATGAAAAATAGAACCTTAAGGTTCATATCAACAAGACACCTCACTCAAAGAGGAAAGAGGAAACTGTGTCAGGAGAAAATGAAAATGAGTATATACAAATAAGCAAAAGGACAAATCCAACGGATACCTCCTCATACATACTCTAAAGGAAAACAGAGGAAAGCATAAGAAAGCTGAAGAAAGCAGAAGAAAATCAAGAGAGAGAGGAAGCATAAAAATATCAAGGAAATCTCTCAAAGGAGCTCATCAATAGAAGTGTCAGAACAAGATCGTCTGAACACTTATTTTGCTTAAGAAGAAGCAACCGTTTGAGAAGCTATTACACAACGACTATATGAGCCACATCATCAACATCTCAACGGTATCATCAACCATCTTCAACGGCTATATTTCATCATAACATATAAATAGCCTCAAGATTGAATTTGAAGATGTTGGCATTTCTTGCTAACCAGAGGTAGTTGCCATGCCAGGCAATTCCTCATAATGAAAATTAGAAGTGCTGCCATGTATTATCATATTAATCCTTAACCCATGGCATATCTCTAATTACGCAGAAGAGTTTGGTTCATAGGAAATCAATTATCATATTCAACCAATCTTCTGAAAATACAGAGTTGAATTAGAGCTTAGAAGAAAATACTTTCTCTGTAAAACCTCGTACTTAGATTTATTCATTGTATTCTGAGTAGTACTCAGTTAACCTCTAGTACAGGAAGAGATTAAGTTTATGTTTCTTGGAAACTTAAACTTAGTTTAGTTTGTAAACACTTTATGTGTCTAAGAGCCTGGAGAGGTTTGGTGGAAGAAAGAATACTTGCTGAGCCTGGAGAGGCTTTGTAAGAAAGAATACTTGTTGAGCCTAGAGAGGCTTGTCTGTAAAAGAATATTGCACTGAGTTGCCTGGAGAGGCAGTTGAAAATAAAAGAATACTTGTTGAGCCTGGAGAGGCTTATCTGTAAAAGAATACTGCACTGAGTTGCCTGGAGAGGCAGTTGAAAATGAAAGAATACTTGTGTAGAGCCTGAAGAGGCTTGATAGAAAAGAATACTTGTATCTGCGGTTTCAGATAGTGGAAAATCCAGTGGTGGTTTGCCCTGGGACTGGATGTAGCCCACTGGGTTGGTGGGTGAACCAGGATAAATTTTGTGGCTAAGTTTTCTATCCCTTACACTCCTTAATCTACAACTTTATATTTCTAATGGGGATTGAACAATATTTTTCATAATAAACTTATCACAACAATTTCAACAAGCTAAGTTTTCCAAGATAATAACTCATTCAGTTAATCTTATATCATTTGGAGTATTACAAAGAATATACTTTGAAGAACGTCTGAAATAACTCTTTGAAGTGAATCTGAAACAGTTTCAGTTCAGAAGTTAGAAGTACACTTCAGACGATGATCATTCATCTGAGGTAGCTCAGAAATTATTCTGAAAAGATTCTTTGTGGTACCTTTCAGAGGGTATCTTGAGATGAATCTGAATGATTAAGATTAATTAATTAAGAGTTCAAGTAAGTCAGCGTTTTGTTCAACTTTTCTTAGTCTCTAACTTTGTCAAAATTTGTCCTTCTTATCTTCCGCAAATTTTCATGTTAACTCTGATTTTAAGTTTCTCATTTTATTTTGTCTTAATAGGCTTGTAGTTTATTTTCAAGATTTCCAAAATGATCAAAATGTATAAAACACTATTCAACCCCCCTTCTAGTGTTGCCTGTGGAACTAACACAAATCACCAAAGATGTTGTCACCATCTTCAATCCTTGTGAAGCGCTCCTCCTCTCCTATTCTAAAATTAGCTATCGTGCATGATGAGTATAATTTCACACATACTTTGCACCTTCAATTGCAGCTTTCTTAGAGTATAATTATAATCAAATTCATTGTTATAATTGGGATTTACCAAATTGGACTTAATTGGGCTTTAACTAGAAATGTTGTTTAAATTCGGATTTTTAAGCCTACTGACCTACCTGTCTTGTTTTGATGATATTTGGAGCTGCAGGTGTCCGATTTGAGTGATTCCAGTGGCATTGGAAAGCTAACGTCCTGGGCTTTAATTTGATAGGTCATATGACTATATTCCACTGAGCGACGAGGTGCAGTTTTCAGTTTGAAGTTGACGTTCAGATGCTGTCAGAACTTGAGCGGGAACAGCAAGTTTCTTAAGTAGTTGCTGAAGTAGTTTTAGTATTTTTGGGCCTGAAACTTGTTAGTCTGGGCCCATTTTACCCCATCCATTAGGTTAATCTTATGTTTTAGGGATTAGTATAAATAGGGGCTGTTAAAATTCTGTTGGTGGAGACTTTTCATATTTTTTCGCCTTTACACAGATTGAAGTTAAGGAGACGCTTGCTCTCCCTTCTCTCTGTTTTTCTAGGTTTTCTTCTTCTTCTTTTTCTGCATTTTCATTTTGCTGTTCTTCCTCTTATGGATTGCTAAACTCTTTAGGATTGATTCTTGAGTGATTTTACATTGGATTTTGAGGTGCATTTTAACTCAAATTCGTATTTCAATTTCTGCAGTAAATTCAATTTCATCTTCTCCTTTAGAATTCTGGTTTTGAATCTTGAGTTGTATTTGAACGCTTGTTGATGATTCAATTTTGTTCTTCACTAAGAATTCTGGTTTAGTTTGCTTCATTCTAAACAACCAACTGTTTGTTTAATTCAGGAGGTAAAGGATTAGAAATCTCATACCAGTACGCTTAGTCTGGTCACCAGTACGCTTAGTCTGGTTTAGCAAGTTCGCTTAGTTCTTGAGTGAGATTATTGTTGAATTAATTGACGCTTGTTCGGTTAATTTGAATTTATTCTGGAAATTGAGTTCGATGTATTTTTAACCGATAAAGGATCCAATTGTGAATGAACAAGAGAATCAATCTGTTTTCTTACATCGTTTTATTCCTTCTTCTTTACTTGCGAAACTCTATTTCTAAACAAACAACCAAAAACCCCCTCTTTCTGTTACGTTCTGAAATTTTGCACTGTTAAGACACTCCCTGTCTTAAGACCGTCTGAAGTCTTAAGACAGTCTGAACTCTTAAGACAGTCTGAAGTCTTAAGACCGTCTGAAGTCTTAAGACCGTCTGAAGTTCTGTCTTAAGTCCGTCTTAAGTCACTTGTCTTAAGTTCGATCTGAAGTTCTGGTTCTAAATTTTGGGACTGAAATATGATATTCTGAATTGTTATTGAATTCCTTGAGAGACGACTTTGGGTTATCTAACCCTCACTACACTCTAATTCATATTATTTGATTGAGTACGACCTTGATCAAATTTGGCGCCGTTGCCGGGGAGTTCAATTCAATTTTTGTTTTCAGTTTTTAGTTCTGTTTATAACCTGCTGAACGTTCTGAACTTCTGTTTTTCTTAGTTTTTCAATTATGTTTTGTGTAATTTTTCTTGTCTGTTCTGAGTTTATAAGGTTAGAGTCATTTTTAATATTGTGTTCTTGTTCAGCTAACATTTGGCTTGTGCAGCTTGTAGTGAATCTCCATCATTCAGATTCTGGTAACACACTTTACCCTCCTCACTTACTATTTCTACTGTCTCCATGTACACAGTTCATTGGTTTCTGCTCATCTGATATAGGCTGCCTTTATATGCCAACATGTTGTTGTATGCCTCATTTTGTGCATTTTTGTATGCATTTGGTGTATGACTAGAGCAAACCAAGGTATCCTACATTCATTTGACTCTAAAATTGATAGGACATATCATAGGTTAGTTAGAGAGTCTAGGAATTCATTAGTGCATAATTCTGTTAGTGATAGTGAGTCATTTTCTGCTAGTGTGTATTCTACTGTTTCTATCAGTGATAGTGAGTCTGTTTCTATTTCTTCTTCTACTTTTATTGATTTTGATTCTAATTCTGATATCATGGCTGAGAGGACCTTGAGAGAGCTTGCAGCACCTGATGTTAATATTCAGACTTTATGCATTCAATATCCTGATTTAGATGTACCTTGTGAGCTAAAGTCTGGATTGATTCATTTGTTGCCCAAGTTTCATGGTCTTGCAGGTGAGGATCCACATAAACACATCAAGGAGTTCCATATTGTTTGTACCACCATGAGACCACCTGGAGTTCCAGATGATCATATTAAGCTGAAGGCATTTCCATTCTCCCTGCAAGATACAGCAAAGGACTGGTTATACTACCTTCCACCTGGATCCATTACTAGCTGGGACAATCTGAAAAGGATGTTTCTTGAGAAATTTTTCCCTGCATCCAGAGTGACATCAATCAGAAAAGAAATCTGTGGTATAAGGCAAATGGATAGAGAAAGTTTATATGAGTACTGGGAGAGATTTAAGAGGCTTTGTGCTAGCTGTCAACATCATCAGATACATGAGCAGCTTCTCATCCAGTATTTCTATGAGGGCCTTTTAAACATGGATAGGCAGATGATTGATGCAGCTAGTGGAGGAGCTTTGGTGGATAAAACTCCAGTTGCAGCAAGGCAATTGATTGAAAATATGGCTTCTAATAACCAACAGTTCAATACTAGAAGCAATTCAGTAGCCTTGACCAGAGGAGTTCATGAGATGGAGACCGCTTATGTTGCTGATCATAGGAAGTTGGAAAGCAAGCTTGATGATTTGGCTTCCTTGGTCAAGCAGATGGCGGTGTCTCAGAAGGTTGCTAAGCTATGTGGGATTTGTACTTCTGCTGATCATCCCACTGATGCCTGCCCCACCTTACATGAGTCTGAAGGAGATGATGTCGTTCCTGTTCCTCCTCAGGCTTATGCAGCAAATATATATGGTTCTGGCAGACCCCCTCAGCAGCAACAATATAATCAGGATCTTTCTTCCAACAGGTATAATCCAGGTTGGAGGAATCATCCAAATTTGAGATGGGGGAATTCTTCTCAGCAGCAGCAGCCACCACAACAGTCTTATGTACCCTATCAGTCACATGTTGCTGGTCCTAGTAGACCCCACCGACCTCCACACTTGCAACAGCAGCAGCAGCAACCTCCACCACCAGTTGCTGCACCTTCCAAGAGTGAGCCTTCCTTGGAAGAATTAATGAGGCAAATGGCAGTCAATAATCTGAATTTCCAGCAAAGGACCGAAGCAACTATTCAAAGCCTGGAAAATCAGATTGGTCAGATGGCTACCACTATTAATAAGCTGCAGTCCCAGGGTTCAAACAAGCTTCCTGCTCAGACAGCTGTCAACCCTCAGCGGAATGTTAGTGCAATCACCTTGAGATCAAGTAAGAGTCTGCAAGTGTCTGAAAGGCAACAGTCTGAGCAAGAAAATAAGATTATTACAGCTTTAGACAGTATTGTTTCAGCAGGTACAACTTCAGACAGCCCTATACATGAGAGAGCTTGTCCTAGTCCTTTGGGCAGCCCCAGTTCTTCAAGCAATGTACAACCTTCTATTCCTCTTCCATTCCCTCAGAGAGTTGTGCAGAAGAGTAAAAAAATGGAAGAGGCTGACAAGGAAATCTTGGAAACTTTCAGAAAAGTGGAGGTCAATATACCCCTACTTGAGGCCATAAAGCAAATTCCAAGATATGCCAAGTTTCTGAAGGATTTGTGCACTCATAGGAGGCGACTGAAGGGCAATGAGAGGATCAGTATGGGAAGGAATGTCTCTACACTCATTGAGAGACCAGTGACTACTATTCCTGAAAAATGCAAAGATCCGGGGACATTTTCTATTCCTTGTGTTATACGCAGTAACAAATTTGATAATGCTATTCTTGACTTAGGAGCATCTATTAATGTTATGCCCTTATCTATTTTCACCTCATTGTCCCTTGGTCCTTTGCAGGCTACAGGTGTTGTCATTCAGTTGGCAAATAGGAGCACTGCCCACCCTGCAGGTCTTATAGAGGATGTATTGGTTCGTGTGAATGACCTCATCTTCCCTGCTGACTTTTATATATTGGATATCGAGGGAGGAGATTCACTCACTGGTGCAGCCCCCATCATCTTAGGCAGGCCCTTCCTGAAGACAGCAAGGACTAAGATTAATGTTCATGCAGGCACACTTACCATGGAGTTTGGAGATAGTGTGGTTCAGTTTAACATTTTAGATGCTATGAAGCATCCCATTGAGGACCATTCTGTTTTCCACATTGATATGCTTGCTGAACTTGTAGATAATAGTCTGTCATAGTTTATAAAAGAGTTGGATTTTCCTGCCTTGTCTGACTTCAATGATGTTTACACTTGTGATTTATGTTCTGATTCTTCCAAGTGTAGTATGTGTGCTGAGATAGATGAGTTCATATTTGCTTATAGTTCTGATTGTGTTCATTTTTTAGCAAGTTCTAATGATGTTGATTTTTCATCAGGTTCTGGTATTGATACACCAACAGAGCGAATTAAGTCAGAATACACAGGCTTGATTATAGCAATTACAGATACATCTGACTTGGTTGATTTGCAGGTTGCAAAGGTTTCTACCAGTACCATATTGCTGCCTTCCATTGTCCAGCCCCCATCACTAGAGCTGAAGCCACTTCCTTCTCACCTCAAGTATGCATATTTGGAGGATGAGCAGAAGCTTCCAGTGATTATCTCCACTGCTCTTTCAGATGATCAGGAGCAACGATTATTGCATGTTATTAGGGAGCGTAAGAGAGCTCTTGGCTGGACCTTGACAGATATTCCGGGTATTAGCCCCTCCATGTGTATGCACCGTATCTTGTTGGAGGATGGGGTTAAACATGTGAGACAACCTCAGATAAGGCTGAATCCCCAGATTCTTGATGTGGTCAAGAAGGAGGTCACCAAGTTGCTACAGGCTGGTATCATATATCCCATTTCAGATAGCACTTGGGTGAGCCCGGTACAGGTGGTACCAAAGAAATTTGGGATTACAGTTGTAAAGAATGAGAAGGATGAGTTGATTCCTACTAGAGTGCAGAACAGCTGGAGAGTCTGCATTGACTATAGGAGGCTCAACCAGGCGACCAGGAAGGATCACTTCCCACTTCCTTTCATTGATCAGATGCTAGAGCGCCTGGCAAGTAAATCACATTACTGTTTCTTAGATGGTTTCTCTGGTTATTTTCATATTTGTATTGCACCAGAGAACCAGCATAAGACTACATTTACCTGCCCTTTTGGTACCTTTGTTTATAGGAGGATGCATTTTGGTCTATGCAATGCTCCTGGTACTTTCCAGAGATGCATGATGAGTATATTTGCTGATTTACTTGAGCATTGCATAGAGGTTTTCATGGATGATTTTAGTGTGTATGGCTCCTCCTTTGATGCATGTTTGGATAGCTTGACTAGAGTGTTTGATAGGTGCATAGAGACTAACCTTGTTCTGAATTATGAAAAGTGTCATTTTATGGTAGAGCATGGTACAGTCTTAGGCCATATTATCTCTAGGAAGGGCATTGAGGTAGATCCTGCGAAATTAGATGTTATTTCACACTTACCTTACCCCTCTTGCGTGCGAGAGGTTCGATCTTTTCTTGGACATGCAGGTTTCTATCGCAGGTTTATTCAGGACTTCAGCAGGATAGCTCTTCCATTGTCCAACTTGCTTCAGAAGGATGTGATATTTGATTTTGGAGAGCATTGCAGAGAGGCATTTGATCGCCTCAAGAGAGCTCTCACCACCTCTCCAATTATTCAGCCACCAGATTGGACTCTTCCATTTGAGTTGATGTGTGATGCATCAAACTACGCTTTGGGAGCTGTTTTGGCTCAGAAGGTTGGTAAGCTGTCTCATGTGATTTACTATGCATCTAGGACATTGGATGCAGCATAGGTAAATTACACTACCACTGAGAAAGAGTTTTTAGCAATTGTTTTTGCAATGGATAAGTTCATATCTTATTTGCTTGGCTCTAGGGTAGTTGTTTTTACTGATCATGCTGCTCTGAAGTTTCTTTTGAAAAGGACAGATTCCAAAGCCAGGTTAATTAGGTGGATGCTACTACTCCAGGAGTTTGACTTGAATATCCAAGATAGGAGTGGTGCACATAATTTAGTAGCAGACCATTTGAGCCGCATTGAGAGAGGGGAGGATGCGTTTCCTATTCGGGATGACTTTTCGGATGAGCAGCTTATGGCTTTGCATGATTCCCATCCCCCTCCCCTTACCCCTTGGTTTGCTAATATTGTTAATTATCTTGTTGCATCTGTTTTTCCACCTTTGGCATCTAGCGCTCAGAGAGATAGACTTAAGAGTGATGCCAAGTATTATGTATGGGATGACCCTTATTTGTGGCGTTTTTGCAGTGACCAGGTGATTCGTAGGTGTATTCCAGAACATGAGATCCAATCTGTACTTCAGTTCTATCATGCCTCACCTGTTGGAGGCCATCTTGGACCTCAGAGGACGGGACGGAAGGTGTTGGATTGTGGATTTTATTGGCCTACTATTTTCAGAGACGCCTGGAGAGTCTCTTCTACATGTGAGCAATGTCAGAGAGTAGGAGCGGCCATTTCTAGCAGGCAGCATATGCCCCAGCAGCCTATGTTGTTTTGTGAGATCTTTGATGTATGGGGTATTGATTTTATGGGCCCATTTCCTGTTTCTTTTGGTTATATATATATATATATCTTGCTTGTTGTGGACTATGTCTCCAAGTGGGTGGAGGCTATAGCCACAAGGACTAATGATGCTCGAGTTGTTGTGGATTTTGTCAGGTCTCACATCTTTTGCAGGTTTGGAGTGCCTCGAGCCATTGTTAGTGATCAGGGGACCCACTTCTGTAACCGGTCCATGGAGGCTTTGCTGAAGAAGTATGGGGTGGTGCATAGAGTTTCTACACCATACCACCCCCAGACTAATGGACAGGCTGAGATCTCCAACAGAGATATTAAGAGGATTCTTGAGAAGATGGTGCAGCCTAATAGGAAAGATTGGAGCCGCCGCCTTAATGATGCTCTTTGGGCTCATAGGACTGCCTACAAAGCACCTCTTGGGATGTCTCCCTTCAGAGTTGTTTTTGGAAAGGCATGCCACTTACCTGTGGAGATAGAGCAGCGGGCATATTGGGCAGTACGAGCTTGCAACTTAGATTGCGACCAGGCAGGAGAACAAAGGAAACTTCAATTGCAGGAGCTTGATGAGATTCGCCTGGAGGCCTATGAGAACTCTAAGTTCTACAAGGAGAAGACTAAGAAATTTCATGATCAATCTATTGCTAGAAAAGAGTTTGTTGTAGGCCAAAAGGTTTTGTTGTTCAATTCTAGACTTAAGCTCATGCCTGGTAAGCTTCGCTCTCGTTGGGTTGGACCTTTTCTTGTTACTCATGTTTATCCTTATGGGGTTGTAGAGCTAAAAAGTGAGTCCACCAACAAGACCTTCAAGGTCAATGGCCACCGTCTCAAGCTATTTCATGAGAGCCCCACTTTGGTTGATGAGACGGTTGAGGAGCTTAGCTTGCAGCTTCCCTAATTCCCTCAAGTGCAAATATTTCCACCTTGATGAGGGAGTCTCTTTCCCCACTTTTTCATTATACTATGTCTCTTGTTCTCCAATTTCATTATTTTTACATTGAGGACAATGTGTGATTTAAGTGTGGGGGAGGAGAATTGTAGTTTTAGGACTTTAGAATTGATTTTAGGAATTAGTTTGTGGTTAGGATTTAATTGATTTGTGTTAGCAAATTTTAGGATTTAAAAAAAAAATCAGACAGTATGCTGTTTGCTGAAAATTTACTGTTTATTGTCTGAAACTACTTGCCGAATTTGCTGTTTCTGAACCTGTCAGCTGTTGCGTAGCTATTCTGTAGCTACATCTATCTGAATTTTACTGTCTATTGTTTGAAAGTGTTGTTTACTGTTACTGTATGTTGTTTGTGCGTTTTTCTGCTGCTATTTACAGCAGAAATTCAGACAGTACGTTTTTACTTGACAGCAGAATTTATTTTAACAGCAAAAACAGATTTCTGACAGGAGAAAAATACATTTGACATGTTTTTCATTGGATTTTTAGGATTTGTGTTGGTAGTTTGCATTTTCATCATTCTTGGATAATTGGTTTCTTGATTTATATTGATTGAATTCCTTGTAATTTGGTGAATAAGTTGGTTTTGATAATTATTGGGTTGAATCTTTTGTGATGGAGTTGTCCTTGGTGAGATTTTGAGCCTTATTGATGGATGGACCATTCTATGTCATTCTCTCTTTTTCTTGTGTGGTTTCACTCATGTTTGCTTGTGCTCTAGAACTTGGCTTGACTCTTTAATTTGCAACTTTGTTCTCTTGGATGAATTGAGATGATTGAGGCATTTTTGTTGATAATTGAGCTACTAGCCATATTAGCCTACCTTGATAATTTTCCAACTTGTTAACCCCTTTAAGCCTATGGATTCCATTTCTTGTTATTAAAAGCTCATTACAAGCCTTGAAAGTGAAAAACCATGATTGTCCTTGCCTTAAAGGATAAAGGAGCTTTGGAATTGTTTTGGGAATAGGTTCTTGAATCAGTGTGGGGGTGTACTTAAATCTCTTATCTTATCTCCTTAAGTGGATATCATATTGTGACCTTGGCTAGTTTAAAAAAAATTGGAAAAGGAATGATGGAAAATTAAAAAAAAACAGAAAAGAAAAAAAAAAGAAAAGAAAAGCTCAAAAGAAAAGTATATAAAAAAAAGCAAAGAAATAAAGTGTGCTTGAAATAAAAAAAAAAAATTGGGTCAAAAGGTGAAAAAGAGGAGTTTGATTGTAATCTTGAGATGTATGCTACTTGCATTCATGAGTTTATTCTCCATTGCTCCTCTATTCTCTTTGGTTTATAGCTTCTTATCCTTCATTTTCCCTACCTTTACCTTGGCCCCATTTCATCCTATTTGAAGTCCTCTTGATCTTTGTTTGCTTGTGCTTCAGTTGTTGTGGTATATTCACAAGCCTAAACACTTGAGAGTTAGAGAGTTTGTCTTGTGAGGATTTTATCATTCATGATTCACCCCTTTGATTTGATCTACCCTCTTGTTTGCTAAATTATTGGGAATTCCATTCATATATTTCGTGAATCCATGATTCCTTGGATGTTGTATTTTGCCTACTCCTATGCATTCCTTGGATCTCTTGATAATTATGTCATCTGTATCTGCATCTTGATCCTTAGTTGATTTTTGGTCATATGGTGTTTTGCCCGGAGTGCAAAAGATTAAGTGTGGGGGTATTTGATGAGTATAATTTCACACATACTTTGCACCTTCAATTGCAGCTTTCTTAGAATATAATTGTAATCAAATTCATTGTTATAATTGGGATTTACCAAATTGGACTTAATTGGGCTTTAACTAGAAATGTTGTTTAAATTCGGATTTTTAAGCCTACTAACCTACTTGTCTTGTTTTGATGATATCTGGAGCTACAGGTGTCCGATTTGAGTGATTCTAGTGGCATTGTAAATCTAACGTCCTGGGCTTTAATTTGATAGGTCATATGACTATATTCCACTGAGCGACGAGGTGCAGTTTTCAGTTTGAAGTTGACGTTCAGATGCTGTCAGAACTTGAGCGGGAACAGCAAGTTTCTTAAGTAGTTGCTGAAGTAGTTTTAGTATTTTTGGGCCTGAAACTTGTTATTCTGGGCCCATTTTACCCCATCCATTAGGTTAATCTTATGGTTTAGGGATTAGTATAAATAGGGGCTGTTAAAATTCTGTTGGTGGAGACTTTTCATATTTTTTTCGCCTTTACACAGATTGAAGTTAAGGAGACGCTTGCTTTCCCTTCTCTCTGTTTTTCTAGGTTTTCTTCTTCTTCTTTTTCTGCATTTTCATTTTGCTGTTCTTCCTCTTATGGATTGCTAAACTCTTGAGGATTGATTCTTGAGTGATTTTACATTGGATTTTGAGGTGCATTTTAACTCAAATTCGTATTTCAATTTCTGCAGTAAATTCAATTTCATCTTCTCCTTTAGAATTCTGCTTTTGAATCTTGAGTTGTATTTGAACACTTGTTGATGATTCAATTCTATTCTTCACTAAGAATTCCGGTTTAGTTTGCTTCATTCTAAACAACCAACTGTTTGCTTAATTCAGGAGGTAAATGATTAGAAATCTCAAACAATGCACCTCTTGGGATGTCTCCCTTCAGAGTTGTTTTTGGTAAGGCATGCCACTTACCTGTGGAGATAGAGCAGCGGGCATATTGGGCAGTACGAGCTTGCAACTTAGATTGCGACCAGGCAGGAGAACAAAGGAAACTTCAATTGCAGGAGCTTGATGAGATTCGCCTGGAGGCCTATGAGAACTCTAAGTTCTACAAGGAGAAGACTAAGAAATTTCATGATCAATCTATTGCTAGAAAAGAGTTTGTTGTAGGCCAAAAGGTTTTGTTGTTCAATTCTAGACTTAAGCTCATGCCTGGTAAGCTTCGCTCTCGTTGGGTTGGACCTTTTCTTGTTACTCATGTTTATCCTTATGGGGTTGTAGAGCTGAAAAGTGAGTCCACCAACAAGACCTTCAAGGTCAATGGCCACCGTCTCAAGCTATTTCATGAGAGCCCCACTTTGGTTGATGAGACGGTTGAGGAGCTTAGCTTGCAACTTCCCTAATTCCCTCAAGTGCAAATATTTCAACCTTGATGAGGGAGTCTCCTTCCCCACTTTTTCATTATACTATGTCTCTTGTTCTCCAATTTCATTATTTTTACATTGAGGACAATGTGTGATTTAAGTGTGGGGGAGGAGAATTGTAGTTTTAGGACTTTAGAATTGATTTTAGGAATTAGTTTGTGGTTAGGATTTAATTGATTTGTGTTAGCAATTTTTAGGATTTAAAAAAAAAATCAGACAGTATGCTGTTTGCTGAAAATTTACTGTTTATTGTCTGAAACTACTTGCCGAATTTGCTGTTTCTGAACCTGTCAGCTGTTGCGTAGCTATTCTGTAGCTACTTCTATCTGAATTTTACTGTCTATTGTTTGAAAGTGTTGTTTATTGTTACTGTATGTTGTTTGTGCGTTTTTCTGCTGCTATTTACAGCAGAATTTCAGACAGTACGTTTTTACTTGACAGCAGAATTTATTTTAACAGCAAAAACAGATTTCTGACAGGAGAAAAATACATTTGACATGTTTTTCATTGGATTTTTAGGATTTGTGTTGGTAGTTTGCATTTTCATCATTCTTGGATAATTGGTTTCTTGATTTATATTGATTGAATTCCTTGTAATTTGGTGAATAAGTTGGTTTTGATAATTATTGGGTTGAATCTTTTGTGATGGAGTTGTCCTTGGTGAGATTTTGAGCCTTATTGATGGATGGACCATTCTATGTCATTCTCTCTTTTTCTTGTGTGGTTTCACTCATGTTTGCTTGTGCTCTAGAACTTGGCTTGACTCTTTAATTTGCAACTTTGTTCTCTTGGATGAATTGAGATGATTGAGGCATTTTTGTTGATAATTGAGCTACTAGCCATATTAGCCTACCTTGATAATTTTCCAACTTGTTAACCCCTTTAAGCCTATGGATTCCATTTCTTGTTATTAAAAGCTCATTACAAGCCTTGAAAGTGAAAAACCATGATTGTCCTTGCCTTAAAGGATAAAGGAGCTTTGGAATTGTTTTGGGAATAGGTTCTTGAATCAGTGTGGGGGTGTACTTAAATCTCTTATCTTATCTCCTTAAGTGGATATCATATTGTGACCTTGGCTAGTTTAAAAAAAATTGGAAAAGGAATGATGGAAAATTAAAAAAAAAAACAGAAAAGAAAAAAAAAAGAAAAGAAAAGCTCAAAAGAAAAGTATATAAAAAAAGCAAAGAAATAAAGTGTGCTTGAAATAAAAAAAAAAATTGGGTCAAAAGGTGAAAAAGAGGAGTTTGATTGTAATCTTGAGATGTATGCTACTTGCATTCATGAGTTTATTCTCCATTGCTCCTCTATTCTCTTTGGTTTATAGCTTCTTATCCTTCATTTTCCCTACCTTTACCTTGGCCCCATTTCATCCTATTTGAAGTCCTCTTGATCTTTGTTTGCTTGTGCTTCAGTTGTTGTGGTATATTCACAAGCCTAAACACTTGAGAGTTAGAGAGTTTGTCTTGTGAGGATTTTATCATTCATGATTCACCCCTTTGATTTGATCTACCCTCTTGTTTGCTAAATTATTGGGAATTCCATTCATATATTTCTTGAATCCATGATTCCTTGGATGTTGTATTTTGCCTACTCCTATGCATTCCTTGGATCTCTTGATAATTATGTCATCTGTATCTGCATCTTGATCCTTAGTTGATTTTTGGTCATATGGTGTTTTGCCCGGAGTGCAAAAGATTAAGTGTGGGGGTATTTGATGAGTATAATTTCACACATACTTTGCACCTTCAATTGCAGCTTTCTTAGAATATAATTGTAATCAAATTCATTGTTATAATTGGGATTTACCAAATTGGACTTAATTGGGCTTTAACTAGAAATGTTGTTTAAATTCGGATTTTTAAGCCTACTAACCTACTTGTCTTGTTTTGATGATATCTGGAGCTACAGGTGTCCGATTTGAGTGATTCTAGTGGCATTGTAAATCTAACGTCCTGGGCTTTAATTTGATAGGTCATATGACTATATTCCACTGAGCGACGAGGTGCAGTTTTCAGTTTGAAGTTGACGTTCAGATGCTGTCAGAACTTGAGCGGGAACAGCAAGTTTCTTAAGTAGTTGCTGAAGTAGTTTTAGTATTTTTGGGCCTGAAACTTGTTATTCTGGGCCCATTTTACCCCATCCATTAGGTTAATCTTATGGTTTAGGGATTAGTATAAATAGGGGCTGTTAAAATTCTGTTGGTGGAGACTTTTCATATTTTTTCGCCTTTACACAGATTGAAGTTAAGGAGACGCTTGCTTTCCCTTCTCTCTGTTTTTCTAGGTTTTCTTCTTCTTCTTTTTCTGCATTTTCATTTTGCTGTTCTTCCTCTTATGGATTGCTAAACTCTTGAGGATTGATTCTTGAGTGATTTTACATTGGATTTTGAGGTGCATTTTAACTCAAATTCGTATTTCAATTTCTGCAGTAAATTCAATTTCATCTTCTCCTTTAGAATTCTGCTTTTGAATCTTGAGTTGTATTTGAACGCTTGTTGATGATTCAATTCTATTCTTCACTAAGAATTCCGGTTTAGTTTGCTTCATTCTAAACAACCAACTGTTGAATTAATTGACGCTTGTTCGGTTAATTCGAATTTATTCTGGAAATTGAGTTCGATGTATTTTTAACTGATGAAGGATCCAATTGTGAATGAACAAGAGAATCAATTTGTTTTCTTACATCGTTTTATTCCTTCTTCTTTACTTGCGAAACTCTGTTTCTAAACAAACAACCAAAAAACCCCTCTTTCTGTTACGTTCTGAAATTTTGCACTGTTAAGACAGTCTCTGTCTTAAGACTGTCTGAAGTCTTAAGACAGTCTGAACTCTTAAGACCGCCTGAAGTCTTAAGACCGTCTGAAGTTCTGTCTTAAGACCGTCTTAAGTCACTTGTCTTAAGTTCGATCTGAAGTTCTAGTTCTAAATTTTGGGACTGAAATCTGATATTCTGAATTGTTATTGAATTCCTTGAGAGACGACTTTGGGTTATCTAACCCTCACTACACTCTAATTCATATTATTTGATTGAGTATGGCCTCGATCAGTGCATTATCACTGAAATATGACTGAATTACAATAATTGTGCACACCTGATCTAGTGCAAGAAGGTCCTATTTATAGGCTAAGGAAAGACAAAGAAAATTGGGGAGAAATCTATTTAAAAATGGCAACAGGGCAAGAATCACGTGTTCTGTGCTTCACCCTGCGCTACAGCGCAGGATCCAGAGAGTTGCGCTTCACCCTGAGCCTGCAGCTTCAATCTTTCTCTTTTTAACTTGATCTCTCCCCGAGACTGGTTTTGGTTGATTTGTCTTTCCTCGTGTCCCTTTTCTTGATGAAATCTTGCATTTATTGAGCATCTTGGATTTAATTGGGAAGGTTGTCTGCAGAATCCTTGTTTAATTAGCAGTGATATCTTCATTAATTGCCCTCAAATAATCTTCAAATCTTCATTAAATGCCTTCAATTAAACTTCAGATCTTGCAGATATCTCTCTTATTTAATGCTATCTTTCCTTCAAATCAAATCCTTGCAATTTTCTGCAAAAATCAGCAATATTTCTATCAAAATAGCATCAAATTCAAATCCAAGATTAATAAATACAATTTATCTAATATTAAATAAAAAAGGATTAATTTGGGGGAAAAGTACTATTTTATCCTTGATAAGTGAACTAAAAAGTGCTCTAATTTATCATATGATTTTCACTTATCAGTCTTGAACTTATGTAATCAGTCAATAATCTCATACATTTACATTCATAGCCTTTAAACATATTCACATAGGAAAGGGGAACAATAAAAGGGGTAACACATTTGATAAATCCCTAGCTCTAACCAACATCAAACCCTAGCCATGTTCTTCAACCTCAATCAAACCATCCAAACAATAAATACATATCTACTCATGCATAAACGTATAATAAGAGGGGGAAAAGGAGAGGTGGGATCATAAAGAGAAACACCCAAAATTATGGAGTGAGTGGGGGAAAAAACCACACTAACCTCAAATCCAAAAGAGGGGAAGGGGGTGGAGAAATGTTGGGGAAGATGGAGATGGTTGGAAGAATGCCTTAGCCCAAGCCTCATCCTCCTCCTTCTTCTTCTTCTTGCTCTTTCTCTCTCTAGATTTGCTCTCCTTCTTTCTCCAGAATAAAAGGAAACAGAGGAAGAATGAGGAGGAGCCCTAATTTTATGTTTTAAAAGAGTCAGACGCGTTCCTGCACTCGAACCGCACTCTGAGCGCAAGTGATTCGTTCCTGCGCTCAGGAGCGCAACTTGAGCGAGCCTATCAACACTCAATTTTTCTGATTTTTCTTCCTTTCCCATTCTAATCCAATCTCTTCCCTCCATATCCTATTTTCTTGCTATGAAACCTATTCCTGAGGTTTAAACCCCTAATCCCTCAACCAACACCTGAAAATGGCCCACTACATCCTTGCCGAAAATCCGGCAGAGTCTCTCCTATAAACCGAACATTTCCCAAAATTCCAAATCAACCTGGAACTTAGAAAATAACCAATACAGTTTGTATACATATCATTACATCACTCAAGTGTCCATGGCCACAGAAAAGAATTCAAAAGGAGGGGTGTTACATTTGGTGTCTCAGTTAATCAAGGGGCCCAAAATATAACCCATTATGTGGGAGGGAGAAATCCCATCTAGTCCCTCTCATCCCTCCACATGATTTGTGGCATACTCAGTAACCACCTTTATAGTCACTGGGTTAGGCATGACGTTTGATGGCACCAAAGCATAGGACTCCTCATGTTGGTAACCGTAGTGACATCAGGTCAAAGGACCACATAAACTACTGTCACTATAAGAATCGCTAATGACATACATAATAATCCATGTAGTATTTCCATGGTGGGTCAATCCAGTACACCATAAAAACCCTTTTATGTGTACCCATGTGAAAGATTTGATATCACATATCCATAACCAGTGACACATAGTTATTAATCTACTCACATACTAGTCTCGACGTATTATTGTTATCCTTATTGACAATAATACTTGACTAGGGATTATTTGAGAATGACGTTTTGAAGTAGCTTATAGAATCTAACTATCAAGTCAAACTTGATACCTTACATCCATAAACAAGTCATTCCAAAGACTTTATCATATTAATTAATTAATATCATAAAAAATGCCTCTTATAATTAACATGACATGTGTTGTATGCTAAAAAGGGTTAATATACCATTGGCCTCTAGGGCATACACCAACACTAAGTTTGCTTAAAAAATTATTGATGGGGAAAAATTACCTATTAACTATAATAGATAGACTAAAAGTGCAATTAAACCCATAAATTATTTGATAATTTTTATACTACATGTATTTGATTTTAATGTTAAAGTCCATGTTATCTTATTTTTACCACGCAATATGTTAGTTGTAAGATATTTTAGAATTTAGATTTTTATTGATAAGATAACTACATTCTATTATTTTGAACATTAAGATGACTTAATTAACTTAAAAAGTAATAACTTACAAGAGCAGTGTTATAAAATCTCAGCTTGGATTGCCCGATCGAACTGGTAAATCGATCAAGTGATTGGTCCAAGCCACTCATCGGATCAGACATGAATCTGAATTGAGAAAATTCAGTTCAACTCGGTTGATTTTGTAAAGAATTGGTGACTCGGTCTAGAATTGGAGTCGAATGAGTCACAATTTCCATTATTTTAAAAGTTGATTCATAGGTTAAAAAAAGTTGATTACTCGGTTAATGGATCATATTTTAAAAGAAAATCAAAACGGATTGGATGATAAAATGATAACACCGCAATGATTGAATCAAATGATTTTTTATCTTAAAATCGATCCAAATCGGACCATAAACACTCCTATGTAGCATTCCACTTTCCAACGCATTATGTGTTGCTTTATAATTATAATATAAGCATAAATGTAGTTTTTATAGAATAAAAAATATATCATAGAAAATTTAGTTTTGAGTGTCTTATTTGAAGTACCTAAGTTAGATGTGTTGGGCTTGAACAATCCAAACTGTTGTTTGATTTTTATGCATTATTTTTTTATTAAAAAATAAATTCAATATACTATGTGTGTGACTTTTTTAATAATCAACTATCTATATTATATTTTTGAAATCGCAATTCGAATAACTCTTTCCCGGTCATTAATACACGTAATCATTTATTTCCTAAAACAAAGAACTTTGCAGCATGTTAATGTACTTCATTTCCTGTTAATATTACTCCTCTTAAATAAGCAAGATACACAATCTTTTCTAAAAAAATTCTCATATGATTTCTCATTCTCATAATTTTTAACCAATTTCTACTTTCCTGAATCGAATAAAAGCTCTAATAATTTTGTAATTTATCTATCACAATCTTTGCGAAAATTTGTTTCTTTCCTTTTTCACTTTCTCATAGTCCTCAATCCACGTTCCTTTAATTTCTTACTTGATATTCTCGACCAACTTCTACATCAAATAATCAAATAAAATATGTAAAATTCAGTAAATATATGTAATTTATCTTTTACAATCTCTTTATAGATTTATTTGTTTCTCACCAAATCTAATCTTTGTTTTACATATGTTTATGATATAAAAATTTTATATAATCAATTTAAATAAAGTACGATTTACAAATAGAACAATTTTATTTTTTTTCTAATAATTTTTTGAATTTATTTAACATAATTAATAAATAATAATTGAAAAATAATACTTGTTGTAATTATTCTAAATTAATTTTCTATCTTAATTATATTAATATAAATAATAATTTTAAATATTAATTTTTATATTAATTTTTTTCATAATGAACAACAAGCTTACACACTAGTTTTAAATATAAAATCAATTTAAACTTGTTGAATTAGTGGCTCATTAGTTTTTAATGCAAAGAGCATGTGTATCCTCTCAAATCCTATATCACTCATTAAAATCGAACAATCACTTATCAAGTCACGTGCTAATTAGTTTTACTAATTCAACTAATAATTCATTAATTAAGTAATCAAGTTAGGAGTTTTATAACATTATATAAAAGTAAACCCTCAATTTCATCTTTGAAGTATTACCCTCTCTCCTAAGTAGTCTTTAAAGTATTTAAATTGTATAAGTAGTTCTCAAAGAATTAAAAATAATGTTAAATAGTCCTAAAGGTATTGGAAAAGTCCTTTAGATCGGTCCTTGATAGGGACTAATGTGACCGATATTCTATACTTCGAGGACTATTTATACAATTTAGGTAAGACTATTTAGGGGAGAGAGAGAGTCATACTTCATGAATGAAATTGAGGTATTGTTTGGTTGGAGGAATTTTGAGGGGAAAGGAGGGGAGGGATTTTAAGGGGGTTATTGTGTTTGGTTCAATTTTTTAGGAGGGGAGGGGAGGGGTCAAAATCCCTCCTGATAGCATTTTGTCTCTCCTTCAAGAGTGGGGGGATTTGGAGGGGAGGGAAGAAGGTTTAAAATAAAGCAATCAAAAGTACTTATTAATAAAGTTGAATGTTATAAAAGTCAAATGGTATGAAAGTAAATTAGTTTTATTTTTCCTCCCCATGTGAACCAAACAACAATGATTTTCCCTCCCCTCCCCTCCCCTTTTCGAACCAAACAACATAAAATATCATCTATCCTCCCCTCTCATCCCATCTTTTCATTAAAATCCCTTCCCATCCTAACATTGGTGACAAGTCTAATATGGGAAAAATAACAGTTAAATAAAAAAAAAAAAGAAAAAATCTTATGAGTGCAACAACATTTTGTCATTTTTCACATTGAGTCCTTGCTTCCCAATTTCAAACCCTAAAGCCAAAATCCCTGATCCCAATCTTACTTGTTTTGTTTGGGCTTTTGTTCCTTCTCCACTGAGTTCAGATTACTTTGCTTCCTCACACCGCGGCAGTTATCTCATTACTTACAAGGTCTCTATGCTAACTTTTTTATCCCATTTCATTTATTTATTTTATTATTTTTTTGCAAAACCCTAACTATTTGTTCGTGGGGTTGGTGTCCAAATCAGATAGCAAAAGAAATTGAGCAAGACCTTTCTTGATTCAAGTACAGCGTTGCTAATCTCTTCTGTGAGTATATGCATACATATAACACATTATTTGGTTTCAATTTGGATTGTATTGCACTGAACCTAGACCATGTGATGGGAAATGACCAATGCAGAACACCGAGTGCTTCTCTTATAATCAATGATAATTATGACTCCAATGTTTGCTATGACACTGAAACCTTCCTCAGTAGGATAGTTTCTGAGGTTTCTTTCTTCCAATTACCATTAGTAATATTAATTTATTTATTAATGATTATTCTTCTCTAATCACAAAATGTCTTAATTGTCAAATTTCCATGTGTTGTGCCTTGGAAGCACATTCTAGAGGGTTAGTTTGTTTTTTTAAGCACTAAACATTCTCATTTTCCTGATTTTTAAATTATGGGGGAGCTTATCTTGCTTCAACGATGTGAAAATTTTAGCAAGTTACTTGATTTGGTCTCAGTATTCAAATCATCATTCTGTTTTAGTTTTGTTAGGGCTTTTGTTCCTTCTGCACTGTTGTCTCCAATCAATTGCAATTGTGAGTGAAGAGAATGGCACTGGCTTTCGATGAGTACGGAAGGCCGTTTATAATCCTGAAGGAACAGGAACAGAAGAGCAGGCTGAGGGGTCTCGATGCTCAGAAAGCCAACATCTCTGCCGGAAAAGCCGTTGCTCGTATTCTCCGAACCTCTCTTGGCCCCAAAGGCATGGACAAGATGCTTCAGAGCCCCGACGGTGATGTCACCATAAGTAAGTTCCTTGCACCTATGCATTTCCATATTAGTTACTTTTAAACCCAATTTCTCTTTTCCCCCACATCCGTAGCCTCTATGAAATGAAACCATAGCAAGCATTTTATTTTGATTCTAAGCTGTCTTGATGTGGTTGCCTGTGACATTTTCATTTTTGCAGCAACTTTACTTACTAGTAATGTTTTTGTCTGTGTACATACAGCAAATGATGGGGCAACAATCTTGGAGCAGATGGATGTTGACAACCAGATTGCAAAGCTGATGGTTGAGCTGTCCAGGAGTCAGGATTATGAAATTGGTGATGGCACCACTGGTGTTGTTGTGATGGCTGGAGCTCTTCTTGAGCAAGCTGAGCGACTCCTCGAACGAGGAATTCATCCCATTAGGATTGCCGAGGGCTATGAAATGGCATCCAGGATTGCTTTTGAACATCTGGAGCGTATTGCCAATAAGTTTGAATTTGGAGAGACAAATTTGGAGCCTCTTATTCAAACTTGTATGACTACCTTGTCCTCAAAAATGTAAATTACCTTGTTCTTCTGATGCATGACATATTGTCTCTCTTTTCTGCACTGGATTTTATGACGCTTCTAGATTTATGATTTCTGTATTTTTCTTTAATGTTGCAGCGTGAACCGGTGCAAGCGTAGCTTGGCTGAGATTGCTGTCAAAGCTGTTCTTGCTGTTGCCGATCTGGAGAGAAAAGATGTTAACTTGGATCTAATTAAAGTAGAAGGAAAAGTTGGTGGAAAATTGGAAGACACTGAGTTAATATATGGAATCATTGTTGACAAGGATATGAGCCATCCCCAAATGCCAAAGCAAATTGAAAATGCTAAAATTGCGATCTTGACCTGCCCCTTTGAGCCTCCGAAACCAAAGACTAAGCATAAGGTTGATATCGATACAGTGGAGAAGTTCCAGACATTAAGGAAGCAAGAACAAAAATATTTTGATGACATGGTTCAACAATGCAAGGTAGGATTTCATTGAGTCTCATAAATTTTCTATCCACCACCTTAGTTGAAAGTATAGTACCTTACTTCTAGCTGGTGTATGATCATAGTGAGATTTAAATTCTAGTTGGTCTACTTATAACCTTTTTTTCTTTGCTTGCCAGAATGTGTTTGAATTTTATGGAAAGGGACTATTATATTGATTTGCAGGATGTGGGTGCAACCCTTGTTATCTGCCAATGGGGTTTTGATGATGAAGCAAATCATCTCTTAATGCACAGGAACTTGCCAGCTGTTAGATGGGTTGGTGGTGTAGAGTTGGAATTGATAGCTATAGCAACAGGTATGTTTGAATCACACGTCTTTTGATCTGAAAGTTCGTAGATTCTTTCTTGTCAGTAGATCTGCTTCACAACCAGATTTCTAGGAATTAGATTGGTATGATTTCTAGGGATTAGCTGTTACTAGTTAGCATGATTTGTTCCCAGAATAAATGGATATCAGTTTTATATAGCTGAATCCAGATTTCCTGTTTTGAGTAGCTGATTCTCGGGGATTGTTGTCTGCCTTGGCTATTTAAATCTGTATGATTTAGTCGGACATAATAAGAAATTATTCGATTCCTTCCTCTATTATTTTCTCTTTTGTATAACTTTATATTGTAAGTTATGATTGTAGTCTATTATAATATATTTATCTATAAGTAGTGCTAGCAACACACTCTCTAACACACTCTTTTCAACACACTCCATGTGATTGGTTACAATTCACATGGGTCCCACCAAATTATGTGGGTCCCACTACCAATGTGGTGGGATCCATGTAACTTTTAACCAATCACAAGGAGTGTGTTGGAAGGAGTGTGCCAAAAAGTGTGTTGCTAGCACTTTTCATTTATCTATGCCTATTAACAAAGTAATGATCTATTTGTTAATGCAGGTGGAAGAATTGTTCCTAGGTTCCAGGAGTTAACTCCAGAAAAGTTAGGAAAGGTATCATCTTACTCTTGATTTCCTTTTGGAGGGGCTTTTAAGATCTTTATTTATTTATTTATGGGTCTGTTCTCATTTTGAATTCATGTGCAATTGTGGGGTTGATTTAGAACTTGTGGCAGTGGTAACTTTCTTCCTGCATCCTTTGTTGGGTGGCATGCTGTACATTTTAGATTCTCATGATCTGTCTGTTTGTACATTTGAGTGCAAGTACAAGTAACATTAATTTGTGATCCATTTTTACAAAGGCTGGTTTGGTTCGAGAAAAATCCTTTGGTACAACAAAAGATCGAATGCTATACATTGAGCATTGTGCAAACTCAAGGGCTGTAACAATATTTATTCGAGGAGGTTAGGACATGTACTGTTTGTCCTTTTCATTTAACTGGTTTGCATTGGATTTTATCTAATTAGTTACCGTGTTGGAGAAAGACGCTTTTCTAACTGTACTGTTGTTCAATATTGTTTTAACTTTACAGCTTCAGGGTGTGAATTATAAACTTCTTTCAAATATTGCTTGTATTAATGATTTTGCCACTATCAACTCAACTCATGAATTTTTTCTGGTGCTTTATAGAATTGACTTTGAAGACTGATGAATGTCTCTGAACAGCCTTGACAAATTAATAAAAGCTGTCCTGTTTGATAGGTAACAAAATGATCATTGAGGAGACAAAGCGCAGCCTTCATGATGCCGTGTGTGTGGCTAGGAATCTTATCCGCAACAATTCTATTGTATATGGTGGTGGTTCAGCTGAGATTTCCTGCTCTATTGCTGTGGATGGAGCTGCTGATAGATATCCTGGAGTGGAACAGGTATGGATTTTATTAAATTGATATGGTTTTAATTTATATTGATTGTCAGAGTAAATAGTTATATTCCGTGAATCATATGATGCTACCTGTTTTAAGAAGCTATTAAAAACATTTTGCTCTTTTACTGATTGTGTATGTTTACACTGAGTTATTGACAATGACATTGGATCAGATGCAGTCTCATTGCTAATTTACTATTGTTTGGTTGTTCCCGAAGCTTTGTTGATTGCTGACTTTTCTTTCCCCTGTAGTATGCTATTAGAGCATTTGGAGATGCTTTGGAGTCTATCCCTATGGCCCTTGCTGAAAATAGTGGCCTCCAACCAATTGAAACGTTATCTGCTGTTAAATCTCAGCAAATAAAGGTAATAAACTGAACATGATGACTGCTTTGAATTTACTAACTTACTACACTCTTGCGCTCTGCCTTTATTGCTTGACATCAATCTACTTTTCTGTGTATAATGCACTGACCTTATTTCTACCTTCAGGATAACAATCCTTACTGTGGCATTGATTGCAATGATATTGGCACTAATGACATGCGTGAACAAAATGTCTTCGAAACTTTGATTGGAAAGCAGCAACAGATTTTACTTGCTACCCAAGTCGTCAAGATGATATTGAAAATTGATGATGTTATTTCCCCGTCTGCTTACTGATATATTTATTTTTAAATTCATGTGCTGAATTGCTACCGATAATATTTGTTTGATGGGTATTATTTTAGTTAAAGACTGTAGTTTCACTTTAAGAAAATATAGGCAAGTTTTTGGCTTGGTTTTGTATTGGAGTTTGGTGACTGTTCTTTTGTTTGATTTTTTTTTTTTATTTTGGTCTTGAACTCTCTAAAGTCACATCACTGATTCGAGTTGAGCTAGATAGACCCATTAAGAGAGTAAAGCTCCTGTGCTCATTTTTGCTCCATTCACAGGGCCTGGATATTCTTAGATCCTCAGTCTGAGGTGATTGTGAGTTTTCAATTTTTGATTTTGACTTTTAAGTTGTAAAAATTTATTTAAAATTTTTAAAAACAAAAGCTGAAAACTCACATCGGACCCCTAATGAAGGGAAACAGACCATTTCTATTTCAGTAGACATTTTTTATTATTAATAGATCTTAAATGGTCCTACATGAATCATGACACAATTCATTTACTTTTTACTAAAGCAACTTTTCTCTTAAATGCCAACAACTTTAAAAATTTTACTAAATGAGTCCCACAGATAACTCCAAATACTTGCATTTCATCAATTTTTTTTATTAATTGTGTATTATTATTATTGTTATGCAAAAAAGGCTGCTACATGTGGGCCAGCTTTTTTTTTTTATTACGTAAGATCCGGTACAAGCACCTCTCCAATGAGATTGCACTAATAAGCATCGGTTTTTGTCCCAGGATTCAACAGAATCACCTCCAAATGGAGATGCTATGAGGCCATTTCCAACCCAGTGTAACATCTGTTTTTTTTGTTTTCGTAACGAGAAATTGTAAAGATGGTAACCACGTTTAAAATACTTGAAATAGAAATATGAAAAGTGTATATTGATTGATTAAATTAGCAAATACAACAGTGTATATATATACATGTTATGAGAGAACCAATCCCTAGAGATTTGGGATTAGGATCAATCTAAATCAATTTAGGATCAACCTAAATCAGGAAACTATACAATAAATCAAAGAGAATAAATAATAATATCTCTACATATCTTAACACTCCCCCTCAAGCTGGAGCATACATATCATAGGCATCCAGCTTGTCACATATATAGGTTATCCTAGGACCCCCGTAAAGATTTAGTAAAAATATCTGCAAGTTGATCCTTGGAGCAAACTGAGGAAGTCTTGATGACACCGGAGAGGATCTTTTCTCTGATAAAATGACAATCAACTTCTATATGTTTTGTCCTCTCATGAAAAACTGGATTAGAGGAGAGGTATAAGGCTGACTGGTTATCACACATTAGTTTCATAGGGCCAACCTTGCAAAACTGCAACTCTTGAATTAAAGACTTTAGCCACAGAAGCTCACATGTGGTGTGAGCCATTGCACGATACTCTGCTTCTGTGCTCGATCTGGCAACAACACTTTGCTTTTTACTCTTCCATGAAACAAGATTACCTCCCAAGAACACACAATAACCCGTTGTTGATCGTCTGTCACTTGCATCACCTGCCCAATCTGCATCGGAATACCCAACAATATTTGTATGTCCTCTATCACTGTAAACAAGTCCCTTCCCAGGTGATCCTTTGAGATATCTGAGGATCCGCACAACTGCATGCCAATGACTCTCACAAGGAGAGTTAAGGAACTGACTTACAACACTGACGGGCAAGGATATATCAGGTCTGGTCATGGTGAGATAATTTAACTTGCCCACTAGTCTTCGATACCTTCCTGGGTCGGAATAGGGCTCCCCCTGGTTAGGTAGAAGCTTCACATTAGGATCCATTGGGGTGTCAACTGGCTTACAATCTGTGAGTCCTGTCTCCTCCAGAATGTCAAGAGCATATTTCCTTTGAGAAATAGCAACACCGGACTTTGACTGAGCAACCTCAATCCCAAGGAAATAGCGCAGAGGACCTAAATCCTTAGTTTGAAAGTGCTCAAATAAGTGCTGCTTTAGAGCCTTGATGCCCTCCTGATCATCACCTGTAATTACAATATCATCCACATAAACCACAAGATAAATGAATTTATGGGTCAGTGAGCATCTAAAGAAAACAGAGTGGTCTGCCTCGCAGCGGATCATTCCAAACTCCTGTATGACTTTGCTAAACCGACCAAACCAAGCTCGAGGTGATTGTTTAAGGCCATATAAGGACTTCCGTAATTTACACACAAGGTCAGACTCCCCCTGAGCAACAAACCCAGGTGGTTGCTCGATATAGATCTCCTCCTCCAAGTCACCATGTAAGAAAGCATTTTTGATATCCAATTGAAACAAGGGCCAATGTCGCACGGCAGCCATGGCCAAGAAGAGGCGAACTGAGGCCATCTTCGCAACTGGAGAGAAAGTGTCACTGTAATCCAAACCATATACCTGTGTGTATCCCTTAGCCACAAGACGGGCTTTCAATCTATCCACCTGTCCATCAGGGCCCACTTTAACATTAAAGACCCACCGACATCCAACAACAGATTTGCCGGACGGAGGTGGAACAAGTTCCCAAGTATGGTTAAATTCTAAAGCTGTCATCTCATCAATCATAGCTTGTCGCCATCCTGGATGGGTTAAGGCCTCCTGTACTGTCTTGGGAATGGTAATAGAGGATATAGCAGAGACAAAAGCAGAATAGGTAGGAGACAAACGATGATATGAGAGAAAATTATAAATGGGATGAGGATTAGAAGTAGAACGTTTACCTTTACGAAGAGCAATGGGCAAGTCAACTGGGAGAGGTGGAGCCGGAGTAGGTGAGGAGACTGGAGCAGAAGCGGAATCACACGGTGTACTAGGAGATGGAACCAAAGTATGTAACCGACGCTCATAAGTTATCCCATATCGATGTGGGAGACAACCAGACCCTAGTAGGGAAGGACACTCTAGTGGAGGCCCGGGTGTCTCTAAAGTAGCAGGTGGAGACTCAACAGAATCAACAAGAGGAATAGGCAATACCTGAGAATAGAGATCGGAGTCCAGTGAAGAGACTGTTGAGGTACTGAAAAATGGTGTGTCTTCAAAGAAGGTGACATCTGCACTGGTGTAGAACCGATGTGTAGTGGGAGAGTAGCAATGGTACCCCTTTTGGATACGAGAATATCCTAAGAACACACATTTGATAGCACGTGCAGACAACTTATCACGACCTGGGGAAAGATCATGAACAAAACAAGTACAACCAAAAACACGAGGGGGGACAGAGTAAAGAGAATCCAATGGATATAACAGGGAATGAGGAACTTGATCATTCAAAACAGAGGATGGCATCCGATTTATTAAATATCCTGCAATAAGGACAGCATGACCCCACAATTTTGGAGGTGCATTAGCATTCAATAGCAGAGTACGGGCAGTGTCCACAATATGTCTATGTTTTCGCTCGGCAACACCATTTTGTTGAGGTGTATGAGGACAACTAGATTGATGTTGAATGCCATGGGAATTCATGAAGGAAGTGAAACAATCAGAGAAGTATTCTTTAGCATTATCACTTCGTAGAACACGGATTACTTTGCCAAACTGAGTTTTGATTTCTAAACAGAAAGTTTTGAAAATTGTGAATAACTCAGAACGATTTTTCATTAGAAAGATCCAAGTACATCTTGAAAAATCATCAATGAAAGTAACATAATACCTATGTCCTAAAATAGACGCAACACGACTAGGACCCCAAACATCAGAATGGACAATATCAAAAGGAGACACAGCTCGACCATGAACACTACTAGGAAAAGAAGTTTTAACATGCTTTCCTAGTTGACACGACTCACACTCTAAGGACTCCAACTGGGAGAGATGAGGTACCATTTTCTTCAGTTTATGTAAGCTAGGATGACCAAGACGACGATGGAGCAAACCGGGAGACTCAGTAGATGCACATATGGTAGAAGCAGAGGACTGAAGGTAGTAGAGACCATGTGATTCAGATCCTGCTCCAATCGTCTGTCCCGTACTCCGGTCCTGTATCAAGAAAGAATTAGAAGTGAAGGTGATGGCACAATTTAAGGATTGAGTCAACTTGCTTATAGAAATTAAATTGAAGGGACATCCAGGAACTAATAAAACTGATTTCAATGGTAGTGAGGGAACAGGTGAAATTTGGCCAATACCAGTGGCTTGGACTTTGGATCCATCAGCAAGGGTGATATGATGTGGAGTTTTAGGTGAGGATAAGTTAGGGAAAAGAGAGGCATTACCAGTTAGGTGATCAGAAGCACCAGAATCCAAAACCCAAGGTCCAAGAGGCGTAGAATGAGAGAGACAGACTGTAGAATTACCAGTGTGAGCAAAAGTGACTGAGGAAGAGGTCTGTTGGGTTGCCTTCAGTTGAAGGTACTCCTTGTAATCATCAGCAGACCAGGAAATTGGATGATTGCTCTCAGATTCAATCTTGGGCTCTGAAGTCAGAGATTGAGCAACATTAGCTGTCTTGCTCGGAAAGCCATGCAAAGAGTAACACCTATCACGTGTATGTCCATCTCTCTGACAGTAGGTGCAATGAAGGTTTCCTCTACCCCCTTTTCCACGACCACGACCACGACCACAACCTCGTCCTCCACGTTCAGTGGTACTGGAGACAAAAGCAGAGGACTCAGATGCTGTTTGAGATTCTGCCTCAGGTGAAGGAACCCGAATCAAACGATCTATGAGTTCTTCCACCGTAGGGATGGTGGGATTTGTCAAAATCTGATCACGAACAGATCCGTAGTCCTTATGAAGTCCATGAAGGATAAAGACCATGAACATAGTATCGAGTTTGCTTAACACTTTCTGAAGATCATCACTAACCAACATCAGCTTCAGCTCATCAATGGTGGATTGAGCATGATTCAAATAAGATGGCAAATCATGATCAACCATTTGAAGTGTTGCTAAACCACGAACAGATTCATACAATCTCTGGATGTCATTGGCATAAATATTCCGAGCTTTCTTCCAAACATCATAACATGTTTTGTACGGGCGAAAATGCACCATTAATTTGGGCTCAATGGACTGCCATAATACAGATACAAGTTGATAATCTGCTCCCTGCCATTCATCACTCACATCTTTATCAACCTCGGAAGCCTTCTTAACAAGGTGATCATAAAGACCCTGGCCTAAAAACCATATCTCAACTGCAGTAGACCAGTCTAAATAATTTTTACCATTCAACTTCTCAGAGGTAATAACCGGTGAACCAGAAAAAGCAAAGGAAACCAGTCCCCTTTTAGAAGACTCAATTTTTGGATCCTCCTTATCAACTTTGGAAATCTCCGCCATGTGGAAAAAGAAGGAGAACAGCAACCAAAACACCATACAGCTACTAAAAGAGTTTTGCAGCAACAAGAAAACACCAAACAGCAGCAAGAATGTCAAACAGCCACCAAACAGTAGCAAGAACGCCAGACAGCAGCAGGAACGTCAAACAGCCGCCAAAAAACGGTTTGGCAGCAACCAAAAACGACCGAACAGCCACCAAGAGTGTGACCCACGACCTGAAAGTGGTCAAAACAGACTGAGGAAGAGCCGACGAACCCAATGGAACAAGCGGCGTCACGAACGGAGGCCGGGAGGGCGGCGCGTGTACCCCACGCGCCGGCGAGCAGCTTTGAGAAAAAACGGCGCGTGAAGGAGGCGTCGGAGGCGGCGCGCGGTGGGGTGGCAGATCGGCGACTTCTGAACACTTTGGCGGCGTCCACACAAGCAGCCGCTGAAAAAAAAAAATGACCTAGGTGGGCGACCGGAGTAAAAACGGTTCCCTGGACCAGAAGAGCTCTGATACCAACTTGAAATAGAAATATGAAAAGTGTATATTGATTGATTAAATTAGCAAATACAACAGTGTATATATATACATGTTATGAGAGAACCAATCCCTAGAGATTTGGGATTAGGATCAATCTAAATCAATTTAGGATCAACCTAAATCAGGAAACTATACAATAAATCAAAGAGAATAAATAATAATATCTCTACATATCTTAACAAAAATAATGAATAAATATTTGATATAGAATTTGAGAAAAATAATTATATAATTAGTCTTAGTAGAGTGTGGTAAAAAAAATTGATTCTTATTTTGTGCAACATGGATTTTAGAGATGTCCATTTGAGCACACTTTATTATATATTAAAGTTGTTGATCCAAATGATATTCTTATTGTGTGCCTTTATTTTGATCTAATGTTCACTGGAAATAATTTGAAGATGATTGCAGAATTTAGGAAGGCTATGATTAAATGCTTTGAAATGACAAATTATGTCGTATTTTCTCGGCATTGAGGTCGATCAACAAGATGATGGAATTTTCATATATCAAAAGAAATATGTTGGTGATATTTTGAAGAAATCCAAGATGGAGAATTCAAAGCTAATTTCCACTCCCGTTGAAGAAAAGTTGAAGTTAACAAGAGAAACTGATGGTAAGAAGATAAATCCAAGCTATTACAAGAGCTTGATAGGAAGTCTGAGATATTTGACTGTAACTAGGTCAAACATTTTTGAAGTTGGATTGCTTAGCAGATTTATGGAGGAGCCACATGTTTGTCATTTGCAAGGAGCAAAGAGAATACTGAGATATATCAAACGTACTCTGACCGATGAAATTTTTTATACCAATAATAATGTTTTAAATCTTGTTGGATACACATATAGTGTATGGACAAGAGATATTGAAACAAGGAAGAGTACGCCAGTGATATGAACCTTAAGGTTCTATTTTGCATGGACCTTAGAAATTTCTGAATAAACAACATTTTTCTTGACATCAATTTTGTCTTTTCTTTTCAATACTTTTCTTTTACTATTTTCTTTTCTTTTTTATTTCTATTTTCTATTCTTTTGATACGAAAATCAAGGAAGTTGAGATAAATAATGATAACCAAAAATCCTTGCCAAAAACGTATAGTCAACCTTTGAATTCTTGAAAAATAAGTCACATATAATTCAAGCAATCACGTGAAGGAAAATAGGTTTTTGTTCAAGATAAACGTAGTAGAAGAAAAAGATGAAGTAGAAGAGAAGATAGGAAAGGACGTCACACTTTCAAGACTTGGAAGATAAGCCCTTGAGGACACACACATAAAGGAAGGATCCTTTGATAATCCTCAACTCTTGACTAGCAAGAAACTAAGAGAAACACTCTCAAAGTATAAAATATTTCTTTGCATAAAACATCTAAACTTTCTTGCATGCATGAAGCATGTATTTATAAGAGTTTACAAGGTAAATTAGGGCCATACATTCAGCTGAATTACACGCCCTAAACAGCCCCAAAATACCCCTCATACATATCCCATGCAACCCTAAATAAAATTACTACAAGTTAATTAATTAAAGAAGCTAATTAACTAGTAAAAATGTAACCCTATGTAGCTACTTGGCCGCAAACTTCATTCAGATTTCTTGGTACATGTGGCTGCAATAAAACATGGAATTGTAACCACCAAACATGTAGTAAAATGGCCATTGAACCAGCCATTGAAGTAGCCGCGCAAAACAACCCAAAATAATCAAGATTGCCTTCAATTTGTAACCTCCATCTCATGAATGTGGCCGCAACTTTGATGGAAATTGAATCAGCCAATTACAACCTCCATAAACCCATTTGATGACACTTATTTCAACCATGAATTGTACATGTTGGCCGCCCAAGTAATGGCATATGACTCAGCCATTTACTCACTTGTTGGCCCATGTTTGATGACACTTAACTCACCCAATTAAGCACATGTTGGTCGCCCCACTTGATGGCATATAACTCAGCCATTTACTCACATGTTGACCGCCCCATTTTGCTTGTTGGAAGGTCTCCATGTGGCTTGAAAGAGGTCAAGGTTCATGCACCAGAAACACACACTTCCTAACGGCTAGTAGACAAGATTTTAATGCATTTATAACCTTGTCTTGTAACCACCAGGAAATTAATCTCCAAGTTTTGTAACCACTAGCATCTTATTGAAAGCAATTAAACAACATAATTCAGAAACTTGGTGGCTAAGTTGGCCGCCCACCATGGCCCTATCCCATGTTAATGATGGTTCTTCAACTAGTAGTTGCATTAAATGCAACCGTCGCTTCATCAATGGTTCCTCCTTCTTCAACTTGAATGCAATTAATGAACCGGTCACTTTCATTATTGCTCATAATGTTTTGAAGTTGGACTTCTTTGATGACAAGTTGTAATGCCTCCTTAGCCTTCTTAGCATGCGCCCTTGTCATGGGCCCCCTAGCCCTTTGACTGCTTGACTGATGTCCACATCAGTCAGGGTACGCATTTCATCTAGGCACTGGCACAATATCGTGGTCCTCAAAGAAACAACCAGTTGTTGCACTCTCAACAGTCAAAGCAGAGTATATAGTTGTAGCCAGTTGTGCTACACAGGCAGTATGACTGAGAAGAATTCTAGAAGTGATGCATCAGAAGCATGGTACTCCCACAAAGATATTTTGCGATAACAAGTTTGCCATTGCTCTTTACAAAAATCCATTTTTTCATGGACATTCCAAGCATATAGATATACGATTTCATAAAATACGGGAGTTGGTGACTGAAAAAGATGTGAAAATTAATTATTGTCATACTGAAGATCGGATTGCAAATATTTTTACGAAGCTGTTAAAAATTGAGTTGTTTTACAAGTTGAAGAAAATGATTGGAATGATACATGCTTGATTCAATGGAGGCAATGTTGACATAATAAATCAAGTCAAGGCATGCAATGTGATAAATCTACATTAGTAGTAGATTTATAGGTTGTTTGTAGATAATTTATTATTGTTTAGGTTGTAAATATTGTGAGGTTATAGTTAAAATAGTTTAGAATTGTGTTTGTTTGTTGTCTTAGGTGATTGTTGTAAATATTGGTAAAATTGTTCTAATTGTTCATTGAATTGATGTGTTTTAGGAGTTTTATGTACAAAAAAGCAAATTGCAGATCATGTGGGAACAAGACAGAGCGTGTTAGGACACCAGTATTCCAGAAAGCTTACGTTTGCTCTTTGCAATGATCGTGTGAGAACATGTCACACACGTGTGAGGACGAGATGGAGGCAGAAGCTAATTGTCATTTTTGTATGGTGCGTGTGAGGACGCAGAGTTATTGCGTTCCCACACGCACCTGACAGTAACCATATAAATACAGCTTTTTCAGATTTTTAGTTGGACGGTTACTCATTTTCAGTTTTCCTCTTCTTCCACTCGAATTTCCTCTCTTTTTCTCTTCTCTCTCTCTCTCTCTCTCAAGATTCAACTCAAAGGTGGAGCCTGGGGTTTATCTCCATGGAATTCGTCCTTGAGTTTGCATCTTCCTCTTCTTCTCTCTTCTCTTTTGTAATGGATTTCTAAATTTCTTAGGTTAGGAATTGAGGAATTTTGGTTCAAACTCCATGTAATTTCGTTTTTGAATTCAATTCAGATTGTTATGATGCAATTGCATTGTTTACTTCCAGTCTTAATGCTTCATTGACTTGATCAACCAATATATGATTTGAGAGTGATTCTCACAATTGGAAAATTGGAGAAAACTTGGATCTGATGTAAACAACATGAGTAGTTAATTACCTAGGAATAAGAATTAATTCTTGTGTGATCTTTATTAATTCTTGTTGCTAATGCATGTCACAATTGAATTCACCTAAGGAATTAGGGTTCTTGATTGTAGATATAGGGTTAATTCACCAAGGAATTGGGATTTAACTATCTAAGTGAATTGGATCATGAATTGAATCATAACAATTGAGTTGAATAATTTGTACATGGAGTGAGAACTAAAAGGAACCAAGTCCTAACCATTTGTTGATATTGTTCTTCATCAATATTGTGTTCTTGCTTTTATTCTTTGCATTAATTCAATTTTTCTGGTTTAAGCTCTGCACTAGTTTAGATGTCACTTGTAACAATCACATTTCTCTTATCCAACTAGATAATTCCCCTGTGTTTGGTACTTGAATTTCAATCCCTGTGGATACTACTCATTGTTGAATACTTGCAATAACTTGGTACACTTGCCATAATTCACATCACAATGTGAACAAATCAGTCGCAATGCCAAAAGTTTTTGTTGCAAATCTTGAATTGATTTAGTGGTTGAAAGAATGTTAATGAATAGTATAGCTTGCATGTTATTATTTGAATAGTTTAACTTTATATTTTTCTTCTTGGATAAAAACATGTCATGTTAGTTTATTAATTTATGCAATGTATAAATAGGTACTTCACGTACCTTGTATGAATTATCATTAAAATTTGATTGAATTAATTGAGTGAAAATCTTCTTCCTCTCATCTACCTTTACTTCCATTGTGCGTGGGTTTGCACATGTGTTTAAATTTTATGTTCCTCCGATATCATATATTAAAATTGACATATATGTTGTAAGAAACATGAGTGGTCTGGTGGTAGAATCCCTTGCCCAACATGTAGTGGAGTAGGGCGTTCGATTTCCACTTTTGGATGTTGCTTGTGTTTTTAGTAATGATCCTTGCTGGATCCGGACCAGCCGTGGGTCCAATTCGTTAAACCGGACGGTCCGGTCCCAGTTTAATAATATGGGAGTTTTACTAATCAATTAATACTCTAAAAGTGTTAGTTAATTAAACAATAAATAGAAGGATTATTGCATTCCATTTTTTAATTAAATAATAATACTGGGGTTTTTTATTGTTGAAAGAGCTTTACCTAATTACTATCTCGTCTAAGGATTAAACTCACATCTATGTATGTCCCGATCAAAGCTAAAAAAAAAAAATACTAAAGTTTGGCAACAAGTGAATATGCTTGCTTCATATTACTCCAGTTTCTGATTCGGTTCGGTTCTTCCACTCACTCTGATGAATCAAAGTATTCGGTTCTTCCACCCAATTAATAGCACAATCTGCCACACGCTTGCGGTTCCTTTCCTAGTTGGGGTTGCCCGTCCCACAAGAATAAAATCCAAAATTTCTTGTGTGTGTGTGGCATTGATGCTCCTACAGAAACAAAACAAATTAAGAATACTAATGTGCTGTGGTCCCTAACACATGTTTCATGTATTTAAGTGCTGCTGTCGACAATAATTTGTGGTTGCTAGCATATGTTTAATCATAAAAAGCATGAGGGCAACATTCTATTTTATTGATCCAATGGAAGTGTACCATGCAAAGTATTTTCTTGCAATTATTCTATGATTTTGCATTTGTACTTGTATTTTCTAAATCAGCTCAAATCTAAAAAAAATTGACAAAAAAAATTTGAAATTATAAAGTAGATTTACAAATTAAATTTAAGTGAATTGTAAAGAATACAAATTATAAGTAGAGAAATGTTTAAAAATATAAAGGAATATGTTGGATATTTATCTAATATGTGAGCCTACATATATAATTAATTATGTGTTATAAGTTATCTAAAGAATAATTTCATTTGAAGTAATCTTATAAGGATTAATGACAACTCACTAAGTATGAGTTGTAATGTGAAAATACCAAAAGTCTTATTTATATTTTTATAATGGGTCAAAATGGACTTAACTCTTTATAAAAGAGCATGTTTCTATTATATAAGGTTATGGTCTCCAAATTATATATACAAATTTCCTTTCTAACATTTCATCATTAGAGAAGAGGAACTTTTTATTTTAAAGATGAATTGTACATTATAAAACTTGAAAGATTAATCAAACCTAGAGGTTTCTATATCAACTTTTACTAATGGGTCCTAGTACGTACGCTTCTGGCAATTACTTATCTTATTTATTTTCTTGGTGATATGATATATAAGTTCTCTAATCGATTATGGTTATCACGTTTTAAGTTTTTCCATTAAATTTCTAACATAATACACACATAATTATTTTTTTTAAAAAATTAAGTTAAAAGAAATAAAGAAATACAAGTGTTATATCTGTAAAAGAAATAGAATCAGAGATCAATTTTTAGTTTTTACATAGTGTTTGGTCTAGCTTTTTTTTAAGATTTTTTTTTCTTAAAGGAGAAGTTGGGCCAAATATCATAAAAGAAAAACTCTTTTTTAAAAAATATAAACTTATTTTTTATAAAGAGAATTTTCTCCCACAAAAAAGTAGCTTATTTAAAAAATACCAAACTATTAATTTATTAAATTATTTTTTTTTTCAAATTTTAAGTTTGAAATAGTTTTTAAATAAAAAAAGTTGACCAAACGCTACTTAAAATATGATGATATCTTTTTTTTTTTTTTTGGTGACTTTAAAATATGATATCTAAACTACTGTCGAGTGAGAATACTTCAATTTAATTTATAGGGTTTCTTGAAAAATATGATGTATCAGTTTAAGAATCCATACTCATTACAGCCTAATCAAAACTTGAACAATTTGCCATAGATACCCGTATAAAGTTGCCAAGTCTTCTATCTTCGGCCTCATCGGGAGTCAGTTACCACTATCAATCAAACAATAATTTGTTGACATAACAACTTCAAACCCTAAACCATCATTATCATGTAAAACATAAACAAATCCTAATTAACCCCATTCATCCTCTTCCTTCATTCACTGTTGTCTTTTCCCTCCCATATTTTCACCTGTCAATGCCAATTACGTGCAAATAATTCATCTGGTACGTTACATTAAACTCATTATTATTAATTAATGATCAAATAATGGGTATCTCTCGTAATTATGATAGTCCAGGAATATTGCATTTGTTAATTCAATCAATGCAAAGTACACTAGTTGAGTTTATCCTTTTCCCATTCGTCTGTGCTTGCTTTTTTATTTTATTTTGTTGTCTTTTAAATCAAAGTCACGCCCACATCTATGTTGTACCATGTTTAACATTTTTGTTAATGGCTTTAGAAAATAGTTAAGGAGAGATGGTGTTACTGTTCACCTTTTTTTTGTTAATGAAAATGTGTGCTTAGTATGGTCACCTCCTGGTTTTTTGTGGGTAATGGCCATATGATGAAATTAATTGATTGAGTTACAAAACTCAAAAGTTTTGCTCTGCCAAAGCATAGGTTACTGTGCTTTTTTACGGTTATAGGGTTTTTTTTTGTGTGTGAAATGGTATCCCCAACGTAGAGATCATCGAAGTGCGTTTTGCCCCTCTCAACAAGGTCTTCTCTATACATACTGTTAGGATTGAACCCCGGTCAATATGTTTAATTAACATGATTACTCTGCTTTTTACATGTATTACTTTATTCAGGGGTGATCATTTGGTGACATACAAAATTCATGTTCAAAGGAAGACATTCTGAATAGTCAATGAGTGCATACCTCAAAAGATAGAGTATTATGGGAATTCCCACACGAAGGTATGTATGACTTGGATATATTTTCATGGCATGAATATTGCTCTTCCTTGCTACTTTCCCTCTCCCATGTAAAAAAAAACAAAAGAAATAGCTAAGGAATTTGCATTATACCTGATATAATTTATTTTTGTTTTGACCTGTAGTGGAACTATGAAAAAACCCAATGAAGCATTGAGGCTCACTTTAGTATCCTTTGCTGGAGTTGTTCTTGGCTTTTTCCTAGGAGTGTCATGTCCAACATTATCATTAACTAAGGTGTGTAATCTTTCACCATATTATTAAATTCTATTTCATAACATGACAAGTGATTTATCTAACACTATGAACTCTGTCCCATGTAATATATTAATTGTTAGATGAATCTCCCATCCAGCCTTTTCCCATCCATTGATCTCAAATATGTTGAGGACAAGTACTCAAAAATTCCAACCAAATCTATTTGGGATGCTTGGGCTTCATTTAGGGGTGATAAAAGCATGTCCAAAGAGCTTCACAAAGTAAATGAGAGAAAGGTATGGTTCTATACACTTGTTTGACCATACTTTTATGGTGTCAAAATGTTTCATCATATCTGAGTTTTATTAATTTTCGACTTCATCTTTTCTTGGAGAGATGGGAGTGGTATAACAAAGTTGTTCTTGTCATTTTCTTTCATAATAAGGTGGTATCTAAACTCCTGAGTCTTTAGAAGGGGGAAAATTACTTCTATACAAATTCACAAACCATATTATCTTTGTCTTTTCAAGGCAAATGATTTAGCTGCTTGAATCCCCTACTTACAATTATTGATTAAGAAGCAACTTATGGACTGATGGCAATATGTCTACTTAGTTCAAAGTTTATAAAAATTCTTTAAGGGTATGCTTTGGAATCTAGAGGGAAAGAGAAGGGAAAACTTTGTAAATTATTGGACATTTCCAAACATATAGGGGAAAAAGCTTCCTACAACTCTCCCCGTTCCCTCCCTTCCCCTCCATTTCTCCCTTCCCAAACATACACTGAGGAGAATGTCATTCTTAAGGTGAAAGATATTACATGATTAGCCTATTTATAATTTGTTGGTTTTACCTATAGATAGGGAAGGAATTAATAAAAGTTGTATCCATTTCAATTCTGTTTCTCAGTTTACCATGATATTGTGGTTACTGGTTACTTTTTCAAAAAGGGATGACTAAGATTATTACTTCCCTATAGAAAAAATCTGAGAGAAACATGTTTATGACATACTATCTTGGTAATTACATTTTATCTTTTGTTTTGCTGGAAAACCATATGCTCTTTTTGGTTTTTTGTTAGAATAAAAATGATAACAATTTATCATGCAGTTACATGTTAAAGTTTGTCATTCGATATTATTTACCATTTTGCAAACGAATTTTCAGTTTATTCAATACTAAGAACAAAGTTTGATTCAGATGTCTTTTATTTTTCCCTTTGGTTTTTAAACATTGAAGTTCACACAAACAATTGGTCTAAGTAAGCAAAATGTAGCGAATTCCAAGTTTGTAATTCTATCATATCTTATGCCCTTTCTTGTTTTTTTCCCTTTCCTTCAAGTATTTCTCTTGTTGTTCATTTTTTCCCTCTGTTTCTCTCTTAATAATGTGTTTTCTAATATCCTTAAGAAATCACTTTAAAAATGATGCAAAAAGTGACAAGTTTTGGATAGGCATTGTTGGTTAATAGTTTCCAAAAATATCATTTTCATGGCTGGCTAGTTTATTTAATGGTCACTGGGTAATTGTTATGGCTCTGATTACATATACTATTTATTTAATGTCTCTTGGTTTCCTAGATTCTTCAATTCCATTTGGATGAGTGATACAATCTTACTATCTATATTTACATAATCTTTGCCTAGCTTAACAACCTAGTGTGTGTGTGTGTAATAGAACAATTGCATACCCTCAATCCTAGCTAGCATCTTGCACTGAATAGGTATATATTGATTATGATGCAGATATGGGTTCCTACAAATCCTCGAGGAGCAGAAAGGCTACCCCCTAGAATTGTTGAATCTCAATCAGATTTGTATCTTCGTCGGTTATGGGGTCTACCCCATGAGGTGTGCAAATTCAATACACCTTAATGTAAAAGATGCACTTTAATAAGGGGAAAAAAACTATCTTTCATAACAAAGGAAAGTTGGTTAAATGTGTAATTAACAGATGAAACAATTTATGTAACATTACTCACAATGATAAGGTGCATAATGCATATGCTATTGCTAGCATGTTTTATACTTAATTGATTAACAAAACAAATGTTCTCTCGTACCAAATTTTCGTGCTCCTCATATGGACAACTTACAAGTTACAATTCTGTTTTCTATAATCTGACTCTTTTGTTAATGGAGGTGGCGCTAATAGGACATAGGTGTCAAACGGAAGTATCTTGTAACTTTCACTGTTGGGTATGATCAGAGCGACAATATTGATGCTGCAATAAAAAAGGTCACTCCTGTTTCTTCCCTACATTGATTTTTGTTGTATTCAACTATTGAGTACCATCTGTTCATATTTCTAATGTGTGTTTGTTTTGCTCTATGTATGACTCTTGGATTGGACTTAACATTACAGTTCTCTGGAAACTTCACCGTTGTGTTGTTTCACTATGATGGGAGGGCTAGTGAGTGGAATAAGTTTGAGTGGTCAGAGCAAGCAATTCATATCAGTGCTAAGAAGCAAACTAAATGGTTAGTTATGATTTTACATTGATTTTTTTTTTTTGTTTCAATTTATAAATTGTAACAAGTTTTTCTTGGACCTCTATTTATCAAGTTTTGACATAAAATACTGAAATTTGGTTCAAGGTGGTTTGCTAAACGCTTTTTGCATCCTGACATTGTGGCTCCCTATGACTACGTCTTCATTTGGGATGAGGATCTAGGCGTGGAGCATTTTGATGCAGAGGAGTAAGTATCAAAATTCAAAACCATCCTCATATATAGTGTTGGAATCATGGTGCTGGTGTAACATTTTTCAAGTAAAAATCTGTCAATTTTAGGTACTTGAAAATGGTAAGGAAACATGGTTTGGAGATCTCACAGCCTGGTCTTGACCCAAGTAGTAGTTTTACATGGCAGATGACAAGGAAAAGGGATGGTGGTGAAGTTCACAAGTAAGTTGATAACTTTCTTATATGTTTTAGTTTTTTGTATTATATATGTTATCACTGCTTAATCATCATCACCATCATCAATAACAACAAAAATATAAGCTTATATATATGTTATCACTGCTTATCTTCACCATCATCAAGTCATCAACAACAGCAAAAACAAAGCTTATTCTCACTTGGAGGAGTTGGTAATGAAACAATATCATTGAATTCAAAAATCAAATTTTTGGTAAGGCCATTTAGAGTAGGGGGTTATTTTACTACTTATCATAGAGTTTCTCCTTAGTCTTCCTCTATTTCTAAGTGTATGTTTTGTTTAACATTGAAAAGTGACCAAAGTAAAATTTGGATCTTTCAACACAATTATTTATGGCATTAGAAATATGAATTTATCACGTTACAATGTTAAACCAAACATACTCTAAGTAGTTAATTATCACTGCTTAATAATTTTTTTAATTCAATCTTGTAGATATTTTGTCAATCTCTTGCAGGGATACTGAGGAGAAAGATGGTTGGTGTCCTGATCCATATTTGCCACCTTGTGCTGCGTAAGCAAATGTTAACTTTTAAAACTCTTAATGACATGCACCTTTCTTCTTCCATTGTCTTGTGGGCTTCTAGAGGGGTCACATATCTCACTTAGCTTGATTTTTGAAATGCTCAGATTTGTTGAGATCATGGCTCCTGTATTCTCCAGAGATGCTTGGCGTTGTGTGTGGCATATGATACAGGTTTATGACTTATTTGTGTTTTGTATTGCTATTTTCACTACATAATCAATTCATACCTTACTTATTTTTCATTTTCTGCCTTGTAGAATGACTTAATTCATGGATGGGGTCTTGATTTTGCTCTCAGAAAATGTGTGGAGGTTAATAGTTTATATTTCTTTGGCAAGTACCTATTTTTTCCATGATTGGATCTAATGAATTTTATTTTGATTGGATGCATGCAGCCTCCTCATGAGAAAATAGGAGTTGTTGATACTCAATGGCTTGTCCACCAAAGTGTTCCTTCACTTGGAAACCAGGTAAATAAAGCTTCAAAAGTTTTTACACATTGCTTTTAAGAGTAAATGTACAATTTGACCCCCAAATGTCTTAACTTGCTTACATTTTAGTCCTTTCATAGACAAATTATTTCCCAAAAGTGTCTATGCTTACAATTTGATCCTTAAACGTGCTAATTTTAATCACACTTTACTCGCACTTTTATGGTAAAAAGGCCATGATGTAATTAAGTTAACGCATTCAGAAATCAAATTGTATAACTAACACTTTTAAGAATTAAAGATAAACAAAATGTCATTTTCATGATCAAATTATATATTCACATGCCTTTTATATGAATTGACTCTGTTTTTTCAATAGGGGCAAGCAGAGAGCGGAAGGGCACCTTGGGAAGGGGTATGTATGAGTTTCTTTCTATCACATTTGAATTTCATTTTCATGTGTTTGTATTTTTATTTGTTTACTAATTTACCTTGTGTACATGTTATAAAAAATATTTTGGCATTCAAGCTGAATTTTCATCCATGTTTACAATAAGATCATTTGTTTTTCTATCTATCTAAACTTGGGTTTGCATCAGGTGAGAGAGAGATGTAATAAAGAATGGACAATGTTCCAAGAGCGTATGGCTAATGCTGAGAGGGACTATTTTCAAGGAATGGGAATTATTCCCCTTAACTCCACAGATAGTTAGGGCGTTGATTATGCACAGAAAGGAATCATTTAGAAGTACGCCAACCAACTAGCTTGAGAAAACAATCACGAGAATGGATGTGTACTTAATACTACTATAAGTTTGTTATATTTTAGTTTTAGCAAATACTTTTTTTCCTTTGTGTTTTCAATTCAAGATTTTGACTTTAGGTTTCTTGAATTTTAAATTTTGTAATAAAAAATTTGAAGGAGAGAGTATAGGCGCTTTAGGCTCAAAGGTTGTCTTTGAATTAGGATGCAATATTAATTCTTCATTTTCTTGGCCTGACTTATTCAAGCCTCAAATTAAATGGATTGATTATACACTAGTCAAGCTCGCCTTTTTAATAGCCTTAATTACGTACCTTGTTTGATTCATAAACTTGTACTAGAACTAGGATGCAGCCACATAGAGAAATGAGGCAATACATGCATGTTGTCGATAGTATAGTATGCGGGATCATTTCTTTAACCAACCAACAAGGAGATATTAAACTGTCTATCTATTATTTATCTATTATGGGTGTGTTTGGTAAAATTAGCTGATAAATTAGTTGGTAGCTGATAAGCTAGCTCCTAGTTGATAAGTTAGCTGCTAGTTGATAAGCTCCTAGCTTATAAGCTCCGAGTTGATTAGCTAGTTTATTGAATCAGAAGTGTTTGGTAGAACTAGCTGATAAGCTAGTTGGTAAATGTAAAATGACATAATTACATAAGTTTTATTATTTAAATTCTATTTTTGTTTTTTAGATAAAAATATATTATTATTTAATTATAATTTTAGATTTTTTAAAAAATAATTAAATTCCTATTAAATCTTTTAGTGATAAAATATTTAATTAAAAATTAAAATAAATAGTAAAATTGATAAAATAAATAGTATAATATAAAACAATTTCATAAAATAGTGAAAAGAAAATAGCAATTTAATTAACTCATAATTTTTTAAATTAATTATTATGTAGATAATAATAGTTAAAAAGAAATTGAAAGGTTTTTATCACTAAAATTGAAAATAGGTAATAATATAAAATAAAAATAATAAGGGAAATGTATTAAAATATAAAGGATAATGATGGAAGAAAATTAAATAAGCTACAAGCTAGAAGCTAGAAGTTAGGTGAAGTAGTTTGTAACTTATAAGCTAAAAGCTCCTGAAATAAGTTACTTTGAGGTACGTTATCAAACACTTTTATATTGGTCAAACTAGCTTATAAGCTAGTCAAATAAGCTAGTAGCTAGCTTATTGGCCTTGCCAAAGACACTCATATACTTATCATATTAAACATGATAAAGCTAACTAGCAGTACTTAACATTGCTATCTCTCATTTTCATAATTGTCAAGTTTACCTACTTTTGTCACATCAAAAAAATATAATCTGATGCGTCACTCTTCTATGTTCAGCCTCCATTTTATGACTCTTCCAATCACACACTAGGCATATAAACGTTTCACATTCTCACCCTTCGTCTCCAGGAACTCTCGTTAACTCATACATTGGTGACTAGTTTCAACATTTAATTAATCATTATCTAATAAATTAGTGAACGGCTGCAACACTAGATGCTTGCAATGTATTAGTGATATTACAGTAATTAATTAAAATTATTTGTTTTCATTTCTCTTTTAAGTTACTATCTTATTCTTTGCTCACTAACCCCAACAACCTCAATCCCAATAGACCCAAAGCTAACAGATTCATGAATAAAAATTCTTTCAAATAATGATGATTATTATATAATAAATTTAAAAATATAATTAAGTAATAATTAAATTACTTTTGCCATGTGTCCATCTTTTTTATCTCATATATGTTTTTGCCATGATGATTATAAGTTGTTTTGTTTAACCTTCTTTCTTCAATTTTTATTGATTCATAATTATCTATTTATTTTCATTTGCTAACCTATGTATGTCTCTTCCTGGTTCCTACTCAAACCCACCCAAAATTTTTTATTATCAAACGCTATCGTATATCGCAGTAATTGTGATATGTGGGATATGGAACATGATGAACATTTCATATTACAAAATATTTTCATATTTTAAAAAAACAAGAATATTATATGGTACAAATGAAATTTTGTAAATAGACTTATCAATGGAAATGAATAAAAGAAGTTTGTCGCATTTTTATCGATTATCAAAGTTTTCTTAACATATTTTTATTTATTTTTAATAAAGAATTCTAACATTTTAAAAATTTAAATTACATTCTCATCATTTTTCTCTTTATTATTTTTCTTTCATTTCTCTACTCACACAAAACACGAGTTGTGTTATTGACATGTTAATCATTTATTTGTCCTTGGTTTTGCCAAGTTAGCTTTTTAGCTGAGTTGTTAACTTCCCACATTATTCCATACATAATTTTTTATTTGCTATTTATTATATTCTCTACCATTAATGATATCATAACTGACATATAAATATAATTTAATATCTTAATTGAAATTCAATAATAAAAATATAACAAAAGGTTTAATACAATCTAATGTCTTAATTATCATTCAATCATAAAAAAAAGCTGTAAATTAAATACAAATTTAATAAATCTGTTAAACATGATAACATACCAAATGACATTTATTATTTATAACCCTTTCTTAAAATATATATATATATATATTACAATTTACTAAATCAATTTATTAATAAATATTTACTATTTTTTTAAAAAAATAACATAATTAGTTGATGAAATTTTGGTTTGTTTTCATGTACAATATTCAACACAATTCGATATTTATTATATTCTCTACCATTATTGATAACATAATTGACATATAAATACAATTTAGTGTCTTAATTATAATTATAATTCAATAATAAAAATATAACAACAAATTCAATACAATCTAATGTCTTAATTATCATTCAATCATAAAAATAAAACTGTAAATTGAAAACAAATTTAATAAATCTATTAAATATGATAACATATCATAAATGACATTTATTGTTTTTTACTTTTTCTCAAATAAATAAAAATATAATTGAAAATATAAAATAAAAAATACAATTTACAAAATTATTTTAATAATAAATATTTACTATTTTTAATAAAAAACAATAAAAAACATTACTTGATGAAAATTTGATTTGTTTGTGTGTAATTGGACACAATGTATAAGGGCCACCGTGTAATAATTTTAATAATTCCTTATTTACATAGATAACTTATTGACATGTAGTAAATTTTTTTAAAAAAAATCTTTTAAATTTTAAAAATGTCTTACAAAAGGAAAATACATACAATGTAGAAAATTAAAAGTAATCCCACCAAATTAAACCTATAAACCGGTCAAAGACATAATAAGAAGAATTGGTTCTTAGTCATAAGTATTTTAACAAAAATCAATTTTCACACCTTATCTTTTTCAAACATTCATTTATAAGAATTATCTCATAGGATAAGATAAATAATCTATACTATTACATAGTGGAAATTTTTTAATCACTAATCATTCAAGTTGGAATTTTTTTGTCACTCTTTGGGCCATTGTGTTTGTATTATGGGCCCAAATCTATACTATTACATTTGGGTCATTGTGTTTGTATTATGGGCCCAAATTTATCTATAATATTACATAGAAGTAGTTTTTTATTTACTATTCATTGGGGGCTTTATTTTTTTGTTGGGTAAAAAGCCAATTGTGGGTGATTGACTTTTTAATATTGGGTTTATTTATTGGGTTGTACATTTACGTTGGACCGATTCATATACGTGTTGGTAATGACTTTATGAATTACATGTACCATTTACGAGACAGTCTTATTAACATGTACCCTTTACATGTACCTTTTTTCATTTTTTCAAAATTTTTTATGTTTTTTATAAAGTTATTTTTTTATAAACCACATTTATCCTTTATGGGAGGCAGTCTCGCTCATATTGTTTTCTTTTTCTTTTTCTTTTTTTTTTGTCTCTTTTCACAATTTCATTTTTTATTATTATTATATTAAAACATTTTCTCTCATTATTAGTTCACATTAATTTGTTTCATTATAAAAGTGATATTGTATAAACCATGAGTATCCTTCACGTGAAACAGTTTTGATCATACATTTTTTTTCATACTTTAATTTTCTTTTTATTATTATATTAAAATAATTTCTCTTATTATTTATTCCTATTTATCTGTTTCATTATATAAAAAACTCAAATTAAGGAATACAATAAATGTGTTGATTTATGTTACTTTTAACATGCTATTTCAATATATCATTTATCTTTCTATTTTATTCATTAATGTTTTCATTTATTATCTCACTCATCTATTCTATTCTATTTATCTATTTAATCTATATTAAAATTCCTATTTATCTCACTTTAATTTTCTATTTCTTGTTATTATATTAATATATTTTCTCTCATTATTTGATCCCATTAATCTATTTCATTACAAATGTGATTTTTTTTATAAATCGCGGGTATCGTTCACGGGAGACATTCCTGCTCATACTATTTTATTTTTTTCTTTTTTATCACACTTTAATTTTTTTGTAATTATATTAAAATAGTTTCTCTCATTATTCATTCATATCTATTCTCATTTCAGTAAAGTATTTTTTTTTATAAACCACAGGAAGCAGTCCAGCTCCTGTCTTTTTTTTCTTTTTTAATCACATTTTAATTTTGATTTTTTATAATTAATATATTGAAACAAGTTTTCTCATTATCCATTTATGTTTATCTATTTCATTACATAAAAACTCACACAAAGAAATACGATATGAGTCTATTTACATCAATTTTAATGTATTTTTTTAATATATTATTTATCTCTCTATTTTATTCATTAATGTTTCACTTATTATCTCTCTTATTTATTTTATCTTTCAACTTACTTCCATTCACTCTATATTAAAATTATTCCCACAGTACACGTGTTATTTTTTTCATCTGCGTTTTCTCAAGTTTTTTATTCTCTTTTTTGTAAAGTGATATTTTTATGAACCACATTTATCCTGCACGACAGACAGTTTACCTCATGTTTGTTTTTGTTTTTGTTTTTGTTTTTTCATAAATTAATTTTTTTATTGTTATTATATTAAAACATTTCCTCTCATTATCCATTCATATTAATTTTTTTAATTATAAAAGTGATATTTTGATAAAGCATGGGTATCCACTATCCTCCATGTGAAGCAGTTTTCCTCCTACATTTTTTCCTTCTTTATCACACTTTTTTATTATTATTATTATTATTATTATTATTATTATTATTATTATTATTATTATTATTATCTTAAAATAATTTTTCTCATTATTTATTCATATTTATCTGTTTCGTTACATGGAAACTCACATTAAGCAATACAATAAATGTATTGATTTACTTTAAATTTAACATGATATTTCAATATATCATTTATGTCTTTATTTTATTCATTAATATTTTCATTTATTATCTCACTTATCTATTCTATTTATCTATTTATTCTATATTAAAATTGCTCATCCATAACACGTGTCATGTTTTCTCACGTGCGTTTATTTAATTTTTTATTAGCAATACAGTAAAGTGATTTTTTTACGAACCATACAACTATCTTCTATGTGAGGCAATCATTCTCCAGCTGTTTTTTATCATATTTTTTTTCATTTTTTATTATATTAAAATAATTATCTCTATTTTATTCATTAATGTTTTCACTTATTATCTCTCTTATTTATTCTATCTACTCTATATTAAATTTTTTCCTCAGTACATATGTCACATTTTCTCACATTTATTATTTAGATATTTTTTAGATTTTTTTTATTCTCACTTCAATAAAGTGATTTTTTTATGACCCCAAGTACTCTCCACATGAGGCTGTCATGTTCCTTCAATGAACGTCCATATAATGGTGGGGCTAATCTTCCAACAACGGTTTTGTCCATACACTTTATATAGGTTTTAGGTGACTAAGATGAGAGATCTCAAATACCAATATAATTTAAATTTATAATTACTTTTATGATGTCTTGATTATAATTTTTATGGACAAAATTTCAAATTAGAATTATAAAATTTATAATTATTTTATTTTCTTTTATTTGAATAAATTATTATATTGTATTTTGATTTATTATATATTTAATATAGTACGTTTAAAAGTTAAGCAAAATTTTCTTATAGGCTTAAAGTGATTTTTTTAATAAACTATAAATACCCATCGGAGTTAGTCCTGATCTGGTCATGAATATCAATATCATAGTGGGGTTAGCTCTCTTGATAATGGTTTTTTCCATACACTTTTATATAGTTTTGAAATGATTGGATTGTGAGATCTCAAATGTGAATGTATTTTAAATTTATTATATTAATGATGTATTTGTTATTATTTTCTATAAACATGATAACAATATGATATTCACATTCTACTAATAAATGTATATGACTATATCATAAATTAATTTTATTATAAAAATTTAGTAATATATGTAAAAATGAGCATAACCCAGAACCCAATGTTAGGCATTATGAATCTACGATTACAATGTTTTAAAAGTATAAGGATATAAAATAAAAGGCTGTAAATGTCAGGGACAAAGTTTAAAGTTAATCGAAAAACATGAACGAAAAATACAATTTATCTAATATTAAAAACATAATATTTTTTTAAGATAGAAATATATTTAATTTTAATTTTTTTTACTTATAATTTCATTATTTTATAAAAATAATTACTGTAATATTTAAATTATATATGAAAATTAAAAAATCGTGTTACCCGTGCAACAAATGTCAATAGATCTATTTGTTAATATAATTTTAAAAATAATATTTGTGTTAATATTTGTAGATCGTGTAACAACATTCTCTTTTTTTTCTTCATTCTATAAGTTTTTGTGATTTTCCTTTTCAATGTTTCTTTTTCTAATGACATATTTTTATTTTATAATTAATAAATATCGTACGAGCTTTAGCTTAAAATGAATGAGTTGGATTTAGTGTTAAACCTTTACAATTGTGGTCAAAATTAAATATCATTTATATACATATCAAGTAAAAAACATGTTAGATGATAAATTAACAACAAGATTACTTCCCAATTATTTTTATCAATTTATTTATTATTGGAATATAATTTTTTATTCTTGTAGACATCGTATTAAACTCTAAGTACTCTAAATGGATGAATATCTCATTTCTATATTAAAATAATTTTAAAATGTGATAGATGACATAAACCTTTAATTTTACATCTATATGTAGTATTAAATTTATATTGAACAAGATTACATGTCATATTAATATTGATATGAATTATTGATAGTCAAACTGATATTGAAATACCAGAGGCTTTACTGATAAAGTCTACAGGTAATACAATTGAAGATATAGTTTCCTTTGGCTGTCCTAATTTGATATCAAATTTTAAAAACATAGAATTGTTTCAAGATAAAACAATTATTGCTCCTACATCGGATGTTATTTACTCCATCAATGAATATGTCATGACATTATTTCTAGGAGAAAAAGGATGTACTTGAGTTCTGATACTATATGGAAGGTGGATGAGGAAGTCAGTATAGTATTGAAGATGATTGATTGACAAATGAATTCTTAAATGATATTAGGTGTTCCGGGTTCCATGATCATAAGTTGGTGTTAAAGATTGAAGTGATTGTTATGCTAATGACGAATCTTGATATATCCGCTGGACTTTGCAATGGAACTAGATTAATAGTTGATTGGTTTGGTTCTAATGTCATTGGAGAAACCGTTACTACGGGAACACATTTGGGAACAAAGGTGTTCATTCATCGAATGAATTTAATTCCATCTGAAAATCTCACCCTATTAAAGTTTCAATGAAGACAGTTTCCATTTTTCTTTGCTTTGCTATGACCATTAATAAAAGTCAAGGCCAGACATTGTCACATGTTGGTGTGTATTTTTACCAAGGCTTGTTTTCTCTCATGGTCAATTTTATGTTGTTGTATATAGAGTTAAGTCTCAACAAAGACTTAAGATTCTTATATGTGATGACAACTTTAAGTGTTGTAATGTTACAAAAAATATTGTCTACAAGAAAGTGTTTCAAAACATTTAAAATAAACAATATGTTGATAGTATTCATTTGTAATTATTAGATATTTCATATTTCCAGATCCATTTTACTTTGTTAATTTGTTATATTCTTAATCTATTAACAAGTATCAAATTAAATATTAAAAATTAATTAATCTTATGATTTAATGTTTACATATATTAAACATGTTAAATATATTATTAAAATTCAAATTTAAATATTTATTTGAATAATAAATTCGTGTATCGCACGGGTTGGATACTAATTATATTACAAACTATCTGACCATAATATGATCCTTAATTTAAATAAAAAACTTTCTAACAAATTTCACACATATTCTTAGGATATCATCAAAAGACTCCACACATTTAAAAATGAAGAAAAAAAATATGTCACATATAAGATAACATATAAATACATAAATTATAAAAAAAGGACAATTTTTTCTTATTTAATTCCTACCAAAACCTTATAATTAAAACTTAAACATAAATTTCCATTAGTTGAAAGTTGAAATTAGTAGCTGAAACCATTTCAGCTGTGTTTGGTAAGGTAACTTTTTTGGGTAGCTACTACCTTTTCTTGAAAATGTACTTGAGGTAGCTTTTTTAAAAAAACTCCAATTTTCAGCTACTAGCTGAAAATTAATTACAAGTTTATCCTTCAACCACCCTCACTTATCATTATTTAATAATTAATGATGTCCTTATATGTCATTTTACCATTTTCAGCTAGTTTTACCAAACACATTTAATCAGATCAGCTAGCTTTTTAGCTTTCAGCTAGTTTTTCAACTTTCAACTAGTTTTAAGCTTTCAGCTAGCTTTTCAGCTAGTTTTACCAAAAATCAGGACCTAGAGAATACAACGGAAGTCTTAGGCTGTGAATCCCAACGCAAAAAGGAAGTTAGAAGTAAAATGAGGACTTAAGGGTTTAAGGGGAAAAAAAGACAAGGGTTAGGGGATTGGTTAAGAGTTGTGAGTTTTTAGAGAATTAAGAAGGGAAAAACCAAGTATCGAGTCCAACATGACTGTAGAGTTAACTTAGGAGGAGTCTCACCCGGTTGTGGAAAGGCTAGCATGGTGGAGAAGTGAGGAAGGAACTAGAGGCATTGGAACTAGGGAATTAGATTGAGACGAAAGGAACTAAGTTTAAATGAATTGGCGGGAAGGAAGAGGAGAGACGTAGACTCAAGGAACCGGGGTAGAAAGGTGATTTTATGGAAAGGAACAAGGGAATAGAGGAGCATAGTCCCATGGATATTTAGAACCCTTAACCTTAGCTTTATTGAAGTGAATTGATGATTTACATCATGGTTCACGTGAAGTGTGCCCCGTTGGGCTTCAGCCAAGGTTGTTGCTTAATTTTGGGTTTTAAGCCTAATGACCTTGGTTCACTAATTCGATAATATCTAGAGTTATAGGTTTCCAATTGAGATGATTCCACTTGCATTAGAAAGCTAATATCCGAGGCTTCAGTCTGATATGTAATACGATAGTATTCAGATCTCATTTGCACCTCCAAACAGGCTTATTCTCGCTCAAGCGAGAAAGCTCTCGCTTGAGCGAGGAAGTCAGCAAAAATCAGAGAATTATTCTGGTTTTCTCGCTTAGAGCTCACTCGAGCAAGGCCTGAGAGGAAAGGTGGAAATTCCGCTCAGGGCCCACTCGAGCGAGGCCTGAGCAAGCGCGCGCAAACTGGTTTACTTAAAAACGCAGTTTTGACCATTTTTCTCATTTTTCTTCCATCCTTTCACTTCTAGAGAGAGAATCATAGAGAGAGGAGCTTTTGGAGCCATGAGGAAGAAGGAAGAGCCACTCCACACCCTCAAGGTCATCAAGGAAGCTTGGATCCACCCCTCCATCACTCACATTTCTCCTACTCTTGAGGTGAGTGTGGTTCACCCACTCCCTTGCATTCTTGTATGAGATCCTATGAGTGTCCCCCATTCTTACTTCCCTTGCTTAGGTTGCTTGACCATGGTTATTTAGATGTGAATCTAGGGTTGATGGTTGGATTGATTGTGTAAAATGTTCATGTTGCTCTTGCCCTAGGTTTGATGGTTAAGGTTTTCATGTGATTATTAATTATGAGGTGGTGTATGCCATTAAATCATTTCACTTATATGAGCATGTAAATATGTCATGAATCTTACACTCATGTTTCGAAAACCTATTCATGTATAAATGTTTTCATGGGCCTTTGGCCAAGAGGAGTTTCATAGGTCTTCGAACTAAAGAGGAAAAAGAGGAATTTCATGGGTCTACGGACCAAAGAGGGGTCTTCGAACCAAAGAGGAAAAGAGGAACAAATAATCACATTTACTCCTAAGCCAAGGGGTAAATGGGGATCCTCAATTAAAAAGAACTACATGCATATCATCTTTGTTTGATAATAAATCTTAAGAGGGTGGCCCTAGACGACGTTCCTTGGTCACATGGCCGAGCGCTCAAAAGACGTAACAGTGAAAAGACACCATGGGTGTGGGTTAAACACTTGACTGCTCCTTGTGGGAGGATCTGTTTGATTTACTTGATATAATATGTATAAATATATGAATAGATACCTACTTGATGAGTTGTTGCATTTTTGTTTCCCTGTACCCCCCGCATGCTTTATCACACTCACTGGGACGTAAGTCTCACCACACGTTTTGTGGAACATTTTAGATATGCAGGATGTCTAGCTGGAGCATGGAAAGGAAGACTTGATGTATAGGGATGGGTGCTTTCCCCTAGGAGTTTTGGGGACTAGAATAAGTAGGTTCATTTGTATAGGAATAATAATATCAATTGAGTTAGCTGCCTTAGTTGGATTGTAGCCATTTAATGGCAATTACTATATAGTTGTGTATTTGGACAGTTTCGCTTAAGTGAACATTGGTTACCTAAGCTTTGTATGTGTTGTATGTTTACGATATCAGTAATGTCACGAAAATAATTTCAGAAATTTAGGAAGGTGCTTCCAACGGGAACTATTCCTAGGTTTCCGAAATTAGGACATTACATTATGGTATCAGAGCAGTTCAATCCAATTGGACTGTAGTTAGGTTAGTTGTCTGTGACCTCCTATAATTCTATAGTACCTTGTACGCCTTATAGGGACTGATCAGGCCTATATTGTGTGTGTTGTATGTAGGATTATGGTTAGTGACTTGAATAGGATGACTTGGTCAAGGATTTTAGGATGTGTCCCTAACAAGGTTAATTATTACCAACCACCTGTTAGGGAGAGAGGAGTTCATATACCTATTCCCTAGGACAAGAAACTTATCCAGGGTGCCCTATAGAATGTCACCGCTAGAGCCAAGCGAATAGAAGCCTCACATAGGGAAACCAGCTTAGGTAAACTACCTAATGAGTAGTGAGGAGGTGTGTTTGATTGCAAGGGTTATACTTAGTTTCGTGGGTAATGGAAGGCATGATATGTTTGGTGTGCGTCGATCATTGTGCATCCTTCGGGTTAAGGTTTAAATGATTTTGGATGTTATTAGAATCGGATAGAATTGAGAAATTTGGTTGGCTTGTAATGTGAAGCTTGAATTCTCTGCATGATTGGACGACATGACATTGGATTGTATGTCTCTTGGACTGTAGTTGATTGAATTGCACCCTTTAGAACTTAATATAAATGAGACTATAACGGTTGGCATAGATTGAAGCCGAAATTGTAGTTGGAGCAAACCATACGTGGTCAGAGTAGTGAGAGAGATATTAGCATTAAAAGAATTCATTGGAGGGGGAGTTTAGTCTCCGATTAGCAGGGTCGAATCCAAATAGCATCCAAACTAGGTAATCTAAAACCCACACATAGCTAGGTGGCCCCAGTAGCATCAAGCAAAGGCTTGAGGCCAGAATCTCATCAGGATAGAATTAGAATGGATGAACTTCCCAAGACTGCCTCGGGCTAGTCATGGGCATTCCTAGCAGTTAGTAATGTTATTCAGTGGTCCGAAACTCTTGCATTACCCATGAACGACATGGATGGGATCCTCGAGCCTTACCAGGATGGGTTTGTTGTCGTGGTTATCGACGACGTACTTACCCTTTCTCTCCAATTCCTAGAGAATACCGAGCGACACGTAAGGAGTAGTGTGAGAATAACTTAGAGCGTAAACCTCAGTCATGTAAAATTGTGACCCACTGAAAGTGAGGAAGTCATGACTTAGACCCTAGACAACCTAAAATTCACAAGTAAGGATGCCCTATCCAGACCCTAAGACTAAAACATCAGTGTTGACCCGCAGGGACTTAGGGACGTATCCAGGAATGATTGAGGTAGAGGCCTCCAGTGACCTAGGGAGCGTGAGCAAGAGGTGTACCAAGTAGGAAGCTTTTATGGGGGATTGTCAAGGAAACCATAATTTCCTAGGAAGAGGAACCGAGTCAAAGCGTCACTTAGGTGCGCCCAATAGGAGCCTTCCAATACCTGTAGTAAGTAGCCTTTATATATAGACCCCATGTAGTGCATGAGTCGAACCAAGGGAGCCGAGGGAAGCAAGCCTAGGTGACGGAGGGAGCGATAGTGAGAGATAAATCTGATAAAGGTGGAGAGTTTGAGTTAAATCACCCTAAGAAACAACGTTGAAGCTCTAAGCCAGAAGAACCACACCCCAGTTTTAGAGCCTAGGGAGGGTATGAACACCTTCCCTGTTGGGGTTTTACCCTTAATAGGGGTAGTGTCAGGCAGAGACTTTCAAGCGCAGTTACGGCGAAGGTAGAATGGCCAGGTGCGGTAGAAGCCAAAATAAAATTCCTGTTGAGAATAACAGTAACCTGTCTCGGAATTCTGGACATTCCCCATGCTAAACTAGAATAACTTAGAGACGCTTGGAACTTTCCCTAGGGAGGCTAAGCCCTTTGAAGATTAAGAGCCTGTTTGGTTTGCATTTTCATTTCCTGTTTCCATTTTCTATTTTCTGAAATTTTACAAAGGAAAAACTTGAAATGCTAGAAACAAAAATTTGCTGTTTCCAGCATTTCCAGTTTTTTCTTTGTAAAATCTTAGAAAACAAGAAACAGAATGAAAACAGGAAATGAAAATGAAAATGTAAACCAAACAGGACCTAAACTCCCCAAGGAGATTTCTTAATCGAATTGGCTTAGGTAGCTGCCTGCATATCCTCCTGAGTCTCTTACCAGGAAACGAATGTGTTGGGCCTCTAGTGGTTTAGGTTATAGTTATGAGCGTGAATATAGAACCTGGGATGCCTTCTAGGGTTGGGTCAGGTACCTACCTTCAGGCTAGGACCCTCCCTTATCGTCAGTCTCCTAGGTACCTTAGGTATAGCCACTTACGATGCAACTCCTAGGGAACAATGAAGAATTTTGGAGAAGGAGTCAAACGGGTAATGTAAATCGTTCGGGACTAGGGATGGTTTAGGGGAAACTAGATGATGTCAAGATGACTAGAGGAGAGTGGAATAGAAAGCCTAGTGAGTAGTAGAACACCCATGCATTAGAATGTTGAGTTGGGAGCGGTAATCAGATCCCTTGGCGGAAGTCCGCGCAGGGGAAAGTTAAGAGTCGAGGTGGAGCTTCGAATTTTAACTCTCGAGACCTAAGAATGGGAAGGGGAGATTAAGTAACCAGGGGTAAAATGTTGTAGAGATAGGATTTTCATAGTGAAATTGGGGTAATCTAAGTGCACTTTAGAGTCCTGATAACCGCCTAGAATTTGGGTTAGAAAAGACAAGCTCAATAGGTTAGGACATGATCCTTGACATGTGAAGCTGAGTGGTTAGTAATCATGGAGGTCGAGTGTTTCCGAGAAGCAGGTAGAGATTGCACTTTAGGACCTACAACTTAGGCACCGGGAGAAAACCTTACAAAATGGAGAGTAGGGACACCATACTAGCTCACTATATCCTTAGCGACGTCATAGTAAGGTAATTCAATTTAGAATTAACGAGGCAAAGTTTGAGAACAAAATTTATTTAAGGGGGGTAGAATTGTAAAATCCCAAAAATCAGGACCTAGAGAATACAGCGGAAGTCTTAGGCTGTAAATCCCAACGCAAGAAGGAAGTTAGAAGTAACATGAGGACTTAGGGGTTTAAGGGGAAAATAAGACAAGGATTAGGGGATTGGTTAAGAGTTGTGAGTTTTAAGAGAATTAAGAAGGGAAAAAAGAAGTATCAAGTCCAACATGACTGTAGAGTTAACTTAGGAGGAGTCCCACCCGGTGGTGGAAAGGCTGGCATGGTGGAGAAGTGAGGAAGGAACTAGAGGTATTGGAACTAGGGAATTAGATTGAGACAGAAGGAACTAAGCTTAAATGAATTGGCGAGAAGGAAGAGGAGAGGCGTAGACTCAAGGAACCGAGGTAGAAAGGTGATTTTGTGGAAAGGAACAAGGGAATAGAGGAGCATAGTCTCATGGACATTTAGAACCCTTAACCTTAGCCTTATTGAAGTGAATTGATGATTTACATCACGGTTCACGTGAAGTGTGCCCCATTGGCCTTCAACCAAGGTTGTTGCTTAATTTTGGGTTTTACGCCTAATGAACTTGGTGCACTAGTTCAATAATATCTAGAGTTTTTGGTGTTCAATTGAGGTGATTCCACTTGCATTAGAAAGCTAAGATCTGGGGCTTCAGTTTGATATGCTATAAAATTGTATTCCGATCTTATTTGCACCTCCAAACAGGCTTATTCTCGCTCAAGAGAGAAAGCTCTCGCTTGAGCGAGGAAATCAACAAAAATCAGGGAATTATTATGGTTTTCTCGCTTAGAGCTCGCCCGAGCGAGAAAAACAGAGAGGAAAGGTGGAAATTCTGCTCAAAACCCACTCGAGCGAGGCCTGAGCAAGCAAGCGCAGACTGGTTTACTTAAAACGCAATTTTGACCCTTTTTCTCATTTTTCTTCCATCCCTTTAACTTCTAGAGAGAGAGAACCATGGAGAGAGATGAGTTTTTGGACGCAAGAGGAAAAAGGAAGAGCCACTCCACCACCTCAAGGTCATCAAGGAAGCTTGGATCCACCCCTCCATCACTCGCATTTCTCCTACTCTTATGCTATGTTTGGTGGAGGTGAAGTAAGGGAGGGAGGAGGGAAGTGGGAAGAAATGGAGAAAGTTCTCCTGTTTGGTGGAGGAGGGAGGAGGGAAGTGGGAAGAAATGGAGGAAAGTTCTCCTATTTGGTGGAGAAGGGAGGAGGGAAATCGGGAGAAATGGTGTATTTGGTGAGTAGGGAAATGGGTGAAAATGAGGGGAGATGATTACACTGTTCATTTCTCTGCAATGTTGTAGTGAAATGGAGAGAAATGAGAAGTGGGTAGGTGATAATCGATTTTTATGTATACATAATCGATTATCATGTTACCCAATGTCATAAATAATCGATTTTTTTTACGGAATAAATAATCGATTTTCATGTACACATAATCGATTTTTATGTTTCTCACTGTCATAAAAAATTGATTTTTAATGTTCCATAATCGATTCTTAAAAAAATCGATTTTTTTTTAATAATCGATTTTTCATTTTTTTCTCTCATATCAAACAACCTATTTCTCTTCATTTCATACCTATTTCTCTTACACCAACAACCTATTTCTCGTCATTTCTCTCTTTCCTATTTCTCTCCTTCCCACTTCTCTTCTCATCACTTCTCTTCTCTCTATTTCCCTAACTTTTCCTATTTCTCTCCTTCTCACTTCTCTTCTCATCACTTCTCTTCTCTTTATTTCTCTCTATTTCCCTATTTTCACCAAACATAGGCTTAAGGTGAGTGTGGTTCACCCACTCACTTGCATTCTTGTATGAGATCCTATGAATGTCCCCAATTCTTACTTCCCTTGCTTAGGTTGCTTGATTGTGGTTGTTTAGATGTGAATCTAGGGTTGATGGTTGGATTGATTGTGTAAAATGTTCATGTTGCTCTTGCCCTAGGTTTGATGGTTAGGGTTTGAAGGGAATCAAGCATGTGGTCAGGGTACAGCGGAAATAAATGGATTCCCTCCCTTGTTATGATCATTATGCGAAAACACGAATCAAGGCATAAAAGGGTATAAAACAAAAGGTCGTACCTTATTAGGATTATGAACGAGGCAATAGCAGCCACGTCTCTAATGGTGTCCACGCCAACAGCCAAACTAGGAAATCCTCCTCAACTCTGCTAGTAGCCTTAGAAAGTAAAACGCGATTGCTCGTGTGTATAGGGTAGTGCATCTCATGCTCTATTTATAAAGTGGTGGCTAGGGTTTCACCCCCTCACTCACTTAACCCTCACACTTATGGGCCTGGCCCATTATGTTATAATTCTAATTAAATTAAATTAGAATTATTATCTTTTCCTAGTGGCGTGTTGTATGCGTGTGACCCAATAGGCTTTTAATATTTGGTTATGATATTAAATAAAACCCTTTTATATTTAATATCATAAATAGTGAGCGGTATCTAGCAATACATCACCATCCAAATATTGAGATTATCAACAACTTTGACGAATCCTATTTTATGATAATTTATATGATTTGTCCCTTTGTCCAAATATCTAATTGAACACAAGGGCATGGATTGTGTCAACCTTGTATAGTTCAATTTATGTTTTCTTGATCCCCAAGTAGACTGTACAGAAAATAAACATCTCATGTTCTTCCTCCTGAGCATGGCCATGCATTTTGTAGTCTCACTTTATCAAGAGGCCTACAGATATAACTCATGTTACATAGGAGGGACAAATCCCATCTAGGGCACTCACATTCCACAACATAATTTATTATATGTCCAAAAACCAACTTTATGATTACCCTGTTACGGGTAACGTTTGATGATAATTAAAACATATAACTCCTTATGTAGGAATCGTAGTGATTTCAGGTCGAAGGACTTCATATAACACATATCAATTTAAGAAACATTCATGACACTTATGTAACGATCCATGCAACGTTCTTAAGGTGGGTCTGTCCAGTACACCATTACTCTTAATGTGTACCTATGTGAGCACATGATATCTCATATCCATGATCCGTGAGATGTGATCATCAATGAACTCACATACTAGTCTAAATGCATCTTTGTCCTAAGATGATACTTGACTAGGGACTATTTTAAGAATAGTTCTTCATAAGCTCTCACGATCAAGTCATCTACTTGATTTCTTATGAAGTTTGAGCTTACTATTCTAAGGACATTTATTATGTTCTAAAAGAATAAATTGCCTTTATAAAATAACATGATACAAGTGATGAATGTTTAAAAACATATAAGTCTCTAGTGCATATTCCTAACAGGGTTTTCATGTGATTATTAATTATGAGGTGGTTTATGCCATTGAATCATCATTTCCTTCCTGTTTATTTGTTTCATTACTTAAAAACACACATCAAGAAATGCAATAAATATGTTGATTTACATTAAATTTAATGTGTTTTTCCCAATATATCTTTTATCTCTCTATTTTATTCATTAATGTTTTCACGTATTATCTCTCTTATCTATTCTATTTATTTATTTACTCTATATGAAAATTGTTTCCACGGTACACGTGTCATGTTTTCTCAATTGCATTTATTTTTTATTTTTTTAGTTTTTTTATTCGTACTCTAGTAAAGTGATTTTTTTATGAATCACAGGTACATTATAGGGGAGATAGTCTTACTCTTATGGTGAACATCGACATCATCGTGGGGAAATTTTTTCAATGCTTCTATAGTAGGTACTACCCCCACTAAAATTATAACACCAACCCTTCATTACATTGATATGCATTGGAGCAAGAATGGGGTATTTGAACGAACAAACGAAGGGGAAAATATCGTATTCTTGAACTCATTGAACTAGTTGTTGCAGCGCCGCGCATGGCCAAGAAGGAAAATTCACTTCGCCCCTTTGGGGGCTCTTTCTTCCATGGGAGGGCCTCCTCCTTCCACAAGAGGGTTTCGTACTCACTATAAGTGAGTTATTCTCTCCCTTTAGTGGGAGTTTTTTTTTTGTATTTTTTTGTATTTCCTTCTCCTTTCTCCATCCCACCACCACCACCTCTCCCTCCTCCTTTCCAGCCACCACCCCCATAAACTTTTACTCCTCATCTACGAGATTATGTTTGAATCATTATTTTGCAGCATTGTTTTACTCAGATTGATTATTGTTGATCCTGTGGACTTTTTGCTAGAGTTGATGTTGGACATGTGCTGATTCGGAAGTAATTAAAAAAGAAGAAGAAAAGTCCTGGTTGTTTCATAATTTTTGTAATAGGAGGTTTTGATTTTATTTTTCTGTTATTATTAGGATTGCTAAATTGTTTACATTGACTGAGTATGCATGCTCGATTTGTTGTTTGATATATAGTGCATTGTTGTGATACTCTCCATTTAGCATCCTTAAGCTTTGTAAGTGTCGTCGGACATTTTTCAATGAATGTTCTCTTGACAAAAAAACGAACAAACAGAGCGCATACTGTAACGTCCTAATTTCTCAACTTAGGAATAATGCCCGTTGGAGACACTATTCCTGAATTTCAGAAATCATTTCGCTCAATTTCGATATCGTCAAACATTCGCTTAGGCCTCCCAACGATTAGCTTAAGCGGTTACTTATACATACATCATAATCTCTTTACATACAAGGAAAATTAATTAAACCTAGGAAAAGAACCTACACTTAAAGTGTTATGGTTCACAAGACTCATACCGGAAGTCCGGCAGAGTCTCCCCTGAAAACTGGGTGTTTACCAACTTCAATCTTAACCTGAAACTCAGTAAAATCACCAGTACAGTCTAATAACATGAATTCATCAACATCAGAATAGAGCCTTCGTGGCCTAAACACAATATACTTACACATATACAACAATATTTAAGTACCTATCATTACATAAGAACTAATTCTACTAAATGAGTCTTCCACTGGAATTAATACTTAGTTCCGCCATTCCCTTCCCTGCTTTATCATCACCTGGAATTACCTGCACAACTAGAGTATATCCCCGAAACATGGGGTGAGACTACAGTCTCAGCGAGTGAGGTAATAGTGTGTGCATATGTGGAGGGGCAAAACACATGATAAACAACAATGTAGCATAACTTAATTCATTCAGAAACATTCAAAGTGGCACAACAAGACATGTGATATTAATCATTCAATAACAATCATAAGTGCAGTGATAATCATGCAAAGTAATGAACGTGTTAATGCAACTAACAACCAATCTATCTAGCATATTATTCTGAAGTGTTTTGCTTTCCCCAACACCAAGGGTTCTTTTCTCTGTTACGTAAGTTGAGCGTTCGGCCATGTGACCAAGGACCGTCGTCCAGGGTCACCCTGATTAAGTTTTATTAGAAATCAAACATGAATTTCATTTTAGTTGAGGAACCCCATTTAGCCCCTTGGTCGTGGAGTAAATGAAAGTTACCTCTCTTGTACATGATTGGTCCGTAGACCCCTGATTTGGCCCGAAGACCCCTGATTTCTTGATTAATCTATTGGCCCAAGGCCCTTGAAAACATGATACATGGTTAGGATTTTCCAAAAACATGATAGTGTGGTTCATGAAATGTGAACATATTATATGTATGCTAAAGGAAAGATTCATGACAACCAAATTTCATAGTTATTCATTATCATAAAAACCCTAATCTCTACAACCTAGGGTTCAGTCACGGAATCAATCAATCCAAGGCAATACACACATAAACCCTAGTTTAATATCAACAAGACTAGTAGAAATGGAAAGAAGAGTAGGGATCATGAGAAGGACTTCACACATGATAGAAAGTGAGTGGGTGAACCACACTCACCTCAAGGAGTAGAAAACAGGGAATACGGAATGAGGGGGATGGCGAATCTGAGCCTTACGAACGGTGGGGAAACCTTCAAGCTATCCTTTTCTCTTCCTTCTCACTCTTTCTCTCTAGGAGTCTTTTTCTCTCTCTAAAGTGCAGAAAGAACGAAGGGAAAATGAAAGAAATGGAGCCCTAAACGCGTTTTAAAACTCTGTCAGGACATTCTCGCTTAAGCGAGATGGTCGAGACCCAAATTCCTCTCACATTCTCGCCTAGGCTAAAAGCCTCTAGCCTAAGCGAAAATGACCCTGAAAATGCACTCTCTCTGGACAATTCTCGCCTAGGCGAGATCCTTCTTGCCTGAGCGAGATATGCAGAACCAAAACTCTCCAATTTTTACTGATAAACTCGCCCAGACGAGCCTATTCTCGCTTGGGTGAGAATCCTGAAGCCTAACCACTTAATTTTTCCTCTATTTTCTCGACAACTTTCTTGCTTGAGCAAGAGTACGCCTGTTAGGGGTGCAAATGAGCTCGAAATATTATCGTATAGCATATCAAACTGAAGCCCTGAATCTTAGCTTTCTAATCCAAGTGAAATCACCTCAATTGGATACCTTCAACTCTAGATATTTGCAATTTAGTGAACTAAGGTCATTAGGTTTAAAACCCGAAATTGAGCAACAACCTTGGTTGAAACCCAACGGGGCACACTTCACATGAACCATGATGTATCTCATCAATTCACTTCAATAAGGATAAGACTAAGGGTCCTAATTGTTCATGAGGTTGTGCTCCTCTATTCCCTTGTTCTTTTTGACTTCCTTACTCACCTATTCACGATGTCATCCTTTCCACCATCAGGTGTGACTCCTCCTAAGTTAACTCTACGATCAAGTTTGGCTTAATACTTGGTTTCCCCCTCTCAATTCCCTTACAACTCACAACTCTTAACCGACTCCCTAACTCTTGTCTTGCCACAAATCCCTAAGTCCCCATCTTATTTTTGACTTCCTTCATGCAAAGGGATTCCCAGCCTAAGACTTCTGTTGTGTTCTGTAGGTCCTGATTTTCGGGATGTTACACATACAGTCCAAGGTAAAGAGGTCATGTGCTATTATAATTAGAGAATTAATCTTAGAACGTGATGGAAATAAATTAGGTTTTGCAAAAATAAAATTAAAAGAAGGGAGTGGATAATGATGATGGACGAAGCGGTGGCAGTGCAGAAAAAGAATTGAAAGAATGAGGGTTGTTGGGATAGGGAGGAGTAGCAGCAGAAAGGGGGGAGGAGAAATAAGAGAGAGTGAAATGTGATTTTTTAATTAAAATTTGGGTTAAATATGTTTTTAATCTCTGAAATTTGACCCGAATTTGGTTTTAGTCCATAAACTTTAAAACCATTTGTTTTTGTATGTTATGAAATCATGCAACTTTAGTCATTCCCCTTAACACCGTTAATTTTGATGCCGACATGATAAATGAATTTCTTTGTCAGCTTATCCAGTCAGTTTTAATAGACATGATGTGACAAATGAATAACACCTCAACTCATCCAGTTATATTTCATTTAGGGCTTTATTGAATAACATGTGTGAGTGATTCTGTTTTAATTTAATAAAATTCTGAATGAAATCTGACTAGATGAGTTGATATGTTATTCAATTGTCACATCATGTTCATTAAAATTGACTAGACAAACTGACACAGAAGTTCGTTAGCCACGTAAGCGTCAAAGTTAACAGTGTTAATGGGGGACTAAGTTATGTGATTTCAGAACATGAGGAATTCAAACCAACAGTTTTAAACATTAGGGACTAGAACAAAATTCGGGTCAAACTTCAGGGAATAAAACCATATTTAACCGTTAAAAATTTAATATAACCATTGATTTTAATCTAATGATTGTAATTGAATGTTCCCATTTTTTATAATAACAAGTGTTCTCCTTTGGTATAGTTTAATTTTTTTAAAAAAAAAATCCCGATAAAAGTAAATAAACACAAATGTACTATAAAAGTTTTTTTTGTTGCTAGACACACCGTTAATGCCAATGTTTTAAAAATCGGACGGTAATTGAATCGGTGAAGGCACTGGTTCACGGTTCAATGGTTCAACCGTGGTCGAGCCGATTTCAATTAAATATATATTTTAATATTATATAACATTTTAATTAATAAAATAACATAAAATTATAAGAAATTTAGATATATAAAGTTGTAAATCAGTATAAATAACCTTATTATAAGGTTTATAAGACAAAAAAATTAATAATAATTAGTAAAATAATAGATATCTATGTGTAATTCTTAAATATATGTCTTTATTTATTTTAAAAAATATTTTAGATTAAATGAAAAAATAAAAAAAATTAAATTTTTTTGAAAGGACCGGTTCAACCGGTTTTCTGACACCGGTTTTCATCAGTTTTTGACCGGTTCGATCGATTCTTGACTAATTCTCACCTGTTCTAAGATCCCCCGATTTTTTGGGTTAAACGGACCAGTCACCAGGTCGATTTCCGATCGAACCGACCGGTTCGATCTGGTTTTTATATCATTGGTTAATGCGGAAGCGGAACTAAAACATCCATCAATTTAACAAAAAGACATTCTTTACAAACTTGCAATAAGATCAATAATTAGCATAAATAGAATTTAGGGTTAAAGTATGTAGGAAAATTATATCATGAAAGACTAAATTGATGTATTTTTAATTTTGGAGAAATTTAAATAAAATAATAGGAACTAAAAATAAATATCAATTATATTCAAGGAATAAAAAACATATTTAACCTTAAAATTTAAATTTAAATTATCAACAAACTATATTCTCTTCTCTTTTTATTAAATTAACACTTTAAAGTTGTTAAAAAATTATTCAATACTCTTACTAGTTTATAGAAGTCCCTTAAGATTTTTTCCAAAACAATGATAGTATAGGTTACTGATTCATATAACAAGAGCTTCCCCAATTTGTTAAATTATCTCTTAATCCTATTTGAGCTCAAAGATCTTAATTTAAGAAAATGATTGCATTGACCACACGCTCGCTTCTATAATTGAAGAGGATTTATGAAGTAAGTAACTCACCTTCAACTATCAATAATTATTCAAATACCATATGCATCTAAATGATTTATTTAATGCAACTTTTATTTTGTCTTATACCAAATCTTCATAGCATCTAGATTTCTTCTAACACCATTTCTCTGCATAATTTATTCCAAAGAAAAAAAACCATTACCCACCACTCACACTGTTTTCTGACACAGACACCATTCCTTCCGCGGCTTCACTTTCCTAGCAGAAGAACCTCAAATAGAGAGAGAAAGAAGAAAAATTCAACAAAGTAGAGATTAAAATATAGGAGAAAATCTTTTCTTTCTTTTCTTCTGATCCCTCTGCAACATCCACCACCTTCATTTGTCTCAATTCTCCATCTGGGTCATTAGTTTTGGTGCCTCTCTTGGTTTTTCAACCTTTTATTCCATTCATTAACCTGTCATATAAAAGAATGAGCGTTGATGGGGAAGGTGCCTTCTGGGGTACCCATTTGAGCATTGTTTTAGTCAAACCCTGAAATGAAAGCTCCTTCCTTTGTTGTCTTGTAGCTTTGATTCATTTCAGTGTCTTTAAGTTGTTCCTTGTAGTGCAGTGAAGGCCTTTCATGGTCTTTTTCTGAGTGTGAGTAATTCTGCTATTCACATCTTCTTAAGGGAAAGTACAAATGGGATCTGGCAATGAGGTTCACTCTGTTGGAGAGTTCAATTTGGATGCCAAGTGGCTCATAGATCCCAAACAGCTATTTGTTGGGCCTAAAATTGGAGAAGGTGCCCATGCCAAAGTGTACGAAGGAAAGTAAGTCAACCTTCATTCTATGCTCTCTTTGTTTCTTTTTTTTTTTTTTTCTAGGTTCTGTTTTTTTATTCAATTTTGGTTTTTGAATCCTTCTGTGGCAAAAAGTCCCCTTTTCTCTTTTGTTAAGATTTATTAGAAAGTTTGGTCTGATTTCTTAAGTCAGAAGCCAGAATCTGATAGCAATACTTTTATGACATGGTCTCTTGATGAACCAGACTTAGAAGCTATGCTTTTTCATGGCTGGGAAAAAATATGTAATTTTTGTGACATGTCTAAGGGGAAAAATATATTTTGATATGGACTAGGGAAGGATATGTATTTATGCTTTTTTGTTATGATCATCACTAGTATCTTTCTGAAAATTGTGATCATCATCCACTTCTATGGCTACATATTAATCAGAAAAATCATCTACAAATATTATGTGATCATGCCATATCTTGAGTTTCTTTTAGAATTTTCCATATCACCCTATTCATGTTGTGTTAACTATCTGGGCTGTTAGCTTTATATCCATCTAGATTTATATACAATTTCATATTAACTGTTTTTACATAATCTGTTTAAGCAAATACATATTTTGCACCCATGATTCGATATGAAATAGGGTTATATGATGACTTTTTGTCTCATTATTGCTGGATTTTCTGATTGCAGATATAAAAATCAAAACGTTGCTGTTAAAATTATTAATAAGGGAGAAACCCCAGAACAGATTTCTAGGAGAGAAGCTCGGTTTGCCAGAGAGATTGCCATGTTATCTAGAGTTCAACACAAAAATCTGGTTAAGGTTGTTATCCCAGAACAAAAGCTTTTCTGTTTTCAAATCTGAAAACGCCTGTGTATGCTGTAATTGAGATTGGCAATAAATAGTTATTACTCAAATTATGTTTATATTCATAAACTGGGAAAAAATTATCTCATAAAATCTTATATATTTGTTTGATGCCAGTTTATTGGAGCCTGCAAAGAACCTGTCATGGTTATAGTAACTGAACTTCTGTTAGGTGGAACATTGCGCAAATATCTGTGGAGTATACGGCCAAAGTGTTTGGATATGCGGGTTGTACTTGGATTTGCTCTTGATATTGCTCGGGCAATGGAATGCTTACATTCCCATGGGATCATTCATCGTGACCTCAAGCCTGGTATTCCTATGAGATTGTCAAAATAATCAGTTTTTGTTGAGTTTTAACTGGTAGCTCCAAATGGAAAAGATTGAGACCTAGCTAGAGTTTTGTGGAATTTTGTATCATTACTTGCTCACAGATGTTGATCTTGATTAGAGCTTTAAAACAAAGTGAATAATGGTGTCTTTTCTTGGCCAGTATGCTCATACAAAAAAGATGAGAAAATGTTTGTTATTATTACCAGTTGCTCCCATATAATCTTAATCAATTTCCTCATTGTTTGTATGAAAATTGAAAATTGTTCTTGATGCTTCATTTTGAAGCCACTGTTGATCTGTAAAAAGTACAAAGTTCACACTTCAGATGTAACTATTTTAAATTCTACATATAATTCAAATCATAATCATGGAAATCAACTTGATATGGTAACTGATTTTTGTTAAGTTCCTGGCGCTTGCTATTGTGATTTCTGGTTATGTATGTTATGTAGCTTCAAGCCTAGGACTAGCAAATGTAACACTGCTGGTATTTGGATAGTTCCTAATTTATCAGTGGATTTGTTCTGGTTAGCAACTTGGGCAAAATTAATGCATATATAGATAGCAATGCTATGATCAAACATTATATACCATCCCTTCATTCCCTTCTAAGTTGCCATTTTTCTGGGCTAGACATTCTAGATGATTGAGATCATAGAGAATATCTAGTAAGGAGCAAAAATTCTAATTTACATAAAATTGATAGTAATATGATATCAAACATTATCTATCTGTTATACTTATCAAAGATTAAGTGTAATTCTGATCACATGTTTCCTCCTTCCTTCCCAGATAACTTGATCTTAACAGCAGATCATAAAACAGTTAAACTTGCTGATTTTGGCCTAGCCAGAGAAGAGTCCGTAACAGAGATGATGACTGCTGAGACAGGGACATATCGTTGGATGGCCCCTGAAGTACTTCTTAATTACCAAAAGCTTCACATTTCATTAATTTTGCAGTTGGCTAGTCCATATTAGTAATTTATAACAACTTTTGTTTTTTATGGCAGCTTTACAGCACAGTCACTCTAAGGCATGGGGAGAAGAAGCATTACAACCATAAGGTGGATGCCTATAGCTTTGCAATTGTATTGTGGGAGCTCATCCATAATAAGTTGCCCTTTGAAGGCATGTCTAATCTCCAGGCAGCATATGCAGCTGCTTTTAAGGTAGAGAACAATCTGGTCATCTGGTGCATACTATAATGAATCATGCATAGCTTGATAATACATGCATAATTTATGGCCACTGGCAAACCGATTTCATTCCAGAAATAAGGACATCAGTAGTAGAGGAGTAACACTTTTGGAAACACGTTTTTTATATTTTTTTTTGTGTTACATTCTGTAAACATATTTAAACCCCTTAATTTGGAGGTCTACTTCTGCTTGCCATCTTATATCTAATTTGGTACTTGCCCTTGAAAGTTGAAAGTGCAAAAATTATGATAATAGATTTGCTGGCTGTGGAGTTTAATTTATCACCATTCATCTAAAGGAATGAATCCTCTCATGTTAAAATTTCAAGTCTTTCTATTTGTTCACAGATATTAAATAGACTGGTCCTATCAAAATTTGTGAATATTTATAAAGAGAGATATAGACACAAAATTGTACAAAATAAGTTCATAAGAATTTCAGCATGAGAGAATCCATTCCCTGTCCAATTTGAATGTCAAGTAAGTAGTCATGAATATAAATTATCTCCTTACACTATCATAATTTTCTAGTATTTATATTCTTATTTATCTAAGAATAAGATCTTTATTTGATTATAATCGTGATTTGAAATGTATTTATCACCAAATGAGCTGCTGTAATTCTTGGAGTTTAGTAAGGATTCATGATGCAAATATTTACTTTACTATTTCAGAATACAAGGCCCAGTGCTGAAGACCTCCCTGGGGATTTAGCTCTGATTGTGACTTCATGTTGGAAAGAGGATCCAAATGATCGACCCAATTTTAGTCAAATCACACAAATGCTTCTTCAATATCTCACTGTTATCTCACCATCTGAGCCAGTTGTTCCAATGCGAATAGCCTCATCTGAGAATGCTGTCTTGCCACCAGAATCTCCAGGTACAAGTGCTTTAATGGCTGGAAGAGATGATTCTGGGGAAACCCCAAAAGTCAATATTGAAGACAGGTCTAAAGGGTTTTTCTTCTGCTTTAACCAGTGTTACTGATGCATCAAAAGCACATAATTTTTTCATTGGGGCTGTCCCAGATCACAGTTAGTTAGGCAATCTGAATAAACCACATTCACCAAATGTTACAACTAGAATCTTAACAAGAAAACTATTATCTAATAAATTAGTTTAATACACCTTGCTCCCATGTTCTCTCAGCATGAATAGCAGCATGCTCTTTTAACATTGGGTTGACTCACATAGAAAAATTTGGGGTTAAGGTTGCTGAGATGTAATGTTGTATAATAAGGTTCATCCAAAGGCCTTCACCTCCTGTTTAAATGTAAGGAATGGCAAGGATAATAAGAGAAAATGGGGGAAAGTTTATCTTTGCATTTGTTTCATTTCATGAATCTTGGTAGTCTTTGCCAATTTGCTATGCATTTATTTTTGCCTAGTTAATGCTTCTATTTGCTCAAAGCGTATCTATAAACTCTAGAATAAACCCTCAAAATCATTCCAGAATTATTCTTATCTCTCTAATCTTGTCCTCAAACATATAATTTATAAAAAAAAAAATAGTTATTTATAACATTTATATAGATATTTAGTTATAAAGATTTTTTTTGTAATTATTAAAAATGGTAATTTATAACTTTTATATAGATATTTAGTTATAAAGAAATCTTTCACTTTTTTTTTCTTTATATGATTTTCCCCTCACTTTTCTTACATATTCATTCAATTTATCTCATACTAAATAACACAACTCTTATTAAAAGTAAAAAATACAATTAAAAATGAGTAAAATGTCATTTTAGTTCCTGAAAAATCAACGTCCCTAAAGTTAGTCCATAGAAGAAAGAAATTAACAAAATAGTTTATGAATCATACTAACGTCAATCAAGTTGGTCCCTCTCTTAATTTGACTCGATTAAAAAACTTAACAGAAAGCCTAGGTGGCTCGTTACCTTTACACAGTAGATGTTGATGTGGCAACCACAATCTTTTAGGGACTAGAATCAACATTCTTTCTCTTCAATTTGGTCCATGTAATTGAATTTCTATATATAAAAAAATTTGAACGGTCATCGCCATAAACCACATCATCACACCTCAACTGGAACTCGTCCTTTGTATAAAGGCCAGTAACATCTTTCATGGTCGGTCTTTGATGTGGATCCCTTTTCTGTGCATTGTAATGCCAACAAAAACACTGCAGTGACATGCTTGGCTAGTGCTACTGAATTGGGAAATGCACTTGCTAGATATGGATCAACAATTTTCTCAATTTGGCATGTTTCCAGCCATACAGATCTAGCCCAACGTACTAAAGTGGTCACCTTTGCCTCATTATTCAAAGATTGAATTGATACTTGTTAAAATAGTGTAATTCAAATGTAATTGTGCAATTTTGTTAGTTTGTGATTAGTTTTAGAAGTTAGCCATAATAGTTGAGTTGTCAACTAACTGTGGTTAAGCTTTACTTTGTGTATAAAAAACAGCATGTAAACCCGGGTAATAGTGAACAATGTGTAATTGAATTTTCAGCTCCTGTTTCTCTTCAAGAAGTTGTTATTTCTGTTATTCCTTTCTTTCTTTTTGGTCAATTCTTTTCAATATACAACCACTGCAGAACTTCATCAATTCCAACAATTGGTATCAAGAGCAATACAATCCACGGAGGTGTACAACGGTGAACAATGGCGATGTTAAAGAACAACGACCAAATTCCAGCGAAACTACCAGTCTTTGATGGAACCAACTATGAGAGATGGACGGCACAAATGAAGGTGGTCTTCAGGTACCAAGGCGTGCTTGATATTATACTCACCGGCGTCACACCATTAGAGACGAATCCCACAGAGGCACACAAGGCAACTCACCGTGAACAAATGAAGAAAGATGATAAAGCGATCTTCTTAATTCATCAATGCGTAGATTCAAATGTCTTGGAGAAAATTATCGACTATGAGACGACCAAAGAAGCATGGGATACATTGGCCACAACTTACGCTGGTGACAAACAAACCAAGAAGGTGAGATTGATGGCACTCCGGCGTCAACTGGGTTTGCTTCAGATGGAATCAAACGAGACGGTGGCGCAATTCGTTAATAGGCTGGTGATTCTTGCAAACCAAATGAAGAGTTATGGTGAGGTGGTGACTGATTCGATGAAAGTTGAAAAGATACTCACTGGTTTAACACCATACTATGACCATGTTGTTTCTGCAATTGAACAATCAAAGGACCTAGAAACGTTAAAATTGGAGCAATTACTGGGTTCTTTGGAAGCACACGAGTTAAAGATAAAGAATAGAGAAGGTATCAAGAAAGAAGAAAAGAATTTTGAGAAAGCTATATTTGCTCAAAATCAAAAGAAAGGGGGGTGGTGACTCTTGGAAGAAGAAGAAAGGGAAAGGCAAGTGGAAGAATAACAAACAGGAAAGCAGTGGTTCTAAGAGTGAGAATCAAAAGAAAGAAGGAGAAAACAATGTAAAGGGAAAGAAGAAATCAAAGGAGCACATTCAGTGCTATAACTGTCAAAAGTATGGCCATTATGCAGATGAGTGTAGTAATCCTAAAGTGCCTAGGAAGAAAAAGGAGGAAGCACAATTTGCGCATGACTCTGATGATGAAGAAGCAGTGATGTTAATGGCCATTATTAACAATGAAACAGGCATTGAGGAATGGTGGTATCTGGACACTGGCTGTTCAAATCATATGACAGGACATAAAGATTGGTTATGTGAAATTGATGAAACAGTGAGAAGAAGCATTAAATTTGGTGATGGCAGGTCAGTGATGGCTAAAGGAATTGGCAAGGTGGCCATAAGGAGAGTAGATGGAAGCAAGGTGACTATCAGTGATGTGCTATATGTTCCTGACATGGATAGCAATCTGCTCAGTTTGGGGCAATTACTAGAGAAGGGATTCTCAATGCATATGGAAGGTGAACACATGGAAGTATCTGATTCCAATGGGAAATGTGTCCTGAAAGTTCCTGTGTCCAAGAATAGAACATTCAAGGTGGGAGTGAGCACCATTGAGCAGAAGTGTTTGAATGCTTAATTCAATGACAGTGTGTGGAATTGGCATAGAAGATTTGGACATTTGAACTTCAATAGTCTGAACAAGTTGCAGAAGAAGAACATGGTTGTGGGATTACCTTCAATTGAAGTACCAAGGCAAGTGTGTGGTAGATGTTGTGAAGGAAAACAACCAAGGAAGGCATATAATGTTGCAGTTCCAACTAGGGCCAAAGAGAAGCTTGTTGTGATTCACTCTGATGTGTGTGGCCCATTTGAAATCAAATCCCATGGAGGTAACTTGTATTTTGTCTCTTTCATAGATGATTTTACAAAGAAAATGTGGGTTTATTTGTTAGAAAGGAAAAGTGAAGTATTTGTAACATTTAAATCTTTCAAGTTACTAGTTGAAAAACAATCTGGTTGTTCAATTAAGATGCTCAGAACTGATGGTGGAGGAGAATACACATCACTTGAATTTAAGAACTTCTGCAAAGAGGAAGGTATAACTCATGAGGTGATGGCTCTATACACTCCTCAACACAATGGAACTGCTGAGAGAAGGAACAGAACTGTTCTAAATATGGTGAGATGCATGCTGAGGGAGAAGCATCTTCCACATGATTTCAGGAAGAAGCAGTATTCACAGCTACTCACATCTTGAATAGATGTCCTACAAAGAGACTTGAGAGTCTGACACCAGAAGAAGCTTGGAGTGGACTCAAGTCAAGTGTGAAACACTTCAAAGTATTTGGCTCACTGTGTTACAGGCATGTACCTGAACAAAACAGAAGAAAACTGGACTCAAGGGCTCAAACCATGATTCTGGTAGGTTATCATAGTATTGGTGCCTATAAACTATTTGATCCCTTGAGCAAGAAAAATGTGATAAGTAATGATGTGATAGTGGATGAGACAAAGGAATGGGATTGGAACAATGGTGTGGAAAGACAAACTACTGAATCTGTAGAAGTTGAACTGGGAGGAGAAGATACACAGGAAGATATTCAGATTGACAATGACTTAAATGTGAATGATGAGCAGAATGTAAATGATGAGCCAAATGTGAATGTGGTTTCACCTCTGAGAAGGTCACTAAGACAGATAACTCCACCAGTGAGATTTCAAGACTATGATGTTTTTCCTGATACTTCTATTAATATTGATGGTGAGCTGATGAATTTAGTGCTCTTAGCAGAAGCAGAACCAATTTCACTAGAAGATTCACTAGCTACTCCACACTAGAAGCAGGCCATGGAAGAAGAATTGAGATCAATTCAGAAGAACAATACCTGGGAAATGGTGAATTTACCAAGTAATAAGAAAGCCATAGAAGTGAAATGGGTGTTCAAAACCAAAGTCAAGCCATCTGGTGAAATTGCCAAGTATAAGGCAAGGCTGGTTGCAAAAGGTTTCTTGCAAAAGCCTGGCCTTGATTTCAATGAAGTATATGCACCTGTAGCCAGAATTGAAACTGTAAGACTGATTGTTGCAATTGCTAGCATGAGAAAATGGACATTGAGTCAGCTAGATGTGAAGTCTGCCTTTCTCAATGGCCCATTAGAAGAAGAAGTTTACATTAAACAACCACCTGGCTATGTGAAGAAAGGCATGGAAGACAGGGTAATGAAGCTGCACAAAGCTCTATATGGCCTAAAGCAAGCTCCACGAGCCTGGAATAAGAGAATTGAAGGGTTTCTTCAGAAGTTAAAGTTTGTGAAATGCACCACTGAGCATGGAGTGTACTTGAAGTATTATGGAGCAGCTGGTGTAATGATTCTATGTTTGTATGTGGATGATCTCCATGTCATTAGTGATAGTGAACAAGAGATTGACAAGTTTAAGAAGAAAATGATGAATAAGTTTGAAATGTCTGATATTGGCAAGATAGCTTATTTCCTAGGTATAGAATTTGTGACAACTAAGAGTGGCATATTTCTACACCAAAAGAAATATGCAACTGATATATTGAGAAGGTTCAATATGCTTGATTGCAATTCTACTACTACTCCTTGTGAACCAGGAATCAAACCGGTGAAGACACAAACTCAGTTAATTCAACACTGTACAAACAACTCATTGGCTCATTAAGATATCTGTGCAATTCTAGACCAGACATCACCTATGGAGTTGGTTTGGTTAGTAGATTCATGGAGAAACCTTGCAAGGATCATCTACTTGCAGCTAAGAGAATTCTTAGATATGTGAAGGGCACACTAGAGTGTGGAATCCTGTTTCCTGCAGCAAAAGAAGATTCTGAGATAGAAATTGTTGGCTACACATATGCAGATTGGAGTGGTGATGTTGATGACAGAAAAAGCACATCTGGGTATATGTTCATGCTTGGAAATGCTCCTATATCATGGTGTTCAAAGAAACAAGAGCTGGTGGAATTATCTAGCTGTGAAGCTTAGTACATCTTAGTTGCTTTTGGAGCAAGCCAAGCCCTTTGGTTAGGAATGCTACTGGAAGAACTTAACATCAAGTTCAGCAATGTAATGAAGTTCAGGATTGATAACAAATCAGCCATAGATCTTGCTAAGCATCCCGTAGCTCATGGACGTAGCAAGCATATAGAAGTCAAATACCACTTCCTTTGTGACCAAGTTAATAAAAACAGACTTGCACTTGAGCACTGCAGAACTGAGGAGCAGCTTGCAGATATGCTAACCAAAGCTTTGAAGCCTAAGAGACTCGAGGATATGAAGAACAGAATTGGGATGCACAATTTGACAGATTTGAATTAAGGTGGTATTGTTAAAATAGTGTAATTCAAATGTAATTGTGCAATTTTGTTAGTTTGTGATTAGTTTTAGAAGTTAGCCATAATAGTTGAGTTGTCAACTAACTGTGGTTAAGCTTTACTTTGTGTATAAAAAACAGCATGTAAACCCGGGTAATAGTGAACAATGTGTAATTGAATTTTCAGCTCCTATTTCTCTTCAAGAAGTTGTTATTTCTGTTATTCCTTTCTTTCTTTTTGGTCAATTCTTTTCAATATACAACCACTGCAGAACTTGATCAATTCCAACAATACTTTCCTTCTAGTTATTATCTCAAGCAAAACAACCCCATAGCTATGTACACTAGACTTTCAGCTCTGCACTATTGCATATGCATTCTCTGTTACAAGTGACAATGCAAACATGTTACAGAAATACTATCTTGCTCAGCCTAAAGCTGTGTTGAAAAATAAAATTATCATCACATCCTAGCTAGCACAAGTTACTATCAAGTATGAAAGGGATGTGTAAATCGATAGTAAGTGTGGATGAAAAACTAATTACCCGGAGCAATATAGCCAGGGATACCGGCGACACGTGATGAAAGATTTAGCCTGGTTCCACAATGAGTATTAAAATCCTCAGACAGGTTCCTGTACAGGGCAGTGCCAAAATCAGCTATAAAAGGCTCCATATCAACATTGATAAGTATATTTGTTAGTTTGATGTCTCGGTGCACTATGGGTGGGATACAATCATAATGCAGGTATGCTAGTCCTTGAGCAATTCCAACAGCTATTTGAAACTGGACATTCCACTTTAAAGGTGGGGGGGTTCCTTTTTGTAACATCCCGCATATTAGGCTATTATAACTTATAAGATTTAAAGGGTAATTTGTGTATGTTTAGTTGAGAACTGGAAGTAATAAGGATTAGAGAATAAAATCTAAGTTTGGAATTCTTAAAATAAGTAAATTCTAGGAGTTTAAGTCCCTGGTAATCGATTACCAAGAGTTGGTAATCGATTACCATCGATTACCAAGAGTTGGTAATCGATTACCAGAGAGTTGTTTTGTTGGTAATTGCCTGTCAAGGATGTGGTAATCGATTACCTGAGAGCAGGATTTTTGGTAATCGATTACCAGGGTTTAATAATCAATTATCAAAAATCTGGGTTCCTAGTAATCGATTACCAGGAGTGGTAATCGATTACCAGAAAGGGCTCTCTAGTGTCTTTTTAGCCTATGGTAATCGATTACAGTAAGTCGATAATCGATTACCAGCACGAAAAATATATATAGCTGGTGCGAAATTAAACCAGGGGAAGAAAGAAATGAATTATAGCCAATGCACATAACTTCAATAATTCCAAGAAATAAGAGCATATAGAAGATAGCATCCGATAGGGATACATACCATATGTTTATATTTCATAAAATGATAAACAAGAGAAAGCATAATTCAATAAAATAATATGTTATCCAATAATGGTCCCAACATCTTAGATGCTAAGATGCTATAAGAGATATGATAATAAAAGTAAACTAACACATATATCATAATATTGAGTAAATACAAATCAGACTCCCACTAACCCAAAATACCAAAAGACTTATACAAACACACATGAGTTATGAAAACTCTAATAATTAAGTCTTTGATCAGTGGATCTACTAAAATGCTCAACACACGTGATAGTTGTTGTGAATGTCTTTTCGACACTAATCCGAAAACAACTCCTTTCACCACCACAATAGGCCACAAACCCGACACAATCCACATGAGCATAAGTGCACACAATAACTCAGTATCAAGAGTAATTACATAAGGGGAAGACCCAATAACAAAAGTAATTACACATGGGCTCAATCAAGAATGCTTGAGAACAGTTGACATTTAATTAATCTGAGTTTTACTAAATAAGTGACTATGCATGTTCAAGTAGAATAAATAAATTTAACAAATCTCCCACTTGAACAACAGACACTTAGTTTAACAAAATAAAACTCGAGATTAATATAGACAAAAATGTCAACAATGAGCAAGCACTTGTAGCAATTGGTTCAAACAAAAGAATACAAGTATCTTAACAATGCAGAAAATCATACTCGATAGAAATACTCATATCATACATGCAAGACACCCATACATCTGTGACCTTATGAAATGTGGAATATCAGTTAAAGAAAAATTACAATAAAGTTACATACTAAAATACTCGAAGTGTCTTGCATAACACAATGGCAAAAAAAAATAATAATAGTTCACGTAAACTTAAGTGCCTATAATAGCCCAATAACAAATAACAAAAATAATTACATATGGGCAAAACTCAATAACCAAAGTAATTACAAAATGGGCATACCATTGATGATAAGGAAGATTAATGATATGTAATAGAGAAATTAATCTCTTCAAACAATAATAAGGTAATTTTGGGACATCAATATATTGTCTTAACGAGTATAATTGATTATAAATAATATAAGAAAATTATAGGGAGTTTAACTATAATGTTCTCAAAGAGACTTAACAAACAATATCCTCAATATAAAGCCTTGACAATAAAGGATTGACAATATGAAAGTAGTCATTACATTACTACTATCTTGCTTGACAAAATCATAACATAATATATGTAGATTTCTCCCACTTGATAGAGAAAAGTATTTAAAAGATAATATAATATGAAAATCATATAAAAATATTTCAAATAAATATCCAAATTATTTTCTATATCACACTATAATGATGTCAAGCAATACAATACTATTCAAAATATTGACATAAATGGGCATAGAGGCTAACACCAACATAACAAAGAAACATTTAATATGCATAATATCTTATGCTAACACAAAATTAAATGAATCTGTGTGTCAAGCCAAAATAATAAGGTGCCCATTAACCAAAATTTCTTATTTACAATGATCCCGCCTAAAGGTCTCGAATCACAATAAATAAGAAATAATAAATGATACAATATATAATTCTCATGTCCCAAAACAAAATTCTAATACTGATAGGGTACTAAAACAAAAAATTTGACATGAGTTAAACACCAAAATATATTTCATAAAAACAAATCACATTAATAGCAATACACCGATAGGGTATAATAATTATTATTAGTGCAATATAATATAAAATAACTAATTTTTCATAAAATTTTGCATAATTGTACTCACGATAGGTGAATTCACAATTATACAAAATATAAAAATCATGCCAAACATAATTTAATTGAATAAATAAATTGCATGATTAACAAATTGTATGTATTATAAATACATAATATATATTTCAAAATGGCCAAAAAATTAATTTCATAACATTGGCTCACTACCAAGGAGAGTGAAATATATCAAAAACTCTCTAATAACATATGAAATATATACAAAAAATTTCAGGCCAAAATTCTGAGAGTAGCATTTCCAAAATCATAAATTACTCTCAAAATAATTAAAATAAAATACTTTCAGGCATCCAAAAATTACAAAAAATATACCCAAAAATCAGAAAATTAATTATTTAATTTTTGGTATAAAAAATAAAATTTTTTGGGCCAAAATAGGGTACCCACGCGCTAACACGCGCCTATGCCGAGAGTGGGCAACATCCCAACCAGAATTGGGTCTTCTTGACCCGTGTAACAGAAGAACGGTCACACATGTCAGCACCCAATTTTGTCCGGGAGTTTCTCTTACTTTTCCTTTTTTTTTCGTGTGTGTATATATTTGTGATATTTAATCCTGTCCTTCTTACCTTAATAAAAAATCCAAAGAAAATTAATTATTTAAAAAAATTAAAATGAATTAATTAATTAGTTGATTAATTAATTATTGATAGTTAATTAATTAATTAGTTAATTAATTAAACATTTTTACCAAAAAAAATGTTTTCAGATTCTTTCAAATTACCATTTGGGTTAATTTGGCCCATTCATTGTGAACTTGAAGAAAGGGTTTGGCCTAAATTAGGCCCATTGCCTCTGTCTTGTTCAGCAGTTTTTAAAAAGAAAAGGAAAAAACGTGAAGAGAGGGTAGAGTAGTGCAAGTTGCATTTGCAGCAGAACTCGCCCATGATCTGCTACTGCTACGAAACTCAGTTTTGAGCGGTGGCAGCAGAGAAAAGCGATTTTGCAGTGTGCAAATTGCGCTAACAAGGGGAGAAAAATTTGCCTATAAAAAAGGGGAGACACAGATAGAGAAAAAAAGAAAGAGAAAAAGGGGGAGGATTGCATTCACATATCCAGTTTCAAGAGTGGGGATTCCTTCATCTGAATCTCAATTCAAACAAAATTAAAAGAGAGAGCGAGCAAAGAAGGAGTGGGGACGGAGGATTAACAGAAACAAGGAAAGACCGTCCAGTGTAGAAACTTCAGGGTAACTGGTGATATTTTTGGTATATTTTTTGGCTATTGAATTTATTTGAACATCATTCATTATATATCTTGTTGCATACATGGGGAAACTATAAATAAATTCAAATGAATGTCTTATACTCACATGAATGTCCCATTTTAGATTAGATACACAGTAAAAATTACAATCTAAAATAAAAGGGAGAAGAAACTCAAGTGCACCACCCATCCCACACCCTGTAAAATGAACCTACAGGCAAAATCAAACCATGAAATAGAGAAAAGAGCCATTGTCCCTCTTGCCTCGTTTGTGCCCAGTAACTAGCCCTGAACCATGGCTGCTCACTACCATCATCACCTCTATCAAATAGCCAAAATCCCCCAATTTCAGTAACCTGCAACCATAAGCGGAGAGGAAAGGAAGATTAAAGAAATCAAACAGTAAAAAAACTCAGGAGATCAGAGGTAGGAGGAGGAGAGCCACCCACCGCCGACCGGTCGCGAGCCGTCGCGAGCCGCCGCTACCTCCGTCGTGTGCAGCCACTGCTGCACGGCCGCGCGCACCCCCAGCTGGCGTCGCGTGCGTCGCCGCGCCCCCAGCGGCGTTTCCGTCCTCCCTGCAGATCCCCTTTTGCGCTGTCGTCGCTCAACAACCGCGGCCTACGCCGCGCGTCTCCTCTCCTCAGGCCGCCACGCGCGGCCGCATCCTCTCCTGCGTGCGGCAGCTCCGCCGCTGCTGCAAGCTCCCATGGCCGCCCCTTGTGCTCTTCCCCATTTTCCAAATTGCAAACCCTAATAGGGAGAGAAAAGAAAAGAGAGTCTGTGTCTTGGGCCGTGTTGAAGCCCAATCCGTTTTTGGCATGTTTTGTTTCTTTTTTGTCCATTAACTAGTGTTTGAGTTGGGCCAATGATGTGAGCTGAGGCCCAACCCTTTTTGTTTTAATGTGTGTTGGTTGTTTTAATTCTATTTTTATTCCATTTGTTGTTATTTTCTCTTAATTTGTCCTTTTGACCCACCATCTTGTGTCTCTTGTAGATATTTTTATCTATTTTATTTGCCTTCGATAAATGTAAATATTTGTTTAATTATCTTCCCTTGTAAATAATTGATTATCTGTAATTTTGATTATGTGTTCTTGTAAATATTGATTAATTCAATTTGTCCTTTTTATCTTTGACGTTAATAGAATAGCATTCTTATCTTTTAACGTCATTCAAATAAAAATTTGAGCATAGTCATTTACTAGCTCAATAGTTTGCTCGTTTGTAAATAAAAAACATTTTCTTAAAATAAATTAGCTTATCAAATCCATTAAGTTGACGGAATAGCATTTCTATCCTTTAACGTCATTCAAATTAAAAAGAATTATTGAGTATAGTCATTTACTAACCCGATATTTTGCTCATTTTGTATATAAGAAAATAATCTTTGAAAAATAATTTTGTTTATCAAATCAATTATGTTGACGGAATAGCATTTCTATCCTTTAACGTCATTCAAAAAAGGAATATTGAGTATAGTCATTTACTAACTCAATAATGTGTGCAAAATCAAATCTTTTTTCAAAATAAATTTTCTCAAAATAAACGATGTTAATTGAATAGTATTTCTATCAATAACGTTATCAGAAAATATTGAGTATAGTCATTTACTAACTCAATAATGCGCGTGAAATAATATCATTTTTCAAAATAATTTTTTTCAAAATAAGTGATGTTTATTGAATAGCATTTCTATCAATAACATCGTTTGAACAGTTTCAAGGGTTCGTTGTATAGCCATTTGCTAGCATCAACTCTGTCTAAAAGTAAATAAATAAGTAAATCCTTTTTCTTTAAATCAAAACATTTTCAAAATCAATTCTTACATTTTTCTTTCTTTTTCAAAATTAAAACCAATCTCTTTTAAACACATTTTTAGAACTACGTGGCTCTGAATTCTCCATTGCACCTGGGGATACGTAGGAGCGGGATTTCCCCGTCAAGCCAAAATAAAACTTTCAAATTTTTGTCCCATTGATTTCAAATTATTTTTTTTCATCATTCTTTAATTTAAAGAATGTAAATAAATTTTATTTTTTTTCTTTTAGAGGGTAAAATAAACATTTTAAACGTTAATGAATTTTGCACAATTAATTAAGGGTAACCGTTTTTAACAGATGTTGTAGGGTGTTAATATCTTCCCTACACATAATCGACTCCCGAATTTGGATCTATTGTTCGCAGACCAGGTTTTCATTTTAAAATCATTTTCGGGTTTTACAATTTTCCCAACCCAAATAAATTGGTGGCGACTCCCCAAAAATTCAATCATTTTTCAATATTTTTTTCTCACGGACTCGCCGACCCCGTCGTGGCCCCGGTCGCGACAGCTGGCGACTCCACTGGGGATTTCGAGAGTCAAGCCTAGTAATTAATTGTGCAAAATTATTAACTTTTTATGTTCATTGTACCCTCTTTCCCTTTGTTGTATATATCTTATTGTAAATACCTTTTCTTATTTTTCATATCTCTTTGTGAATTCCATTGTACATATTATTGCTGTTGTAAATATTTTGCTTCAACCTTAGGTTAGAGGACTATTATTTTTTGTACATATTTGTTGCTTGTCTCTCTTGCAGGTGGGGTAGTTTTGTAGGTTTCTATGCTCTAAGCAGGCACTTCACTGTCAGTCTCCTCGCACAACTTTGGCTCTATACCCGAGCTCGTGCAAGCTAAGGCATAGGAGGTGTTTCAACAAATATTTTGAGGGGCTTGATGTCCACGTAACATTAGTTGATTCACCACTCAGATTGCTACCAGTGTCCTGGATTTGTTATATTGAGAGGGCTTTTCCCTACGTATGACTAATCCACGAGCCGGATCCTTGTCAATGTGATGTGGGCAATCTGGGAACCATGATTTCTAGAGGTCTAGATTTGTCCCTTAATCTGTGCACTGGTAGTTGACTATAGCTTCCAACCTAATTAGGGGTTTGTCTGAGCTTGAAATTATAAAAGCCTAGGGCCTGCCTTTTAAGAACAATAAGAGCATTCATCTCCTCATTCTTTAAATATTTTGTCCCCACTTTTCTTTGTACAAATTTTAACCATCCTTTTCTCATTCTTTTGCATTAAAAAATGAAAAAAAAAATATTTCCATTTGTGATTTTCACTTCTTGTTTTTCTTTGTACAAAATTTTAACCATCTCTTCTCTTTCTTTTGCATTAAAAAATAAAAAAAAAAAAGATTTCCATTCGTGATTTTCACATCTTGTTTCTCCTCAGCTTGGATTCCATGCATCCTCTTGTGCATCTTTTAAAATTGAAAAATGGAAATGACAAAGCAAAGTGGAAAGATTCAAGTTTTGAATTAACATTCTCCAAGTTCATTTGTTTGCAATGTTTAAATTTTCACCATTTTGTCATAACACTTGATTCTTGACCTTCCACCAATTCTCAATAACCTGCCAGTGTCCAATTAATTATGACATCACACTTCTCAATGTCACCGTGAGCCTGTTGTACCCACTTGTCAAATTCACTTACCTCATAACCTCATTTGATGGATCTTTCCCTTAATCAAGCACTTTCAAGTATCATTGCGAATACAAATCTTTTTTGAAGATCCTTTCATGAAGATGATGGTTTGATAAGGAGGATAAGAGAACAAAAGAAAGTTTGACCATGCTATTTTGGCTACATTTTGCTTACACGAAGAACTCAACTTGTCTCATTGTCTAATAAGTGTCACTTTCCTTCAAAAAAAAAAAAAAGAAAGAAAGATGAAAAGGAGTAAAAAAAATGAGTAAATGCATCTTTCATGAAACTTTGTCTCTAAATTAAACTTTTTGAAAGTAAGCAATCAAGATTTGAAATGAAGTTTGGCCTTGTTTCTTTATCCAACGGTTGAATAATATCCCTTGCTACCCACTTTGAGCCTGAAAAATAATTTTCCTTCAATTAACCCCGGACAAGGATCACCTCCACACGGGGGGCTACCACAATGTATTTGTATCAATCTCATAAAGTATCTGTGAAATTGTTCATACACCTTGTATTCTGTTTTCACAAGTTACTTATTCAAAAAGAAGGAAAAAATGAATGAAAACATGAAAATTGAAAATATGAAAAATGAAGGAAAAAAAGGGGGAAGTGAAAATTTGGAAAAATGAGAAGAATGAAAAAGGAATGTCAAAGAACATTTTGTTATGCCAATATCTCATGAGTTCCAGAATATATTATTGTGTCAAAGATCCTTTGTCCTGATCAACCCTTAAACACTCATTTTGGGCCTTTAATATCTTTTTCTCTCATAACCATTTAGCCCTTGGCCACATTACAAACCCAATAAAGTCCATCCTGATCAAAGATTGATTGCTTTTATTTTCTTAATCTTTAATTTCGAGACAAAGCAACTCGATTAATATGCATTTGCTTGTACATTTTACTCCTAAGAAAAAAAAAGAAGAAAAAATACAAAAAAAAAATCTCTGAAGGAAGTATTGACTTGTGACGTTCTGTTGATGGAAGCAAATGTTAATTTTGTTTACTGAGCATTTGAAACAAGAATCATCAGAAGGAATTTGAGTGTGATCAATGTCTAAATTTTAACTTGGGGCTCATTATTCTTCTTCGCGTAAAATGTGCAAGTTTTCATAACCTTGAGAGATCATGTTTTTGTCACATTGATGCTTAACTTGGGGGCTAGATCCATATTGCACTCTTACTTCCATATCAGAGCGGAAAATTATTTGCCATTCTCATGCTCCTTCCCTATGACCTTAAATACCTTAGAGAAGATTCTTTGTTTTTCCATTACATCATAGTACCGCCCTTCATCCATAAGCAATTGAATGAGTGTTCTGACTCAATGGTGAAAAGAAAATTCATATCATTTTTTGGGAATGTTGTCTCTCCTGAAAATTTTCACATTTGATTTGAAATTCATGCCAAGTTTTTATGGAAAAATCAAGTTTTGAAATCCAAAATTGTCAAAATTTCCAACTCCATTTCTTGCAAGCATTTTTCACCAAACTTTTGGGCATTGTTCTAATCTTTGTTCAAGTTGCCTAGTTATCATTTTCAGGTGCTAGGTATTGTGAAGCCTAGTTCCTTTTCTTTTAGGGTATTGAGAAGTCTGCTAGGTATTGTGAAGCCTAGTTCTTTTCTTTTAGGTTATTGTGAAGCCCGCTAGGTATTGTGACGCCTAGTTTCTTTTCTTTTAGGGTATTGTGAAGCCCGTTAGGTATTGTGAAGCCTAGTTCCTTTCCTTTTAGGGTATTGTGAAGCTCGCTAGGTATTGTGACGCCTAGTTCTTTTTTTTAGGGTATTGTGAAGCCCGCTAGGTATTGTGAAGCCTAGTTCCTTTTCTTTTAGGGTATTGTGAAGCTCGCTAGGTATTGTGAAGCCTAGTTCCTTTCCTTTTAGGGTATTGTGAAGCCCGCTAGGTATTGTGACACCCAGTTCTTTTCTTTTAGGGTATTGTGAAGCCCGCTAGGTATTGTGACGCTTAGTTTCTTTTCTTTTAGGGTATTGAGAAGCCCTCTAGGTATTGTGAAGCCTAGTTCCTTTTCTTTTAGGGTATTGGGAAGCCCGCTAGGTATTGTGAAACCTAGTTCCTTTTCTTTTAGGGTATTGTGAAGTCCGCTAGGTATTGTGAAGCCTAGTTCCTTTCCTTTTAGGGTATTGTGAAGCCCGCTAGGTTTTGTAAGGCCTAGTTCTTTTCTTTTTGGCTTTTGAGAAGCCCACTAGGTATTGTGACACCTAGTCCCTTTCAGTTTTATCATTTTGACCTGATGCTTTTCCAGGTTTTTTCCTTTCCTCCGGATGGTTTTCCAGGAGTCTTATCAGCTTGACCTGATGGTTTTCCAGGTCTTTTCCCTTTCCTCCTGATGGTTTTCAAGGTCTTTTCCCTTTCCTCCTGACGGTTTTCCAGGAGTTTATCAGTTTGACCTGATGGTTTTCCAGGTCTTTTCCTTTTCCTCCTGATGGTTTTCCTGGAGTCTTATCAGTTTGACCTGATGGTTTTCCAGGTCTTTTCCCTTTCCTCCTGATGGTTTTCCAGGAGTTTATCAATTTGACCTGATGGTTTTCCAGGTCTTTTCCTTTTCCTCCTGATGGTTTTCCATGAGTCTTATCAGTTTGACCTGATGGTTTTCCAGGTCTTTTCTCTGTCCTCCTGATAATTTTCCAGGAGGCGGGTCCTTTCCCTTTCTTCCCCATGCTTTTTCGTTAACGTGCCCGTGATTTTCCGAGTTACGTTTTCTAAAATTCCCCTGTGATTTTTCAGGGATTTTCATTTTTTATGGACTGTGATTTACCAAGACTATCATCAAGTTGTCTGTGATTTTTCAGGCCTCCTTTCACTTTCTTCCTAATCTTGTTTTGTCCGAAACAAAATTGGCTGCTTCTTTATTTTGCTTGCTCTTTCAATCGAAAGAACAAGCAAAGGGGGCTGCTGTCAGCACCCAATTTTGTCCGGGAGTTTCACTTACTTTTTCTTTTATTTTCGTGTATGTATATATTTGTGATATTTAATCTTGTCCTTCTTACCTTAATAAAAAATCCAAAAAAATTAATTATTTAAAAAAATTAAAATGAATTAATTAATTAGTTGATTAATTAATTATTGATAATTAATTAATTAGTTAATTAATTAATTAAACATTTTTACCAAAAAAATGTTTTCAGATTCTTTCAAATTACCATTTGGGTTAATTTGGCCCATTCATTGTAAACTTGAAGAAAGGGTTTGGCCTAAATTAGGCCCATTGCCTCGGTCTTGTTCAGCAGTTTTTAAAAAGAAAAGGAAAAAACGTGAAGAGAGGGTAGAGTAGTGCAAGTTGCATTTGTAGCAGAACTCGCCCATGATCTGCTACTGCTACGAAACTCAGTTTTGGGCAGTGACAGCAGAGAAAAGCGATTTTGCAGTGTGCAAATTGTGCTAACAAGGGGAGAAAATTTTTAATTCTGCCTATAAAAAGGGGAGACGCAGATAGAGAAAAAAAGAAAGAGAAAAAGGGGGAGGATTGCATTCCCAGATCCAGTTTAAAAGAGTGGGGATTCCTTTATCTGAATCTCAATTTAAACAAAATTAAAAGAGAGAGCGAGCAAAGAAGGAGTGGGGACGGAGGACTAACAGAAACAAGGAAAGACTGTCCAGTGTAGAAACTTCAGGGTAACTGGTGATATTCTTGTTATATCTTTTGGCTATTGAATTTATTTGAACATTATTCATTATATATCTTGTTGCATTCATGGGGAAACTATAAATAAATTCAAATGAATGTCTTATACTCATATGAATGTCCCATTTTAGATTAGATACACAGTAAAAATTACAATCTAGAATAAAAGGGAGAAGAAACTCAAGTGCATCACCCAACCCACACCCTGTAAAATGAACCTACAGGCAAAATCAAACCATGAAATAGAGAAAAGAGCCATTGTCCCTCTTGCCTCGTTTGTGCCCAGTAACTAGCCCTGAACCATGGTTGCTCACTACCATCATCACCTCTATCAAATAGCCAAAATCCACCAATTTCAGTAGCCTGCAACCATAAGCGGAGAGGAAAGGAAGATTAAAGAAATCAAACAGTAAAAAACTCAGGAGATCAGAGGTAGGAGGAGGAGAGCCACCCACCGCCGACCGGTCGCGAGCTGTCGCTCGCCGCCGCTACCTCCGTCATGTGCAGCCACTGCTGTACGGCCGCGCGCACCCCCTGCTGGCGTCGCGTGCGTCGTCGCGCCCCCAGCGGCGTTTCCGTCCTCCCTGCAGATCCCCTTTTGCGCTGTCGTCGCTCAGCAACCGCGGCCTACGCCGCGCGTCTCCTCTCCTCAGGCCGCCGCGCGCGGCCGCGTCCTCTCCTGCATGCGGCAGTTTCGCCGCTGCTGCAAGCTCCCATGGGCACCCCTTGTGCTCTTCCCCATTTTCCAAATTGCAAACCCTAATAAGGAGAGAAAAGAAAAGAGAGTCTGTGTGTTGGGCCGTGTTGAAGCCCAATCCGTTTTTGGCATGTTTTGTTTCTTTTTTGTCCATTAACTAGTGTTTGAGTTGGGCCAATGATGTGAGTTGAGGCCCAACCCTTTTTATTTTAATGTGTGTTGCTTGTTTTAATTCTATTTTTATTCCATTTGTTGTTATTTTCTCTTAATTTGTCCTTTTGACCCACCATCTTGTGTCTCTTGTAGATATTTTTATCTATTTTATTTGCCTTCGATAAATGTAAATATTTGTTTAATTCTCTTCCCTTGCAAATAATTGATTATCTGTAATTTTGATTATGTGTTCTTGTAAATATTGATTAATTCAATTTATCCTTTTTATCTTTGACGTTAATAGAATAGCATTTCTATCTTTTAACGTCATTCAAATAAAAATTTGAGTATAGTCGTTTACTAGCTCAATAGTTTGCTCGTTTGTAAATAAAAAACATTTTCTTAAAATAAATTAGCTTATCAAATCCATTATGTTGACGGAATAACATTTCTATCCTTTAACGTCATTCAAATTAAAAAGAATTATTGAGTATAGTCATTTACTAACCCGATATTTTGCTCATTTTGTAAATAAGAAAATATTCTTTGAAAAATAAATTTGTTTATCAAATCAATTACGTTTACGGAATAACATTTCTATCCTTTAACGTCATTCAAAAAAAGAATATTGAGTATAGTCATTTACTAACTCAATAATGTGTGCAAAATCAAATCTTTTTTCAAAATAATTTTTCTCAAAATAAACGACATTAATTGAATAGCATTTCTATCAATAACGTTATCAGAAAATATTGAGTATAGTCATTTATTAACTCAATAATGCGCGTGAAATCAAATCATTTTTTAAAATAATTTTTTTCAAAATAAGTGATGTTTATTGAATAGCATTTCTATCAATAACATCGTTTGAACAGTTTTAAGGTTTCGTTGTATAGTCATTTGCTAGCATCAACTCTGTATAAAAGTAAATAAATAAGTAAATCCTTTTTCTTTAAATTAAAACATTTTCAAAATCAATTCTTACATTTTTCTTTCTTTTTCAAAATTAAAACCAATCTCTTTTAAACACATTTTTAGAACTACGTGGCTTTGAATTCTCCATTGCACTTGGGGACACGTAGGAGCGGGATTTCCCCGTCAAGCCAAAATAAAACTTTCAAATTTTTGTCCCGCTGATTTCAAATTATTTTTTTTCATCATTCTTTAATATAAAGAATGTAAATAATTTTTTTTTCTTTTAGGGGGTAAAATAAACATTTTAAACGTTAATGAATTTTGCACAATTAATTAAGGGTAACCGTTTTTAACGGATGTTGTAGGGTGCTAATATCTTCCCTACACATAATCGACTCCCGAATTTGGATCTCTTGTTCACAAACTAGGTTTTCATTTTAAAATCATTTTCGGGTTTTCCAATTTTCCCAACCCAAATAAATTGGTGGTGACTCCCCAAAAATTCAATCATTTTTCATTATTTTTTTCTCACGGGCTCGCCGACCTCGTCGTGGCCCCGGTCGCGACAACGCAGACCCACGAGAAGACCCGACAAGAACAGCCTTTACAGGCGACGGCGCACGGTGAAACTCCGGTTACAGGAGCGCGGCAGCGTGGCGGCGAGAAGCCACAAATCAATTGCGTCGTTCAGCTTCTCAGTTTCATGCAGTTTCAGATCGAAAAACCGAAACCGCGATGAAAAGGACCCTTTCACGCGCGACATTTCCGCCGAAGGTAGGCCACGATTTTCCGGCCAGAGGACCTCCCCACCATGGCGGTCAGAAGCCCCAAAATAATTGTCAGAATTATCGGTTCATGCGGGAGAATTTATAGATCTAAAAATGAAAGGGTTTTGAGGAAAAAAAACTGCGATAAAATCTGTGAAATTCTCTCAAATTACCCAACAAAATCGCACCAAAATTTGACACATGATTCTAAATACATGCAGAAAGAAAACCCCTAAACCAATTCGTTCAATTACTGGGTTAATCTTGAGTTGCCATTATCGATTTCAGTTTGGTTTCGAAGGATGAAGAACAGTTTATTTCTCTCCATTTACCAAATAAAAACGCACCAAAATTTGGTTTATGATTCGAAATTGTATGGGTAATTGAACCCCTAATCAATTTTATGTTTGGAAGGCCAAAAACGAGAATCAAAATTTCGAATGTTTCACGAAACGGAGAAGAAAAATGATTCTGTTATTCACAATATACCACACAGTATGTACATAATATGATAGCCCAGAATAATTTTATAAATTTAGGATATTGATTCTATAATCGAGAACAACCATAATTTGTATCTTATAAGGCTCTGATACCAATTGATAAATTAGTCTAGATCAATTCCAATTAGATACAGCAATCTAGCATATTCATATAATACAATACCATAATAGAATTGGAGTTGGGTACCTGGAATGCGGGAGTACGTCAATCATTTATATGTCAATGTGACAAGTGAGAGTAATTGCTCTCTTCTTGGTAGGAGATCAAAAGACAGAGTACAGAGTACACGGGAAGGTCTGTCATATGAACTGACTAATGGGTTACCAGTTTCGTTCCTTACTAGTAGAGACCAGGGACCTCTCAACGGGCTACTGAACTGAACAGCCCAACCCATCACGGGCTATTCACAATAAAAGCCCAATATATCATCCATCTTTATATTATGTGCTATAATTAAATAATTAATCTATAATTGATATTAATAATTCAAATAAATATAATTCTAAATAATTGATTAATGCTAATCCACAAAATATAAATTAGGGATAATCTAACATTTAATGGATACTATTAGTGTAAAAAAAATATATTCATTAAATAATGTGATAATACATTATTGGATGATTGTTAAAGCTTTTTTACATTGTACACGAATTAAAATAATTTTCACAAACGTTGAATTTTTCATAAAAGTTTAATTAGTATATACTTTTAGTGTACAAAAAAGTTTTACACTGTTAGTTATCACATCATTTAATTATTGAGTTTAATAACATATGATATATCATATTCTTTAAGGATATGTTGAATAAATTTATTCAATTGGAGACAATTTTATTTATTTAAAGATTACTATCTTTATTTCTTTTTACTGAAGCTTTTAAGAACTTATTTTAGTACTTTTTATAAAATCTCATCCAAATTATTTACTGCATAAATAATTTTTTTACAAAAATGTTTTTTATTATAATAATACCCATATTTATTCAACAACTTTTTTATAGTCAACAAATAATAAACATAGGAGAGGATTACCCATGAAAGAAGACAGTGAGGAATTCAATAACTTAATTAGCCCGATAGGTATAGTACCTGTAAAAGTGGAGAATAAGATTGTTAAATTGCTTGAGGAAAATACCTCAGCATCTGAATATTTATATACATGGTGTACACCCACTAATAAAGGAAGCATAGGAAATACAATCTGTACAAAATAAGAAAACATAGACCTATACAAAATAAGGAAATACAATTATACAAATCAACACCTAACGTAGTTTCCTAGTTACCTTAAATACAATTTTCTATTCTAATTTCCCTAAACCGGTATCCAACCCGTGCGATGCACAGATTTATTATTGAAATAAATATTTAAATTTGAATTTTAATAATATATTTAACCTGTTTAATATATGTAAACATTAAATCATAAGATTAATTAATTTTTAATATTTAATTTAATACTTGTTAGTAGATTAAGAATATAACAAACTAAAGTAAAATGGATTTGGAAACATGAAATAGTCACATCTAATAATTACAAATGAACACTATCAGTAGGGGTGTTCATTGGTTCGGATCGACCCGACGAACCAAACCAAACCATTCAAATTGGTTTGGATTTTTTTCCCATTTGGATCCGAACCGAACCAATGAAACCGAAGGCTATTGGTTTGAGTAACGGGTTGGGTAATCCAAACCCGTTACCCGAACCGAACCAATCCATATATATATATATATATATTAAAAAAACGTGTTTTTTTAGGGTTTGTGTTACCCTACTACCAGACTTCACTCAATACTCATCATTCCCCTCATTCTTGTGCGGCCCCTCCCTCCCTCTTTCTCTCAATCTCAAATTCTCAAACACTCAAATCTGGCCTCCCTCCGCTCTCCGGCCTCCGGCCTCCGTCTTCGTCTCTGTTGCAGCTCTGTCTCCATCTCCATCTCTGTTGCAGCCCTGTCTCCGTCTCCGTCTCCGTCTCTGTTGTAGCTCTGTCTCCGTCTTTGTCTCAAGCCTCCGTCTCCGTCTCTGCGGCTGCCGAACCGAACTGAACCGAACACTTTTGTTTAGTTCGGGTCAATGCAGAAAAAACAACGAAATTTGAACCGAACTGAACACTTTTGTTTGGTTCGGATTCTTTTTCATTTGAAACCGAACCAAACCGACCCGTGAACACCCCTAACTATCAGCAATATTGCTTCATTTAAATTTTTTGAAACACTTTCTTGTAGACAATATTTTTTGTAACATTACAACACTTAAAGTTGTCATCACGTATAAGAATCCTAAGTCTTTGTAGAGACTTAACCCTAGATACAACAACATATAATTGACCATGAGAGAAAACAGGCCTTGATACACACCAACATGTGACAATATCTGATCTTGACTTTTATTAATGGTCATAGCAAAGCAAAGAAAAATGGTATCTGTCTTCGTTGAAACTTTAATGGGGTGAGATTTTCATATGGAATTAAATTCATTCGATGAATGAATACCTTTGTTCCCAAATGTGTTCTCGTAATAACAATTTCTCCAATGTTATTAGAACCTAACTAATCAACTATTAATCTAGTTCCATTGCAAAGTCCAACGGATATATCAATATTTGTCATTAGCATAACAATCATTTCAATCTTTAACACCAACTTATGATCATGGAGCCCAGAGCACCTAATATCATTTAAGAATTTAGTTGTTAACCAATCAGCTTCAATACTGACTTTCTCACCCACCTTCCATATAGTATCAGAACTCAAGTACATTATTTCTTCTCCTTGAAATAATGTCATGACATATTCATTGATGGAGTAAACAACCTCCAATGTAGGAGCAAGAATTGTCTTATCTTAAAACAATTCTATGTTTTCAAAATTTGACAGCAAATTAGGATACGCAAAGGAAACTATATCTCCAATTGTATTACTTGTCGCCTTTATCAGCAAAGCCTCTGGTATTTCAATATCAATTTGACCATCAATAATTCATATCAATATTAATATGACATGTAATCTTGTTCAATATAAATTTAATACTACATATAGATGTAAAATTAAAGGTTTATTTCATCTATCACATTTTAAAATTATTTTAATATAGAAATGAGATATTCATCCATTTAGGGTACTTAGAGTTTAATACAATGTCTAAAAGAATAAAAAAAATATTTCAATAATAAATAAATTGATAAAAATAATTGGGAAGTAATCTTTTTGTTAATTTATCATCTAACATGTTTCTTACTTGATATGTATGTAAATGATCTTTAATTGTGACCACAATTTTAAAGGTTTGACACTAAATCCAACTCATTCATTTCAAATTAAAGCTCGTATGACATTTATTAATTACAAAATAAAAATATGTCATTAGAAGAAAGAAACATTGAAAAGGAAAATCACAAAATCTTATAAAATGAAGAAAAAATAAAAAAAATAGAATGTTGTTACACGATCTACAAATATTAACACAAATATTATTTTTAAAATTATATTAACAAATAGATTTATTGACATTTGTTGCATGGGTAACATGATTTTTTTAATTTTCATATATAATTTAAATATTACAGTAATTATTTTTATAAAATAATGAAATTGTAAGAAAAACAAATTAAAATTAAATATATGTCTATCTTAAAAAATATTATATTTTTTAATATTAAATAAATTATATTTTTCGTTCATGTTTTTCGGTTAACTTTAGACTTTGTCCCTGACTTTTACAGCCTTTTATTTTATATCCTTATACTTTTAAAACATTATAATCGTAGATTCATAATGTCTAACATTGAGTTATGGGTTATGTTCATTTTTACATATATTACTAAGTTTTTATAATAAAATTAATTTATGATATAGCCATATACATCAATTAGTAGAATGTGAATATCATATTGTTATCATGTTTATAGAAAATAATAACATATACATCATTAATAATATAAATTTAAAATATATTAACATTTGAGATCTCACAATTCCATCATTTCAAAACTATATAAAAGTCTATGAAAAAAGACATTATTGAGAGAGTTAACCCCAGTATAATATCGATATTCATGACCAGAGCAGGACTAACTCCGATGGAGGGTATTTATAGTTTATTAAAAAAAATCACTTTAAACCTATAATTGAAAATTTTGCTTAACCTTTAACCGTAATATATTAAATATATAATAAATCAGAATATAATATAATAATTTTATTCGGGTTAAAGAAAATAAAATAATTATAAATTTTATAATTCTAATGTGAAATTTTATCCATAAAAATTATAATCAAGACATCATAAAGTAATTATAAATTGAAATTATATTGATATTTGAGATCTCTTATCTTAGTCACCTAAAACTTATATAAAGTGTATGGACAAAATCATTGTTGGAAGAGTTAGTCTCGCCATTATATGAATGTTCATTGAAGGAACATGACTGCCTCATGTGGAGAGTACTTGGGGTCATAAAAAAATTATTTTATTGAAGTAAGAATAAAAAATTAGAAAAAATATAAATAACGAATGTGGGAAAATGTGACATATGTACTGAGCGAAAAAATTTAATATAGAATAGATAGAATAAATAAAAGAGATAATAAGTGAAAACATTAATGAATAAAATAGAGAGATAATTATTTTAATATAATAAAAAAAGAAAATGAAAAATGTGATAAAAAATAAAAAGAAAAATAGAAGAAAATGACGGGAGAATTATTGCCTCACATGGAAGATAGTTGTATGGTTCATAAAAAAAACACTTTATTGTATTGCTAATAAAAAATTAAAGAAATGCAAGTGAGAAAACATGACACGTGTTATGGATAAGCAATTTTAATATAAAATAAATAGATAAATAGAATAGATAAATGATATAATAAATGAAAACATTAATGAATAAAATAAAGACATAAATGATATATTGAAATATCATGTTAAATTTAATGTAAATCAATACATTTATTGTATTGTTTAACGTGAGTTTTCATGTTACAAAACAAATAAATAGGAATAAATAATGAGAGAAATTTTTTTAAGATAATAATAATAATAATAAAGAAAATTAAAGTGTGATAAAAAAGGAAAAAATGTAGGAGGAAAACTGCTTCACATGAAGGATGATGGATACCCATGGTTTATCAAAATATCACTTTCATAATGAAACAACTTAATATGCACACATAATGAGAGGAAATATTTTAATATAATAACAATAAAAAATTAATTTATGAAAAAAAACAAAAAGAAAAAAAATGAGCAAAACACTTTGCCGTGAAGGATAAATGTGGTTCATAGAAATATCACTTTACAGAAAAGAGAATAAAAAACTTGAGAAAACGCAGATGAATAAAATAACACGTGTACTGTGGGAATAATTTTAATATAGAGTGAATGGAAGTAAATTGAAAGATAGAATAAATAAGAGAGATAATAAGTGAAATATTAATGAATAAAATAGAGAGATAAATAATATATTGAAAAAATATATTAAAATTGGTATAAATAAACTCATATCGTATTTCTTGATGTAAGTTTTTATGTAATGAAATAGATAAACATAAATGGATAATGAGAAAACCTGTTTCAATATAATAATTATAAAAATTAAAAATTAAAATGTGATTAAAAAAATAAAAAAAGGCAGGAGTTGGACTGCTTCCCGAGGTTTATAAAAAAATTAATTTACTGAAATAAGAATAGATATGAATGAATAATGAGAGAAACTATTTTAATATAATAACAAAAAAAATTAAAGTGTGATAAAAAAAGTAAAAAAAAAAAGAAAGAAAATAGTATGAGCAGGAATGTCTCCCGTGAACGATACTCGTGATTTATAAAAAAATCACTTTTATAATGAAACAGAATAATAGGATCAAATAATGAGAGAAAATATATTCATATAATAACAAAAAACAGAAAATTAAAAGTGAGATAAATAGGAATTTTAGTATATATTAAATAGATAAATAGAATAGATGGGTGAGATAATAAATGAAAATATTAATGAATAAAATAGAAAGATAAATGATATATTGAAATATCATGTTAAAAGTAATGTAAATAAACACATTTATTGTATTACTTAATGTGAGTTTTTATATAATGAAACAAATAAACAAGAATAAATAATGAGAGAAATTATTTTAATATAATAATAAAAAGGAAATTAAAGCATGAAAAAAAGAAAAAGAAAATGTAGGATCAAACTACTTCACGTGAAGGATACTCATGGTTTATAAAATATCACTTTTATAATGAAACAAAATAATATGAACGAATAATGAGAGAAAATGTTTTAATATAATAACAATAAAAGTGAAATTATGAAAAGAAAAAAACAAAAAAAAAAGAAAAGAATAGGAGCAAGAATGCCTCCCCGTGAAGGATAAATGTAGTTTATAAAAGAATAACTTTATAAAAAGAGAATAAAAAATTTTGAAAAAATGAAAAAGGGTACATGTAAAGGGTACATTTTAATAAAAGTGTCTCGTAAAGGGTACATGTAATTCATGAAGTCATTAGCAATAAAAAATTTTGAAAAAATGAAAAAGGGTACATTTTAATAAAAGTGTCTCATAAAGGGTACATGTAATTCATAAAGTCATTACCAACAACATATATGAATCGGTCCAACGTAAATGTACAACCCAATTAAAAAAACTCAATATTAAAAAAGTCAATGACTCACAATTGGCTTTGACCCAACAAAAAATTAAAACCTCCAATGAATAGTAAATAAAAAACTACTCCTATGTAATATTATAGATAGATAGATTTGGGCCCATAATGCAAACATAATGGCCCGAATGGTGACAAAAAAATTCCAACTTGAATGAATAGTGATTAAAAAACTTCTACTATGTAATAGTATAGATAGATGGGAGATATTCTCTAACACTCCCCCTCAAGCTGAAGCATACAAATCATATGCGCCAAGCTTACCACAAAGAAATTGTATTCGAGGACCTCGAAGAGACTTTGTCATAATGTCTACTAGTTGATCTTTAGAGTTAACAAACTCAATGACAACTTCCTTGGAGAGAACATTTTCCCTGATAACGTGACAGTCAATCTCTATATGTTCGGTTCTTTCATGAAAAACTAGGTTGGACGCAATGTGGAGTGCAGCTTGGTTATCACAATATAACTTCATCTCGTTAATGTTACCAAACTTCAACTCACTAAGCAATTGTTTTACCCAGACGAGTTCACAAGTAACCAATGCCATATCACGATATTCAGCCTCAGCACTTGATCGAGCAACTACTTGTTGTTTCTTACTCTTCCAATATATGAGGTTTCCACCTATAAAGACACAATAACTTGAAGTGGAGCGACTATTAATGGGAGAATCGGCCCAGTCTGCATCTGAATATCCGACAACATGAGTGTTTCCTTTGTCTTCATAAATCAACCCTTGACCAGGAGCATTTTTAATGTATCTCAGAATTCAAGTCACTGCATTCCAATGATCAACACAAGGGGATTGCATGAACTAACTTACTACACTGACTGCAAAAGAGATATCTGGTCTAGTTATAGTAAGATAGTTTAGTTTCCCAATTACCTTTCTATACCTGCCAGGATCTTGATAGAGCTCCTCCTGATCTGGTAACAACTTGCTATTTGGATCCATAGGAGTGTCAACAGGCTTACAATTTATCATTCCTGTTTCCTCCAATATATTTAAAGCATACTTCCTTTGTGATATTGTAATACCACTTCTAGACTGAGCAACCTCCAAACCAAGAAAGTACTTTAGTTTACCCAAATCTTTGGTTTAAAAATATGATCAAATAAATGTTTCTTTAACCGAGATACTCCCTCATGATCATCACCTGCAATGACTATATCATCCACATAAACCACTAGATAAATACACCGACCAACTGAATCATGTTGATAAAAAACTGAATGATCAACTTCACTGCGAGTCATACCAAACTTTTGTACCACTGTGCTAAACTTCCCGAACCAAGCTCGGGGAGACTGTTTCAAACCATCAAGAGATCTCTTCAACTTACACACCAAGCCAGACTCCCCCTAAGCAACAAACCCAGGTTGTTGCTCCATATAGATTTCTTCTGCAAGGTCTCCATGAAGGAATGCATTCTTGATGTCAAGTTGAAGTAACGGCCAATGGCGAATGGCTGTCATGGAAAGAAGAAGTCGAACAGAAGCCATCTTAGCGACGGGAGAGAATGTGTCGCTATAATCAAGGCCATATGTTTGAGTGTATCCCTTAGCAACCAAGCGAGCTTTAAGACGATCAATACAGCCATTTGAATCAACTTTCACAGCATATATCCATCTGCATCCTACAACTTTCTTCCCTGGAGGAAGGTGAACGAGATCCCATGTGCCACTATGCTCAAGAGCAGTCATTTCATCAATCATAGCTTGCCTCCATCCCCAATGAGAAAGTGCCTCACTCTCACTTTTAGGAATAGGAACAGAGGACAAAGAAGATACAAAGGCATAATATGATGGTGATAAACGATGAAAACTTAGAAAGTTGTAAATGGGATGAGGATTTCGAGTGGATCGAGTACATTTCCGGAGAGCAATGGGAAGATCATCACTTGATTGTGATGATGACTTTGGCACGTTCGTGATAGGAGAAGCCGTTGGAGTTGGACATGAATCACTATGACCTTCTATTATGTCTTTCTGTTGGTTGAAGAACTTATTGTGTTCTTCGTTGATATGTGATGAGAGGGTGCTATGAAGGAACTGACTGAGTCTCTCCGGGCTGGACGGGTGAAGAACCAGGTGACAAAACCTGCAAAGGAGACAGTGGTGGACCAAAATAGGGAATCGGTAATACATCAGAGATTGTATTAGACTCAACGAAAGAGGTGAAGTATGGTGTTCCTTCAAAGAATGTTACATCTACAGAAATATACCAACGACGGGAGGAAGGACAATAACATCGATATCCTTTTTGTAGCCTGGAATAACCTACAAAGACACATTTGATAGCACGAGGAGACAATTTATTTGTATCAGGAGAGAGGTTATGAACAAAACAAGTACAACCAAACACACGAGGAGGAACAACATATAGAGACTTTGTAGGAAACAATAATTTGTGAGGTACTTGGTTATTAATACAGAAGAAGGCATACGATTAATGAGATAACAAGCTGTTAAAACAGCATCCCTCCAAAAATGTAGAGGCATATTTGTATGTAATAACAAAGTTCTGGCAGTCTCAATAAGATGACGATTTTTTCTTTCAGCCACACCATTTTGTTGAGGTGTGTGGGGACATGTAGACTGATGTAGAATACCATGAGATGACATAAATGATGAAAATTCATGAGAGAAATATTCTTTGGCGTTGTCACTCCTTAAGATCTTAATTGATTTGCCAAATTGATTTTGTATTTCAATATATAATGACTTGAATATAGAAAATAATTCAGATCGTTCTTTCATAAAAAAACAACCAAGTAAACCTAGAAAAGTCATCTATAAAGGTGACAAAATACCTAAATCCTAATGAATTAGAGACACGACTTGGACTTCATATATCAGAATGAATAACAACAAAAGGTTCTATTTGATTTTGAACTTGAGTATGAAAGGAAGAACGAGCATGCTTCCCGAGTTGACATGACTCACAATTTTGGGACTTCAATTTTGCAAGACATGGAACCATTAGTTGAAGTTTCTACAGACTGGGATGACCTAGACGTTGATGAAGAAGGTGGGGAGACTCAGTAGCAGCACATACTCTTGGAGACGTGGTCTTCAAATAGTAGAGTCCTTGTGATTCACGTCCTACACCAATCGTCATCCCCGTACCGTGACCCTGAATAATGAAAGAGTCAGAATCAAAGGTGACTGAGCAATTAAGTGAATGGGTGAGCTGACTCAAGGAAATCAAATTAAAGGGACATCCAGGCATGAATAGGACAAATTTTAATGAGATAGATTCCGTGGGAGAAACATGACCAATGCCTTGGACTGGTACTTTAGAACCGTTAGCAAGAGTAATAGAGCGAGAAATCTCAAGTAAAGGAGAAGAAAATAGTGACCGATTACCAGACACATGGTCAGAAGCACCAGAATCAATAACCCAAGATGTCGGATTATGATCGGTATGAGATATACAAATTGTAGGATTACCGGTATGAGCAATTGTAGTTGTGGCTGACTGATTTTTTTTGGTTGCCTTCCACTGCATATACTCCTCGATTTTAGCTTTGGACAAAAAATAGGTTGCTTTCCCGTCACAACTTCAGAAAAGAATGTGGATGATGCCATTATAGCAACTACAAAGAGGAAGACCGACAGACTGAGTTCTGAGGAAGATCGGCGGACTGTGACCGACGAACTGAGTTTTGACTTTTAGGGTATTGACCCCCAAAAAGGACAAATGAGGCCTGGACGAACCTGACGGGACCGGCGATGAAGCAAACAGAGGCCTGGAAGGTGGCGCGTGGTTTACACGCGCCGGCAGGAGCAACGGACGGTGGCAGCGCGTGAGGACGCGGACGACGGCAGAGTTTTAGGGAATCAATAGATCGACACCTTCTGTGTCTATTGCTGACGTTACGGTGGCTGGACGGTGACTTTACGATGGTCGGACGGTGCTGGATGGTGTTGGACGGTGGTCGGACGGTTGCTGGATGGTGGCCGGATAGTGGCTAGTGGCCAGACAGTGGCTGGACGTCAGGACTGTGAGAGAGGGACTGTGGACAGCGGACAACGGACAAGGATTTAGATTTTTATCAGGCACACAAGAGGTGAGCTCTGATACCATGTAAAAGTGGATAATAGAATTGCTGAATTGCTTGAGGAAAATACCTTAGTAGCTGAATATTTATATACATGGTGTACACCCACTAATAAAGGAAACATAGGAAATACAATCTGTACAAAATAAGGAAACATAGACCTATACAAAATAAGGAAATACAACTATACAAATCAACACCTAATGTAGTTTCATAGTTACCTTAAATACAGTTTTCTATTCTAATTTCCCTAAATAGGAGATATTCTCTAACATTACCATAGAAGAAATTGTAAGAAATATTGACCCTAATTAATGAAATAAGACTTCCAAGAAAATCTAGCTTTCATGTCAAATTGTTAAAGGATATATCAAGACTTTGCAGCAGTTTCATATTGCTAATTTCTGTAGGAATGTCACCTGTCAACCTATTAGTACTCTTATTCAATCCATAGAACAAATTCTGCAATATTCCTATTGATTGAGGAACTTTGCCTCCAAACAATCCATCATAATTTTGGATGACTGTTTAGACTTTTTTATATATAGAAATTCAATTACAAGAACCAAACGTCCAAATTGAAGGGAAAGAATGTTCATTCTAGTCCTTAAAAGATTGCGATTGCCACATCAGCATCCATTGTGTAAAGGTAACGTGCCACATAGGCTTTATGTTAAGTTTAATTAAGTCAAATTAACGGAGGGACCAACTTGATTGACGTTAGTATGATCCATGGACTATATTGTTAATTGACTATATTAGCAAATTAGTCCCTGAGATATTCCTGATCATGCAGTTTAGTCTTTGAGAGATTCAAAATCCCAAATGGTCCATGAGAGATTGCTCCGTCATGCAAAATGGTCTTTGTTGTGCAAAATAGTCCCTGAAAAACAAGCAAAAATAAGCAAATTAGTTCCTGAGACATTAAAAATCATGCAAATTAGTCATTGAAAAATGACCTTTCGGACCATTTTGCATGACAGAGCAATCTTTCAGGGACCATTTTGAGATTTTGAATCTCTCAGGGACTAAACTGCACGATCAGGAATCTCTCATAGACTAATTTCCTAGTTTAGTCTTTGTTAATTTCTTTCTTCTCGGGACTAACTTGACCGACCATTGATCTTTCAAGGACAAAAATGACGTTTTAGTCAATTAAAAAGCATGGATATATGAGGTTTGGCCTGCGGGCTGATTCGCAAAACCCATAATGCATGCGGACCTGGGTCTCAAAATTAGAGGTCCGGGTCTCAAAATTAGAGGCCCATTTAAGAACCGGACTAAATGGGCGTATATCCCACGGTTCTATATGGGTTTATTCGCTAGCATGTGGGTTTTTTTACAATTTTTTTTCTAAAATATAGATAAAAAATAAAAAAAACAGTTTAATTTAATTTAATAATAAAAAACCCTAAAACTAATAGTCGAGAGGCCAAATTCAGATATTCAATCAAAACTCAGCTTAGGGTCCATCTTCATTCTTCAGAATCACCCAGCGCCGCTCTCTCCAGTCTATATCTCGCGCCGTCGTCCAGCAACTCGTCTTCTCCGACCGAACCAGGGCCTCGTCAAGCAGCGTCGTCCAGCAGCGCGGCCGCCTCCGTTCGTCGTCCAGCAGCTCCTCGCGCCGTCCCTTCTTCGTTCGCGTCCAGCAGCGCTGCGCCACTATCATTCTTTCAAGGTAAGCGGTCTAATGCTTCTGTTCTGTATACGATCTTTTGCCGTTTCTATTTGTTACCTGAGTTTTCTTTTCTGTATAGGTGTTGGTGCTCTGATCTGCTCCAATCTGTTCCCTAGTCAGGTACCCATTCTATATTAATTTCTGTGTGGATTCTTTGTTAAATATAGGTAAATTTTGTGTTGATTGTGTTGATTCTGTGTAGGGACTGTATTCTGTTTGTTGAATTAGGGACTGTATTGTGTTAAAAATAAGGACTGTTCTGTGTTTAAATTTGGGACTGAAATCTGAAACTGTATTGTGTTTGTCAGGGACTGAAACTGTAAAACCTGCATTGTGTAAGGACTGTTATGTGTTTAAATTAGGGACTGAAACTGTAAATTCTGCTTGTATAGTAATTGGAGGACTGTGTTTTGTTAAAACTTTAAATATGGAATTTTCTGTTGGAAGTGAAGCTATTGGTTCTTCACAAAATCTGTTGAACATGCAAAAATCTCATAAGACAAATCCCGCTACTGGAAGTGAAGCCAATCCAGTTCCTATTAATAAGGATTCTCAAATTATAAATAAGAGGAGTAGGAATCTTTCATCAAATGTGTGGAATTATTTTGAAAAAATTATTGAGTGATGGGAAGGAAAGGGCACAATGTAAGGGCTGTGGCAATTCATATGCTGCTGGGGTAATAAGTATGGGACATCCACTTTACAATGTCATCTTGGTAAGTGTAAATATGTGCCTAAATTTTCTGATTCTGAGGTTGGTAAGCTTATGCTTGACCATACTGCAAAATTAAAAAAGTAGAAAAGTTGATCAAAGAGTGGTGCGTGATATAATAGTCATGGCTATCATAGAGCATGACTTCCATTTTCTTTTGTTGAACATAGAAGTGTTAGAGAATTGATAAAATATGCAAATCCTCACATCAAGATTTATTCTAGATGTGTAACCACAATGGATGTGATTGACACTTATAAGAGCGAAAAAAGGAAATTGAAAAAAGTAATGCATCGTGCTCCAAGTAGAATATGCCTAACTTCTGATGTGTGGACTTCTTGTACTACTGAGGGGTATATTTCCTTAACAGGCTGCAAGTAGTTGCTCTGAATTGTTGTACTGGTTTTCATTATGCAGAGGGTGTTTTAGTTGTCAATTGTAATTTGTATTAGATTATTCAAATGTTTTTATTCCTACTCGTGCTGAATTGTTGTACTGCGAGGGCTGTTAATAGGCATTATAGAGGGCTGCTGTTTTGTTAGTGCAAGCACTTTGGGAATTGCTTTTGGTCCAGCTCTTGCTTTCACAAATTGCTGCATGTATTAAATAAATTTCACAATGGCTGCATTTTGTTCATCCAACAGTGAATAATACATGAACCATATCAGCATCAATGGCTGCATTTTGTTCTTCCAATATCTCCTGAATCTTCTGTTTCTTCAATTGTTGCATTTCTTTTAATACGAAAGATGCATGTGAGATGAGCAAGTATTGTAATATGCTGTTGAATTATGAATTAGGGATGAAACTATGTTGTTGAAAATGCTGAAATGAACGATAGGAACTGATGTGTCTGTCTGTGTATTTGCTCATAATGTAATAACGTATTAGAGAGTACCTTGCTAGTTTTACTCATTTATTTATAGCATCTGTTTGTGTATTCATGAATGGTAGGAACTGTTGTTGTACTTTGAATTTTATTCTTCACAGGACAGTATGTTGTGCAGAATTTTATTCATAATTTTAAGCAGAATTATATTCATAGTTTTAAGCATTCACACTTTCACAGGAGAGAATGTTATGGCACAGAATTTTATTCATAGTTTTAAGCTTCACAGGTTTATAGTCAAACTCTTATTTCAGTTCTGTTTATAAATCAATTGAAGGTTGAAAATTCAATTTTTTCCCTTACTTGCTGTGTCTATTTTGCAAAAAAAAAAAAAGAAATAAAAATTGAAGGTTGAAAATAGGCTTTTGGAAGGATGAGTACAAGCAACTCCCATATATATATATACATACACGGTTTTTCTAACATGTGCAATATTGCACATGATAATAAATCAAAAGTGAAAAGGTTTTATTGAAAAATGTAACATATCACATTATCATTGCATTGAATGCTGTGATAGTTGTAATTTCAAATAAAATATTTCCACTTTTGATTTACTATCCTATGCAATGTTGCATAGGTTAGAAAACAATAAGGGTCAGAAGTGTGAAGAAAGGATAGAACCCTAATTGTAATTTGAAACAGGCGAGAAGAAGAGTGGGGAGAAAGAGAGAAGAAGCATGAGGCCAATTTTGATGAAAGGCCACGAGAGGCCATTGACATTCCTAAAGTACAACAGGGACGGTGATCTCCTTTTCTCTTGCGCGAAGGACCACAACCCCACCGTGTGGTTTGCTGACAACGGTGAACGTTTGGGCACTTATAGAGGCCACAACGGTGCTGTTTGGTGCTGCGATGTCTCAAGCAAGTTCCCTTCCTGATTGATTTCAAGATAGTATAGCATTATAATATTATTTTTATGTTGTGAAGTAAATTGAATTGATTGTTGATGATATGCAGGAGATTCGGGACGACTCATAACTGGTAGTGCGGATCAGTCTGCCAAGCTATGGAACGTGCAAACTGGTCAGCAATTGTACACCTTCAATTTTGATTCCCCTGCTAGGTCTGTGGACTTCTCCGTCGGTGATAAGCTTGCAGTTATCACTACTGACCCCTTTATGGAGCTGCCTTCTGCTATCCATGTCAAACGCATTGCTAAAGATCCCACTGACCGTAAGCTCTTTCTCATTCTCTGTTCTTCTCCTTTGCTCACTGTCACTACCCAGTAATAATGCTTCACATATTCATCCATTACTCAGAGACCGGGGAATCTCTGCTTGTCATTAAGGGCCCTCAGGGAAGAATTAATAGAGCTATTTGGGGACCTCTCAACAAAACCATCATTAGTGCCGGAGAAGATGCTATTATTCGTATTTGGGATTCTGAGGTCACTTACATGCTTCCTTCTTATTTCCTGTTCAATTTGTCAATTCTAACAGCTAAATTACTTCATTCTCTTTCACTTGCTTGCAGACTGGAAAACTACTTAAAGAGTCAGACAAGGAATCTGGCCACAAAAAGACAATAACATCACTAGCAAAATCTGTTGATGGTTCACATTTCCTCACTGGCTCCCTTGATAAGTCTGCTAGGGTATCAACATTTTAATCCCTATCTTTCTATATATCTTTCCGTCAGTGATCATATTATTTTTAGCCATAACATGTCATATTTTATTTTCACCTAACCAGTTTTTTTTTCTTTTCTTTTTCAATATAAATAAACGTCTTCTGGCTATCAAATAGCTTTGGGATACCAGAACATTGACTCTTATCAAGACATATGTGACAGAACGCCCTGTCAATGCAGTCACAATGTCACCTCTTCTTGATCACGTATGTATTTGTGCATTATAAATTAGTTAACCTCGTCTTATGATATTCAATTAATAGTATTTTGTTAATCAATGCAAGTGATTTGCTTTCTACTTTATTTGATTGACGACTTCATCCTGCATAAAGAGTCATAATTTTAGAATGGTGGTTGAAATCTTCTATTTACTTCTGTTTCCTTCTTCCTTCCATTTATTTGGGTCATATTATTCCAGTCCTTGTATGGTTTTCTGAATTCCGTGCCCTCTGCTTTCCCTAGGTGGTAATTGGAGGTGGTCAGGATGCATCAGCTGTTACAACCACTGATCATCGTGCTGGCAAATTTGAAGCCAAATTCTTTGATAAGGTAAATATGGTTTTTCTCCCTCTACCATTTCATGTTCTCTAATTATGTTGAATGTGTTCTTATTCGGCTTCTTTATTTCATTTTTTTTATTTTCCTTTGTCTAGATTCTTCAAGAAGAAATCGGGGGTGTGAAAGGGCATTTTGGACCGATTAATGCACTGGCCTTTAACCCTGATGGAAAAAGGTGTATTCTTTGTTCTTCACCTCTTTGTGTTGCATCTTGATAGATACTGGTTCAGATATTACAATAAGAATAAAAGAAAAGATGGGATTTTATTAATGATACCTCCCTTAGCCCCAGAACTGTGAACATAGGTTAGGAAGGATGAATACAAGCTGTTGCTATATTCCTCAGGATTTTGAGAGCTTGAGATTCCCACCAAAACCAATTTCAACTGTCCAGAATAATCCTAATCTTCTCTCTCTTTATAAGCCTATCTCTGCTGAATCCTGTTAGAACTCTAACTAACAACCACTAACTACTCTAACTTCCTCAACTAATTGAACCCAACCAAATGCAGAAAACAAGCCATCATGCTCTCTTTATAGCCCATTTCGACTTACCTAACAATACTCACCCCTAAACCTTGTGTTCATCTCAACTAACTACACATGCTGTTCACCTTATGCCCAAGGTGGACGGCATGTGTAGCTGAAAACATCATCCTTCAGGGTCCCATTCACCACCCTTCAGGGACAGGGAAGTTTGAATCACAAAATGGATTCCCAATGAACCTGTAAACCTTGTGGGGGTGCTTCCAGTAAACTCCATATTGGCAGAAAGTACTGCAGCAGGAACTTTTTCACCACAGTAAGCACTGATGAGAGTCCCCCGTGCCCTTGTCATTTCTGCATCAAAAGCTTATCATCTAGTGGGTCTACAAGGTGTTCCAATTGTGAAGTCAGAACCATGTTGCCCTTTCTTCAAGGTTTATCTCGTTCCTTCAATCTGCTTCCCTTCAAATGCAACATTGTTACACCGTGTAGCCAATCAGAAATCCCCACCAAGAAGTATTTTCACACATACAATAGGGTAACAAGCTATGAAATGTGGCATGTTGTTGTGTCGTATCGTATCGGTGTCTCGTGTTGTATCCGTGCAACCTAGGTCACAAGGCTCAGAAATCTGTCTCGTCTGAACAGCTAATGAGTAAATATCATGCATTGATGTTGTATTGGCTGGATGATCTATCATCTATGTTCTATAGTGCAATTGGAAGATGGTGTTCCCAAGTTACTGCTCGTGCTACAACCAGTACCTCCTCCATTTGACCAGGCCTATCCAATTCTTTCCCTTCACCTGGCCCCCTTTCTATTCTTTGGGTTGCCTTTACTAAGATATTTCCCTTCAGCATGCAGAAGAGGCCAAGCCTTTTAGACCATTTTTGCAAATCCAGTAGCAGGCTAGCAGCCAGTCCATTTCTATCTACAGCTTCGATAAGCATCTGAATTTTGGACTCAGCACGATGGAACTCAGAGTTTCAGAAGCCAGTTTTAGTTCTTCAATGGAAACAATACCATCATTATCACTATCCCTGCCCTTGAAAATATGCTCAATGTCTTCAACCTCATTGGATATGAAATCAGCAATATGGTAAGGGCTTTTCTTTTGAATCTGTTCATTGAAAATGGCTTAAGCCTTGACTGAACTTATTCAAAGTTTGGAGCCTAACACTAGGGTCTGACCCTAACACTAGCTTAACAAGACTTCTAGCAACTTAAAAAATATTGGACCAAGGTTTGCATTTGAAATCCATAAGCATTCGAAGCCCATGCAATTTCCTGTTCAGATTTAGAGCAAAATGGTGTAACAATATAGAGAATTACTCCCACACACTACATTTCATTACCCAGAGGGTTACCTTTGAGTCCCTCCGTCTCCCTTCCATTTTTCTTTGGATTCTCCCTTGTCATTAAACAATCAGATTTATCCTGTGAATGGATACTGAATTTTAACAAGGCTGAGCAGGTCTATCCAACAATTGATCCCAGCCTAGGCTCAAAATCGGCATCCTATCATCCTGCCCCTCATCTCTTCAATGTTGTTTTCTGCTGTGGTTTAGCTTCCCAGTTGCCAATTTCTTTGCCGGTTTCTGATCTTGGCCTACCACCCAACTTCAATTCTTCCCCATTTCTGTTGTGCCCACCATACATAGTTCCTCTCAAGGTGTTCACTGTGTTTCCATCTATTTCTCCCATTCCCCCATTAAAAGTTTAAAGCCACCCACTTCACTATTATCTCCACTGTAATTTGTCTGATGTGTATCTTCATTAAAATGTCAAGTCCAGCCTTCAAGACTGTCTTCGATCTTGTTCAATATGTGGCTTCTTGGAGTTCCCAATCTGTTCTTGCATGCTTCTTCAAAGTTTTGAACATCTTTCCAAGAACTCCAATCTTGCCTCCATTCCCATGTTGCATCTTCATGAAGACTCTGGATTTGGATTTGGAGCTGTGTCACCAGTTGATGGATACTGATTCAGATATACAGAAAGATTAAAAGAAAAGATAGGATTTTTCTTGATGAAGCCTCTCTTAGCCCCAGATCAGTGATGAACCCAGTTAGGATGGATGAATACCAGTTGTTGCTATGCCTCTCAGGATTTGAGAGCCCAAGAATTCTTCCACCAAAAACCAATCTCTCAACTCTCAACTATCTGGAATAATCCTAATCTCTCTAGTTTCTAGCCTATCTCTGCCGAATCCTATCAGAAGTCTAACCCGCAACCACTAACTACTAACTTCCTCAACTAACAGAGCCCAGCCCAGCCCAGCCCATCTGGACTTACCTAACACACCATGACACATTTTTACTGCTGGAATCTCCCCTCATTGAGTCATGGAGAAGTTGACAACCATGGTTATGTTAAACCTTTCACTATGTATAATTAATAAGAACCTCTTCTTTCACCTAATTGTTTAAAATCACAATATTTTGCCATATGCTGTTTACTGTGTAATTGTCTAATAGGTGTGGTATAAATATAAAAAACCAGGCTTTGTTCCACTAAGCGTGATCCAGCTACATTCATCAATCAAAACCCAAAAATCTGTATAATTGTATAATAAATGTATATGAATAATATACAAGTTCCAATATACAATTTATGTAAATCAATGTTTGCATGAAAGTTACCTTAAATAATATACAAGTTCCAATATACAATTTATGTAAATCAATGTTTGCATGAAATGTTACTTTAAATAAAGACCCCTAGGCTATAATCGGTACAGTAGTTTCGGTGACATCATTTGGATATATGAGGAATGATTAACAATAGACCATAACCTGGTGCTAATTGAAGCCATTGATCATAAGCGGATGAAATTATTAATGTTCACTTGTCTGTTGACACATAATATCATTATTTAACCTTCAAATTATAAGGAACTTACAAGATTGTGCTAAGCAATATACTTGTTCAAATAATTTATTCCGGACAGTAGTTGCCTGTATAGGCTGTATTACATAATTATTATGGAACGGAGTTTGAAGAGACAACTTTGAAGATATTCCAACATTATCTTAATAGAGGACGATACGTAGTAAATTGACACATTATTGCAATTGAATAATGATTTCAAATCATATGATGCAACTGAAGCACTCCACTTGATTTATGAGACGTTATATTATACATCTGTTGGTAGTATATTTTTCAGTGACATCTATGTTTCAAAATATTTAATATTTCTGTCTTAACGGTGTACTCTAGCGATAGGAGTCCTGAATTTTATTTACTGCTTTTATTTCTTTACTGGTCTGTCATATTCTTTTTGTTTTGCAGTTTTTCAAGTGGAGGTGAAGATGGGTATGTACGACTCCACCACTTCGACCCAGATTATTTCAATATCAAAATATAGTGCTGGAGAGTTTCTGGTTGATATTAGGCGTGGTTCCAAGAAGTTAGCTTTTAATTTCTTTCACATAATATTTTCCTTGATGCCGATGTGCTTACAAAAGCTCTTTCTATTGGTAATCTGCAAAAGTTTTATGTATGAAATTATAATATATTGTTTGTTTATTGTAATGACATTATGAATTTTGGTAGGAGTATTCATCAGTGACTCAATTAACCTGATAATCCAAACTAAATCAATCAAATTGATTTGAATTGTTTCCTTAATTTTTTTTCACTCAAATTTGAAATAAACCTATTATAATTGGTTCAGATCTTGGATTTATCTTGTACAACTTAAATTTGAACTAACTCGATTACTAAATATTTTTTTTACTTTTAAATTTTATTTATTTATATTTTAATACTAAAATCTAAGTCTTACACTTAATTTTTTTCACACATTTTAACCTTTTTATGATGTTATATTGTCGCTAAAATATTCTCAAACTGCCATTATATTTTGGGTTAACAAATTAATGAGGTATATATATTATAAGTGAACCCGTTGGGGGTTTGGGTAGTTCAACATGAGGTTCTAGGTTTAAATCTTGTCTTCTTTGTACACCAAAAAAAATAAATGATATTATAAGTTTATAAAAAAAAATTAAAAAGTAACCCAATCAAAATTTGGTGATGACACGTATAAATAAATAGAAATAATTCAATCAAAATTTGGTGATGACACATATAACAACGTGAGTTATTTTACGAATTTTGATTATATAGTTTATAAAATTTGAGTTTAATCAAATTTTACGAACTTTTAAACTTGTGTGACTGTAAATTTGAGTTTAATCAAATTTTATGAACTTTTCAACTTTTAAAACATGTATGCTTAATTGCTTATCTATTAGTTGACCAAAAAAAAAAATTGCTTATCTATTAGGCTTCCTAGTTAATACTCAGTACCACTTGGTACCATGCTTTCTACTGGAGCAGTTGGTCTGCATCAAACTAAGACACTAAAGCATGCAGCGGTACAAGATAATATAAGTCTCTAAATTAGCGTCACTTTGTAAAGTGCTAATATGAGTTTGGTTTTTAGTTGAGTATAATTGATTTTAGAAATCAATGGTTGAGATTAGTGATGCACGTTTTACGAAGTCCGTTAAACGAAAGTGATTTAAAATCAATTTTATGAATCTATGGTTTTACACTGTTGTGTTGAGTCTCAAAAATGTTATTAAGAAATTAATAATGTATTAAGTCTCATAACCCTGAGTTTTAATGATTAACAAATTTGGTTAAGAAGGAACAGATTCTCTTGAAAGACTTTCTCTGTGTTTTAGCAATCTTCTGAAGGAGCTACTGTCTGTAGAGGTGTTCACGGGTCGGTTTGGTTCGGTTTCAAAGGAAAAATGAATCCGAACCAAACAAAAGTGTTCGGTTCGGTTCGGTTCGGATTTCGTTGTTTTTTCTACATTGACCCGAACCAAACCGAACCAATTAAATACGGGTTGGTTTGGTTCGGTTCAATCGGATCAGAAAACTCAGAAAATGCTATTTTTTTACCACTATTCGGTTAGCACTCAGCTCACGATTGGATATCTCAGGACCGGGTATGTATGTACCAATCTAATATTTCTTCACAATTAATGTTATTGCTATTGCTTACAAATCAAATCATACAACCAATTAAAGAGAACCTATTGGCTACTGCACTTATTAATGGGATCGCAATATCGCACAGAGACAGAGAAAGAAAATTTATCTTGGGTTGGATGATCGATGCTGGTGGGTGGTAAAGAAACGATCGACGCCGCGATTGGATGAGGATGAGTCGACGGCAACCGCAGAGGCGGAGACGGAGGCCTGAGACAGAGACGGAGATGGAGGCCGGAGGTCTGAGAGCGGATGGAGGCTGGAGGCCGGAGGTTTGACAGCGGAGGGAGGCCGGATTTGAGTGTTTGAGAATTTGAGATTGAGAGAGAAGAGAGAGGGGGGGCCGCGCAAGAATGAGGGGAGTGATGAGTATTGAGTGAAGTATGGTAGTAGGGTAACACAAACCCTAAAAAAACACGTTTTTTTTTATATATATAGATTGGTTCGGTTCGGGTAACGGGTTTCGATTACCCAACCTGTTACCCGAACCAATAGCCTTCGGTTTCATTGGTTCGGTTCGGATCCAAATGAGAAAAAAAAATCCAAACCAATTTGAATGGTTTGGTTTGGTTCGTCGGGTTCATCGGGTCGATTCGAACCAATGAACACCCCTAACTGTCTGAAGTTATGCAACCCTCTGATGTGGTGCAGCCTTCTGAAGTGGAGGAACCTGCTGAAGGATCAGGTCCTGCTGAAGCCCGTGAACCTTCTGAAATCGAGAAACGTCGTACTGAATATTGTATCGTCTTGGAAATGAGTTTCTCTGATGATCACTTTTTGAAGACTCAAGTCCTTCATAGCTTTCTGCCAGCTGTCTGCACATCCCTCTTTCTGGAAGGCAAATAGAAGCTTGTTGGCATATTTCAAATCAATGTTCACCAAAAATACAGTTCCTGCTGAAAAAGTACACCTTGCTTAGAAAAGTAGAGTTAGTGCTGCTGTCACCTACTGCTGTTGTGCATGCTACTACAAGTTATCAGATGTTTGTGTCTCAACGGGAAGAAGGCTAAACGAGCGCTTCCTGGGAGGCAACCCAATGTTTTTTTATTTTTGTAGTTTTTATTTTCCATTTGCGTGTTTAGGTTAGTTTATTTTATTTTCTTCTTATGCCTGTTTAGTTTAGAAACTATTAGGAAGAGGGTCAATAAAAATGTGGAAAAGAAACATGGACACTTTGAATTTTGGAAGTAGTAGAAATAGAAATTTGCATTCTGTTTTCTGCGCTTCACCTGTGCTGAGCGCAGGAGAAGCGCAAAATTGCAAATTTAAGTCTGTTTTCTGCGCTGAGCGTAGGTGAAGCGCAGCGGCTCGCTCCAGGGAAAACTGCAACGCGCGCTCTACTTGCGCTGAGCGCAAGTGGAGCGCAGCTTCCCGCTCCAGCATATATTCAAAACTCTGGATAGGGAGGGTCATTTTCACCCTTCCCCTGTTTTGCTTGAGCGTTTTCTCTGCTTCCTTAACCTTCCAATTCCACTCTTTCACTCATAAATCTCCTCCTTACATATTTCTATTGCTATTCCAGGTATGTTTTAAAGTTTTGAAAAGATTTTACCGATTAAAATCCTTAGTTCTCTGTTTCATTGAGCAAACCTTAGGATAAAAGACTTAGGCTTTTAGAATCATATGATTTTAGGATTAACTGTCAATAGAGCCTTAGTACAAAATGTTGATTTTGGTTATATGCTTGGTGGTAATTTTTGAAATGCTTAGTGAGTTTTTGCAAATTATTCTAGTTGGTAATATGGGTGCTTTAATTTTGTGAAAATTTTGCACTGGCTATTGCATGAATAATTGTGCATTATTGCATGTCTTAAGGTCATGATAGTTGAGCATAATATTGCATACCATTTAATGCCCTGTTTAGAAATTTATTAGGACTTGCTTTAACTGATCATTTTAGCATTCTCTTAATAATTAATAAATTGGCATTGGGTAATGTGGTAGTCAAGATTTTGTGTGAATGAACCTAACATTGCTTGCTGAATGATTGCTTTGATTTTTGAATTAAGATGGCCACCATTTGTGTGATTTTCATGAAAATAAAGCACCCATGGCTTAATTCACTAATCATGAGTTGATATTCTTTATATGCATTGAAATAATCCTGGTTCTATTTATCTTGCAGATGGCTCGCACAAAGGTCACTAACACTGTCGGTACCTCCAGGAAGGGTAGGGTGACAAGTAGAGCTAGGGGATGTGCCCTACTTTGACCCACTAAAATTCAAGAACCCACTGCTGCCGAGGCATACAGTTCTGATGAACTGTAATTTCATCCTGGAAAGGCCAGTTGCACTCCAGCCTGGAAAATTTGAGGAGTTCAATAGAGAGATCACTAGGAGGCATTGGAGGCGTCTAGCTGAGCCTGACCAATACTTTGACCCGGAGCTGGTCAGAGAGTTTTATGCCAACGCTATTGGAGACCATGGCGTTGATGTACACAAACGGACTTATGTGTAAGGCCAATGGATCTCTTATGATCGCGATGCGATCAACACTTTCTTAGGACGACTGGACCAGATGATGAGCAGATGATGCCTTGCCAGTATCATGAGCTGGTAAATGAAGTAGGCATCAATGGCAATGACCCCTTAGACACCAGGACTGCTGAGTGTTTATGCTTGAGGGGCGTACCTTTGAGAGGAACGCTTACAGAAAAGGCTGCCAGGATCACAGGAATGATATGCAAGCTATTGCCAGGATATGGACGGTCTTAGTGTTGGCTAACATACAACCAACCAGCAATGTTTCAGATGTCACCATGAAGACCGCCATCTCATATATTGCATCTTGATCGGGCAGGACATTGACATTGCCAAGGTGATATCACACAAGATATTCATGACAACATCATCTGTGGGGCGACGGAGTACACAGTCCAGGATAAGCTTGGGATTCCCTTCCCTTATCACTGCATTATGCCACTCTTGGGGGGTTGAGGTGTACCCCATTGAGCGTTTTAAGACCCCTATGACTAAGGGGTACATTGAGGCTAACTGCATTCCTGATGAGGAGGAGGAGGAGGAGCAGCCACCACCACTAGTACAGCCACTACCACAGCAGCAGCATCCACCACCAGCAGACACATCTATCCCATTCTGGGCTCAGCACATCATCTCTCTGAACTCCTCTCTTCACAGAGCATTAGTTCACCTTCAGGAGTATCATTATCAGACTCGATCGGACCCTTACCCAGGCATGCTACCAGACTAGTTTTAGACTTATTTGCAGTGGCCTGGGGACAGACCTATTATCCTGGGAGAGGGAGGAGCAGCCGCTGGAGCTGATGTTGAGGGAGACGATGATATGGAGAATGAGGATTGATTTGGTGTTTTTCTTTTCTTTTTCTTTTCATTTTATTTTTCTTTTCATTTTTATTTTTCTTTTATTTTACTGGATCTGTACTGTATATACAGCATTACTGACACATCATTTCTATATGCAGTGCAACAATTTTCAGGACAAATTTTTCTTTTAGGATAGTTGCTTTTCATTTTTTAGGACCTTAGAAATAGGGATTTAAGGAAATAAATTTAAAATCTCAAAGTTAGGCAGTCTAACTAATTGAATTAGGAAAGAAAAAGGAATTTTGTGATTGAATTTATAATCAATTAGGATTAGGATATTATGCAGGAAAATATACCAGGGTAGTTAATTAATTTCAATAAGTGAATTCATCAAGGAAATTAGCCAAAAAGCCGGTGAGTTGTGAGACCAAACACTTGATATGAGAGTTTTCACCGTTGCTTGTCAACTGCTATTGCTTGAGTTTTTGGATTTTATTCTGCACATGAAAAATATGGAAGTGATAAAGGCAAACTTGTGTTTATGAATTAATTGCTCAGTGCCAAAAAGTCAATCCATGAAAAATTTTCCAAATTTTTTTTGAAACCCATTTGAGCTTTAATGTTTCTTTTCTTATGTACCCCAGCCAAAATAATGTCTATATCCTGTCCCTTACATACTTGGGATAGAGAGCAAAGGTGCAGTGCAGTTTGAATAAATGGGAGATTTGGTTGGTTACTTAAAAGTGAAGAAAAACAAAAGCAGGCACAAGCAAGCAAGTGAATCACTCCCTCAAGAATATAAAAGAAAAACAAGAAGTGAATGAAAAAGGGAGTGAATCACCAACAAAGAAAAAGAGGTCAGCTGAATGATGCAAATCAAGAATGAAATGGAGAAAAGAGAGAAAGTTCATGAAAAAGAAAAATTCAAAAATGCTCTCTATTCCAGTGTTTCTTTGCATATCCAGAAAAACCATGAGTTCTTGATAGCCCAGCCTCATTACAGCCAAGAAAGACCTTTTGATCCATGATTTACCATGTGCATGTTTATTAACCAGAAACGACTATCAATTTTAGTTGTTCAACTGCTGTGAAAAATTGAGGAAACATTTACCCGTGAGCATGAGAGAATTCCTTGATTTATCACTTATTGTTTTGGTTACTACTTTTGAAAAGTTTGAATGTATTTTTTTATCCTGTTCTGATTGCGTCTTGGAAACACCACTTAATTCTAATTTTCAATCTGATATTTGGAAAGTGACAGCTGCCTAGCAAAGAGGTGATGAGATTATTTCCTTGTTTAGTGAGAACCATGATTGGGGATTGAATTCATTTGATTACAAAGGTTTTCTTGCTTGAGGACAAGCAAGAAGCTAAGTTGGGGGGAATTTAATAAGTGCTAAATTAATGATAAGTTTTTATATAATTACAACACTTATCAAGGGTAAAATGTTAGATTTATACCCCAATTTATCTCTTTTTAGTTTAAAGTGAAGATCTTGTGATTATTTGATTCAAATTTGAATTTGATGCTATTTTGATAAGAAATCTATTGATTTTGTAGATAAAAAGGAAAGTTTTAAATGGAGTAACAAGATAGCAACAAATAAAGATAAGATCAGCAAGAGATCAGGCTAAAAATGAGGTAAATCAGGAAAGCACAACAAATAAGGATAAGATCAGCAAGAGATCAAGCTAAAAGGAGGAAATCAGAAAGCAGAAAACGAAGATCCGTGCTCCACCTGCGCTGAGCGCAAGTGGAACGCAGGAATAAAAATCCATTTTGTTTCCTGTGCTTCATCTGCGCTGAGCGCAGGAACACGGAACCCTAATTTCCAATGGGCCAAAGCAAGGTTTTAACGAGCTTTCCAAAGTTCTATTTAAAGGACCTTTTGCAAAGATCAAGAGGAGGAGACGGAGGAGCAGATCTAGAGCTGGAGAAAAGTGTGACAGTCTCTCCATTGGTTTGTAATGGCTACCATGAGTAGCTAAACTCTCCCATAGGATTGAATGTAGTCGATTCTATCCCCAATTGTATTTGAATTCTCTTTGTTATTTATGAATCCCTGTTTTTATAATATTGGTGTTTTTAATTTGTTCTTAATGTTTAGTTTCCGCCTTTGTGCCGGAGTTATGAATTGATTTTATGAGGCACACTGACAAGTGGTTTTATGAAATCATGTGCGAATTCTTGGGAGCCTAGACATAGGGATCTTGAATTCTGATTTGGTAAAAACACTTAATTCACGACTGTGGACACCAGGGTGAATTGATAGCTTTAACAATAAATCTTTAATCCAGGGCAATTTACGACTGTGGACACCAGGGTAAATTGTTTCTGAGTATTTCATATTTGTGGAAACCTTTGTGAAATAACTTTAATTTGTGCTTCAATATTATGATTATATATTCATAAATATCATTGGGTTTCAAATACGAAAGGGGTGCGATAAACGAAGTTCAATCCTAGCTCTAGTAATTTGCTCAACCTTATCCCAATTTATTATTCTTTCTTTTATTATTGCAAACTACTCAACAAATATCTCTCTCACTTTATAAGTGTGACCACTAGGATTTACATTGAACCGTTCCCTGTGGATACGACAACCCCTTTTACTTACTATTATACTGTTGTGATTTTGGTACGCTTGCCAGAATTTCAACAACTGGTTGCTCAAGGCTACAATCAACAAGAAGGTATTGACTTCACTAAAACTTTTGCACCAGTAGTTAGGCTTGAAGCCATTAGGATTTTACTTTCTTATGCAACCAATAATGGCATCAAACTATATCAAATGGATGTAAAGCGTGCCTTCCTAAATGGATTCATTAAGGAAGAGGTTTTTGTTAGACAACCCCTGGTTTTGAAAATTTAACCTTTCCTGATCATGTTTTTAAATTAAAAAGGCTCTATATGGTCTGAAACAGGCTCCCAGAGCTTGGTATGACAGATTGAGCAATTTTCTTCTAAAAAATGGCTTTGAAAAAGGAAAGGTTGACACAACTCTTTTTAGAAAAATGTCTAACAAAGATCTAATTCTGGTTCAGATATATGTTGATGACATTATTTTTGGATCAACAAATTCTTCTTTATGTATAGAGTTTCAAGGCTTATGCAATCTGAATTTGAAATGAGTTTAATGGGGGAACTCAAGTTTTTCTTTGGACTTCAAATTAAGAAAAATTCTGAATGTATATGGATCAATCAGGAGAAGTATACTAAAGAAATGCTTAAGAAGTTCAACATGCATGATTGCAAACCTATGTCAACTCCCATGCACCCTTTAGCAATCTTAAGTAAAGATGAAGGAGAAGAAAGTGTTGACCCAACCATGTACAGAGGTATGATTGGATCTCTGTTGTATCTTACAGCAAGCAGACCTAACATTATGTTCAGTGTATGTCTGTGTGCAAGATTTTGATCAGATCCAAGAATAACTCATTACAAGGCTGTTAAAAGAATTTTCAGATATCTCAATGGTACTACTAATCTTGGTCTATGCTATAAGAAGAGTAAGGATTACAGATTATTAGGATATTGTGATGTTGACTTTGCTGGAGATAGAGTTGAAAGAAAATCAACAAGTGGAGGATGCCATTTCATTGGAGAAAATATGATCAGTTGGGTAAGCAAAAGGCGAAGCACCATAACCCTCTCAACTGCTGAAGCTGAGTACATTGCTGCTGCATGCTGTTGCTCATAGCTTTGGGTAAAATATCAACTTTAAGATTTTAACATTTCTGTAAATATACTCCTGTATTCTGTGATAATACAAGTGCCATAAATCTTTCCAAAAATCCCATTCAGCATTCTAGGGCTAAGCATATAGAAATCAAACATCATTTCATTAGAGATTATGTTCAGAAAAGGTGTTTTGATATTAAGTTCATTGACACTGAGCATTAATGACCTGATATTCACAAAACCCCTTGCTGAAGATAGGTTTAAGTTCATTAGAGATAATATGCACATTCTTGCACTCTCTGAGAATTGAACTTGCTGTCAAATGCTTTTGCTGAACTTTTCTGGTTTTTACTGCACTATCTCTGATATATGATCTTTCATCAACTTTAATACCCTGAATTTAATGCTCTGATCCACATTCTTTACTTCAGCATGCTCTGGAAACCCTTTTGATTGATGACAAAAGGGGGGAAGTAGGGGAGAGAAGGGAGTTGCGCGGGGAGTAATAATAAACTAACAAAATCGTGAAGTTTTAAAGTGTTTTCAGAGAAAAAGATCTTCTGTTCAGGGGGAGCAAGCACTTATCTTAGTATCTGATTAAAGGGGGAGAATTCTAATCTAATTCTTTAAAATTTCCCTTCAGATATTTGCAAAGTTTAAGCAATTGTCATCATTAAAAAGGGGGGAGGAATGTTGAGTCTTCAAAAATGTTTAAGAAATTAATAATTGTTTTAAGTCTCATAACCCTAAGTTTTAATGATTAACAAATTTGGTTTAAGAAGAACAAATTCGATTGAAAGAATTCTTTGTGTTTCAGCAACCTTCTGAAGGAGCTAACTCTCTGAAGTTATGCAACCCTCTGAGTGGTGCAACCTTCTGAAGTGGAGGAACCGGCGGAAGGATCAGGTCTTACTGAAGCTGTGAACCTTCCGAAGTCGAAGAAACGTCGTATTGAATATTGTATCGTCTTGGAAATGAGTTTCTGATGATCCCTTTTTGAAGACTCAAGACTTCATAGCTTTCTGCCAACTGTATGCACTTCCCTCTTTCGGCAAGGCAAAACATAAGCTTTGTGGCATATTCAAATCATTGTTCACCAAAAAGGCAGTTCCGCTGCAAAAGACACCTTGCTCAAAAAAGTAGAGTCAGCGCTGCTGTTGTCACCTACTCCTGTTGTGCTGCTGCTACAAGCTACCAGAGGTTTGTGTCTCAACGAGAAGCGAAGGCTATTTCACAACGGGATGTAAGAGAAGCTAAACCGGTCTAAAGATCCTCTCTCTTATAAATACAAGACCTTATGCAAGAGAAGAAAAAAAACAACGTGAACTTGTTGACGTGCTGCAAAACTTTCTCTGTGAAAATTTTCTTTCATTTTCATTGGTACACAACTTTCTTATCCTGAGTTATACGAGTTAGCTTGTACATCTTACCCAATTTAGGCTTTAAAGTGTGTAGTTTCAAAGCTTAAGCAATCTCTTTTCAAACAGTTTTCTGTTTGAGCTGGGAGAGACTTGATGTGTGTTAAACAATACTTGGTTAGAGCCTGGAGAGGCTTGACTGTAAAAAATACTTGGTTGTGTAAGAGCCTGAGAGGCTTTGACTGTAAAACAATCTTGTATCTTTTCAGATAGTGGAAAAATCCATAGCTTTTGGCTTTGGGACTGGACGTTAGTCACAGTGGAAGTGAGTGAACCAGTATAAATCTTTGGCTAAGTTTCTCTTACTCTTAACTATTTATATTTGATTTATACTAACTTGGAGGGTTCTGAGTATACTGTTTTATAATGAAAACTAAAGAACAAACTAAATTATTGAAAACAAGTTTGCAAAACAAATGTTGTTTGGACTTGTGAAGTTACTTCAACAAGTACTACACTCCTAGTTTAGCAAGTTGCTAAAACTTCTTTGTAAAAAAGTACTGCCTTGTTAAAGGTTTTCCAAAATCAGTTGAAAATTATAAAATACTATTCAATCCCTCTTCTAGTGTTTCCTGTGGTTTTTACATGTTGAACGGTAAAACAAATGAAGGCCTAATTGTTTCAGTGCTTTGTGTACCACGTAGGATTCTGGAGTGTCAAAAATTACCCCATACATGAAAATAGTTTTTTTTTCTACATTTTAATGGTAATAAATAGTATTTCTTCAATACTATTTTGGTTAAAAAGTCCAATAGGAGGAAACCACATTAGGAAACAATTTTGAACAATATGAAGAAACAAGCAAAAGAGGAGACTGGAGAGAACGGCGCTAGATGAAGACTTGGAGTTGTGAAGAATGAAGATGAACCCAAAGCTAAATTTGAGTGAATTTCTGAATTTGGCCTTTGGGACTATTAGTTTTAGGGTTTTTTTTATTAAATTAAACTATTTTTTAAAATTATTTTATCCGTATTTTAGAAAAAAATGGTCCACGGATCGGCCCTCGGGTTAACGGGTAAACTCATTTAAAATCGGGTTACACGGTTTAAACCAATTTAGCCCGCTTCTTAAATGGGCCTCTAATGTCTCGCAACGCGGTGCGAGTTTTGCGGACCAGCCCACAGGCCAAAACCCATATACCTAGCTCTATATAAGATGTTATAAATGAAGAGGAGAAAGAAGTGCATTAATGAAGTTATTGTATGAAAAGATAAAATGTGTAAAGACTTTTCAAGAATCTATCTTTCAATTTTGTGAGTGTGGGTAAACTGTAATGTGCTTACATGGGGTTAAATATATTTTTTATCCTTGAAAATATAATGAAATTTGGTTTTAGTTATTCATTTATTTTTTCTTTGATTTTTATGGTCTTTAGTTTTTAAAACCATATGATTTTAGTTTTCATTATTAGTTATGTTTCGCTGAATGATGACGTAAAAATATTTTTTGTAGATTTTTCTATAGATTTTTCTTTGAATTTTTCTGCAGATTTCAAAATTTGTAAGAAATTTCATTCAGATTCTAAAAATTATAGAAATCTACTGTGGATTTTTTCACAGCAAAGCAAAAGAATTCCACAACAACATTTTTACGTATAAAATCAGTGTTTTTTTTTGGAAATTTACTACAAATAATTTTTCTAGAGAAATAATCGTAAGAAATTTCCTATAATTTTTCCAAGAAAATGCCGTAAGTGGAGTTACGAAAGTGATTCAATGGAATATAATTGACAAAAAGGATTGTTTTAAAAATGGATGATAGAGAAACTAAAGAGCAAAATATAATACCTAACTAACAAATGTCATAAAAATACATGTTAAAAGATTAAAAAACATTTTTAAAATATAATATTTAACATATTAAAATTCTAAACTTTATTTAATATGTTCATTTTTAATTTTACCTAATAATTTAAGGACACTATTAACATTTGTCGAAAGATAACTATTAATTAAGTTCTTCTCAATATACTTAACGAACTGATAGTTCTATAATTATAATAAAATAATGCGTTTTATATGAGGTGAAATGGATATCAATCACATTAATGGACCAAATATTATATTTATTTGGACAATTCTTTTAAATCTAACTAACACGTGTTGAAAAGTACTTGTTAGTTTGAAAAAAAAAAGAAAGTAAAGCAATTATTATTTTTTTTTCAAAATATAACATTTAACATATTGAAAACTCAAAACTTCATTTAATTTTTTTATTTTAAAATTTTACCAAGTAATTTAAAGATACATATTAACATTTGTTGAAAGATAAACCCCAATTAAGTTATTCTCAATATATTCAAAAAATTAAATAATACAAAATGTTATATGATTATAATATAATAATGTGCTTTTACGAGGTGAAATGGATATTAACATATTAATGGACCAAAACACTTATATTTAAATGGGTAAAAATTAAAAATAACTAACAAATGTTTTTAAAAATATTTGTTAAAAAAATTAAGAAAAATACAATATTTAACATATCTAAAACTCAAAACGTTATTTATATTTATTATTTTTAATTAAGTAATTTAGTGACACATGTTATCATTTTTTCGATAGACAGCGAATATTTACACTTGTTGAAAGAAAACCTTTGTTAAGCTGTTCTTAATATTTATTTAATAATCTAATAATAATAAATAACGCCGTTGCCGGGGATCGAACCCGGGTCACCCGCGTGACAGGCGGGGAATACTTACCACTATAACTACAACGACTTGATGAATTTTTTGTTGATAGAATTAATTAAAACCAGTCAAAGTTATAGATATCCTTTCAGAATCAGAGTTACAGTTCTACAATTGTCTGGTAATTACGGTAATTGACAAGGGTAATATATGGAAACTAGAAGGTTTCTTAATAACGTTTACAAGGGTCGCAATTTGGTACCCTCCCGTCAGAGAGAGTTTTGGTACCTTCTTATCATTTTTTTTATTGAATAGACCAAAATTACATAGAAACAAGTCGTGTACTCCGTCCTAAATTATTTCAAAGACATAAAGTAGATTTTAAATAAAACACATGTGCATTGTGAATAGGAATGTGAAAAAATGGGGGGAATATATAAAAAATACATGATTATGGTTATAGGGGGTCAAAAAGTCTTTTCAAAAATTAAAAATACAAATTGTATTAGTTAAATATTGTCCTATAAGTATAAAAATACTAAGATCATTTAAAAAAATTAAGAAAATTGATTAAATGAGCAAAGAAGGTACCAAAACTCTCTCTAACCGGAGGGTACCCTAGAATTTCCCCATTTATAATCTTTAACTTGAGGAACAAGATTGCCAATAACTCGGTTTACGAAGCTCCACAACTGTTCCACATCCGAACCAAAAGGCTCGGGTTCTCTTGGTCAACCATTGGCCCAGCCGAACCGCATGCATGTTCCTTCATCCCAGAGACGAAGCACAGGTTCGTAAACCGAGGCTCTTCCATTCCAATTCCAACATTCCTCCACACTAGAATTTCCCGCTCATTCACACGTCCCTTTCAGTGTTCACTTCATTTCCCCATTGGAAGAAAAAAGAAAGGAAAAACGTTCCCAAGTTGAACACTCCGAACTATTCTGCTTCACTTCTTCGATACAATGGCTAGGTGAGCTTAGCATCAGCAATTAGCAACACTGCATATTGTTCACTTTATCTTTCGAAAACCCTTCCTTTCTTGGTGTTTTTCTAAATAGCCCCTTTTCCGTGTTGTATTTTCTTTTGGTAAAAATGCAGCTTCTTTGTGTTTTTTTTGGGGTGTGATATGGACATGATTGAATTTTGGGAAAGTTGGTGCTGTGTAGTGTAGGGTGTGACAGGGTTTGAGGGTTTTTTTTTTTGCCCATTTGTGGTTGATGATGGCCAAATCCAATGATGAATATGGATTTTGGCTTTTTTTTTTTTTTTTTTTTTTTATCTTATTTGGAATGGTAGTTTGTGGATATTGTGGCATTCCTATTTGGGGGTTTTGTGTAATAGGCAGCCACAGGATGGAAATATGAGGAATTTTTTCTATACCCTGAACCACAAACTAGTACAAAGAGAATAGAGTAATGAAATAAGGAGTAGATGATACATTGGAATCGAGAGGAGAGAAGATAATAAGGAGGAAGAAGAGTCATGCACGCCAAAACTATCTTCTCTTAATCCAATCCCCTCTTAATTCCTTGCTTTTTGTATGCTTTTCTTCGTTTTCGATTGTTTCTATTTTTTTGTTTTTACTTGGTTGGACTTGGAACTCAAAGAATATGTCATTGATGCTCTTACGTATGCTGTTTTTCGTTTCATCTTTCCATCATGAAATGAAGCAGATTCACTTTTGTTATAGATATCTTAGAATCAAGTTTCATTCATCCACCAGTGCACTGCTTCTGTGAGTCATTCTTATGAATTTTTTGTGACTTAATAGTTCCTCAACAGACAACTTCCTTGGGCCTGCTTGTGCTTTCTCCTCTTGCATTGGTTTTGTTTTTTAATAACTGTTTATGTATTGAAAGTTCTTTCGCTAGCATTTTTTGTTTTTTGGGTTTTTTAATGGAATAATGAACTTGAAGTATATTTGTAAATTGTTCTACAGGACCTGGCTTATTGACAGTGGAGGATTTGCAAAGAAAGTGAAAAACACTACTCTGTCTTCAGCTGATCAGATCAAGGATTGTGGGGCATACCGTGAATGCCCAAACTGCCATCATCATATTGATAACAGTGATGTATGTTAGAATTCAGCATTACATTCATTTTCAGTTCATAAAAGCTTATTCAAATTCACACATGTGAAGAAATAAATGAAAAGTTAGATAGAGAGATAGGCCTTGGAAGGACATGGCTTTTCTTAAATATGTGAAATAGTATACAGAATGCTAATTAGATAGGAGATACACAAATTCTTGCTTATATATAAAATTGGAGAACATATTATACTACAAGTCTCACTGTTTAACTTTAAATACCTTGGGTCTCATCTCATCAGGGTGGATGAAATGAAGGAATGCTTTAGTTTTATTTGCAATAGAAGAGTACCGATCCAACTGAAAGGAAAATTTTACCACACAACTATAATACTTACAATGTTGTATGAGACAAGATAGGATTAGGATTAAAATCATTAAAGAGAAAGTCATGGTTGTTGCCCTTGTAGAAAAGATGGGTATAATTTCATCTTTTGTGGTTTAGATATGTGTGGAGAAGACTTAGAATAGAAGCATCAGTAAGGAGGGTAGATCTAATCGAGGATAGTCTAATAATAAGAGGTAGAAGGGACTAAAGAAAACTATAGGTCAAACCAATAAGATAGATCTAGATTTAAATGGTCTGTAGACAATAGACATGATTTAGGGTAGGACATAATGGCGCTGTTTGATCCATGTGGCCAATTCCACCTAGTGGGAAAAGGCTTTGGGTGTTATTGTTATATTCAAATTCACACATGCACCAAATAGAGAAAGGTTAAAAAGCAACAGACTCTACTCTCATAGTAGAGCTCTTCATGTTACTGTTGAGTTTGTTTATGCTCCAATTCCTTTGCCCTACATTTTTATTCTTTTGGCATACTCAATTAATTCAAGTAGTTAATGTGCTTATGGAGAAGTTTGCAAACCTTACCTTCATACTAGGATTAAATTCTTGAAAAGGTTTAGCATTGTTTTGAATGATTGTAGACATTTCATTGATAGTATTTCTTTGCCTGTATAGGTTTCTACTGAATGGCCTGGCTTTCCTCTTGGTGTAAAGTTTGATCCTTCTGATGTAGAACTCTTAGAACATTTAGCAGCAAAATGTGGCCTTGGGAACACAGAGCCACACATGTTTATCAATGAGTTCATCCCAACACTTGAAGAAGACCAAGGTATTTGCTACACACATCCAGAAAATCTTCCAGGTGAGGATTCTATGACATTTTGCTTTCAAATGTGTAAACAATATCCACTCTTTCCATTATACTTAGTTGATCAATGGACCAGTAAAATAAATTCATTATGTCATACCTGACAAACATCTTGAAAGTGACAGGATATGGCCTATTTTAGGTAGTAAATTAAGGCATTATGTACTGAATTGAACATTAATACATCGATGAACCAGTAAAATAAACTCATTATGTCATACCATGAAAGATTTATTAATGTAATATTAGACTGTCTTCTTCACCTTAGCACACAATGCTTGATTTTTAAATTGATACTTGACAAAGAAAATAGGACACTATATGTTATTGTATGTTAAAGTCCTTCAGATCTCAATCAACTCCTAATAAGAGACACTCTTTCTTGACTTTACAAGACCTATATTTTCCCCTTGTAAACCAGAACCTAATCAAGAGTAAGATCCTATTAATTGATAGCTATGTTCAATACATATCATGTTTTTACCCTTCTTTGATGGGGTTGAGGTAAGGCAGGTTTTTATGATTGCCAAAAACAAATCTAGTGGCTGCTAATTGTGATTATCTCATAGTTAACTTTCTATATATTCCGACTTCTGACTATTGAATTTGTTCATTAACATCTATTTCTCTTTTTATGAAACTATCTAACCAAATTGTGTCTGTCTTGGTTTTAGGTGCTAAGAAAGATGGGAGTAGTGTACATTTCTTTCATAGAACAATCAATGCATATAGTACTGGTCAGCGAAAGCGTCGAAAGATTCAGCATAATGATTTGACTGAAGAGCATGTACGCTGGCATAAGACTGGTAAGACCAAAGCTGTGATAGAAGATGGAGTACATAAGGGCTTTAAGAAGATCATGGTTCTTTATATAAGGTGTAAGAAAGGGTCCAAGCCTGATAAATCCAACTGGATAATGCATCAGTACCATCTAGGGACTGAAGAAGATGAGAAGGATGGTGAATATGTGGTCTCAAAAATTTTTTATCAACAAAAGGGGACGGAGAAAAATGAGAGTACAATGGTTGAAGATTCTGACAACATAATATCGCGAACAAGTCCAAGGACTCCAAAACCAAATCCCCCCAATCCACCTCGCACAGGAAAATTCATTGACTGTGATGATAATATTGATGAAACTGCACTTCTGTCATTTGCCCAGGTGGGTAGCCATATATTCTACCTCATAAACAAGCCATCATGAAAGTAGTGATACTTGTCTTGATTTTCTTGAAATTTGTTCAAGTTCTAATGAGTAGTGTGTGTGTATTTATTTATTTAATACCTTGTCTACATCCTCTGATTCATCTCTAAAATTTAATTTTCATGAACTAGGATGCCAAGTCTATCCCTGGAAAATCACATACCCCACTAACTGATGGTCAGGATCAGGACAATACCGGCAACCCTGCATGGTTGGCTGGTGAATCACAGGCTGTGGAGAATTCTGAATATGATGGCTTGGATGACATATTATTGTGCAAGGAGATTTTAGATTCTTCTGCTCCATTAAATGATTCTGGATTGGACCCCTCCACTCTCAATGGCTTTGCTTGCCATGAAAATGAAATGGCTAGAAATGATAATGTAACTTACGGAACTTCTGTGCTGGATACACTGGAATTGGATACTCCTCCAGATTTTGATCTTTCTGTAAGCATCCAACCCTTGCTCACTGCACTTTTTATTCATTCCAACTTACTAACATGCTATGTGATTCTCAATATGTATGCAGGATTTGAATTTTTGTTCTCAGGACAGCATTCTTGATTGGCTGTATTAGGAATATATTTCTGTTATGGTTATATTTTTTGTTAGTATTCTGTTATGGTTTGTTTAGTATGTTTAGTGTTAAATGGCTGAGTAGTTTAGCCTATAAATAATTGCTTTTTGTATTCATTTCAATCATCTTTTAATCAATACAAACTATGAGTTTTCTCAATACCCTATCTGGCTATGCTTGGGATGATCCATGGGGATACCCATGGTACTCCTCTACTGCTCTTTACTATCACACTGCTCCTCCTCCTCCTCCATCTTATTTTACTAAGATGGTATCAAAGCTCCATCCATGGAGCTCACCTCGCTTCAAGAAAAAGAAACGATCCTGTCTGAAGAAACTACCGCTGCAACACCTCAATACAGAGGTACGATCTGCATCATATTCATTGAAAGAAATACCATGTTTACCAGTCCCTGTTTCTGTGCACGATGTATTTTCGTGCGGTTCCTTCTTGACTCAGTTCAATGAAAACGATGCTATCAGAAATTTAATCTTCACCGTAGAGGAGAACGCAGAATCGTCCTCTTCCACTACAAAATTGGAATGGAAATCGTCACCTGATCTGTTCCATTTTGGAAGTTTTGGATTCCAATCTGCATCTGGTTTTTCAAAGCTCTCTGGATGCGATGACAACACTGTTTGCGTCAACAGTGAGAATGACAAGGACGGGGAGGATGAGCAAGGTGGAGGAAATCTGGTGCCTTCTAATCGGATCGTTGGCGTGATTGAAGAAGGAGGTCAGATTATTCAGAGTGTTCGAAGTGCTGAACACATTTTAAGCGCCGTCTTCGCTGATCCAAAACCTACTCTCACCACTCTGGCTCAGAAACCTAAAGAAAAGAGAGAAAACTCTCACTTTGTATAAGAAAACTCAATTGTATTTGATGATTCAAAACATACAAACTTGGTACATATTTATAGGAGATATAGCTAATGTGAATGCAAGCTGGTAGCTGTTTTTGTAGCCAACAAATTATGGTGGCTTTAGCATGCTTCTATGTTCTATTAGGCTCTCTTGTTTTGTTAGGCAGCATGCTACTCTGTTTTGTAATTATACGGTTGTTTCACACTCTCTGTAAATCCAAAGGTGTCAATGGCTCCGCATTTTCTCTGGAACAAAAATCGTGCATCGAATACAACAAGCTTCTCGCTAAGTCCAAGAGGAACCTCAAAATCTGCGTCGAAAGGCTCTCCAATTGCAAAGCCGCAGGGGGCAATGATTGCGTGAAACTTGAGGAGCTACTGATGGAGGAATCGTGGTTAGAAGCTCTCCCTGGAGAACTTCAGAAACCCTATGCCGTTACTCTTTCCAAATTCGTTGAAACAGAGAGATTTCCAATTCGAACCAAGGTGAAACGTGTCTCTGTCCAAGCTGCCAAGGTCACTCTCCTTCATGCGCAGAAGGTGTTTGTTTTTATGACTAAGAGGATTGTAGTTCTTTTGTTGTTCTTTACTCTTGCCAGGGATAAGTTAATTGATGATTCTGGTAAGCCATTTGTTTTGGTTGGCCAAGAGAGCAGTTTGAGGAAAATGAACGGTCCTGTTTTGGTATTGTTTGTGATTCTACCGGGGATACCTCTGCTGTTTTATCAGCTTATTGTGCTTCTGCAGGGATTACATCGATTGTTTTCTTGCCTGCTAATAGGATCTCTATTGCCCAATTGTTAGTGTTTGTTGAGCATTGACCCTAATTTTGATGGCTGTATGCAGTTGATTCGAGAAAATACTGCTGAGTTGCCTATTTACTTGGCTAATTCTTTGAATAGTTTGAGGCTTAAAGGGCAGCAAACTGCTGCTATTGAGACTTTGCTGCATTTTGTTTGGCAGACTTTGGAAGGAACCCCTGTTCTTGTTCATGCAAGTCCATTTGCAAATATTGCTCATGGAAATTCTTCTATTGTGGCTGATAAGATTGCACTGCAACCACCAGGTGGATTTGTAGTTACTGAAGCTAGTTTTGGTGCTGATATTGGAGCTGAAAAGCTTATGAACACCAAGTGTAGATATAGTGGTTTGCCACCTCAATGTCCAATTATTGTGGCAACAATAAGGGCACTAAAAATGCATGGTGGAGGGCCGACAATATGCTGCTCTGATGATCTAAATGTTGTGGTTGCTATTAACAAGTTTTCAAGTGACACTGAAGCTGAGCTAAATACGGTTAGAAATGCTGCCCTAGCTGCTGGAGCTTATGATGCTATAATTTGTACCCATCATACCCATGGAGGCTGGTCAGTTGTAAAACCAAAGTTGCAGAACTCAATTGAGCTAACTGTTGCAGCCCATGATACAACTGGTGGATATATAGGCGGTGTTCTTTGTGCAATTATGTGCGTGGACCAGGTGGATTTTCTCAAGGTTGTTGTAGAACGCAGTGGTGAATTGTTTTTGTTTCAAGTTGATATTGGTTGATACCAAATACCAACTTGCGGGAGGGTATTAGGAATATATTTCTGTTATGGTTATATTTTCTGTTAGTATTCTGTTATGGTTTGTTTAGTATGTTTAGTGTTAAATGGCTGAGTAGTTTAGCCTATAAATAGTTGCTTCTTGTATTCATTTCAATCATCTTTTAATCAATACAAACTATGAGTTTTCTCAATACTCTATCTGGCTATGCTTGGGATGATCCATGGGGATACCCATGGTACTCCTCTATTGCTCTTTACTATCACACTGCTCCTCCTCCTCCTCCTCCATCTTATTTTACTAAGAGGCTGGACTGGTTATGATCGAATGAGGTTCCTTTTGAAGTAAGTTCTTTTTGATACCAATGCTAATCCCAGAAGTGTTCCATTCAATTGCCTGGATAGTGTACTCCTTTCTCTCATTTCCTTCTTCAATCACAGTGGTTTTTCTGCTTCTGGATGATGCAAATAATGTATGAAGCTTTGGTTCCTGAACTCATATGCAGCTATTTTGTCATATCAGTAAGCTAAGCCATGGAAGTGAATTTTGGCGTATCTAGATTCTAGAGCTGGAGTTTGGGAATGGGCTTTCTTCATGTGGGTGGCATTTGTTTGAAATTGGTTTTGGTGTATTTGTTGCTTCTATGGCCAATCTAAACTTCTGTTTTGACTCAATATGTCAAAGCCATGGAAGTGAATTTTGGCGGTAAAATCCAAAATGATTTAGTAGATTCTAAAGTATATGTACTAGACATTTGAGTGGTTATATAATATGTGAATATTATGAAATATGAACGTAGTTAAATAACTTTTAGATGGCATGGCACTACTTTCCTCTTACATGGAACCTTAGGAAAATTCAATGACTCGGGAAAATAGAGCCTAGCATTTCACGGACCATGGTTTACTTTATGCATATAGAAAAATCGTTAGTGTGTAGTGTCAAGTGTCAAATACTTGGAAAATTATTGTCTACCCGATAAGGATTATTTAATGTTCTATCGATAGATATGTGATGGAAATATATATTTTGGGTGCTTATAGGGTGTGTTACCCATGTGGGTGACATACCGGTATGATACTTCTTTTTAGTAGTAATAATAGGTCACTCAATTATTTAGAATAAAATAATCAACCAATTAAGTCCGTTTATTCAAAAATGAAAGTGATCTAACGACTTTTAATATGTATCGTACCGGTATGTCACCCTATACGCAGCCATATATTTTATATGGAAAACTCCCGAAAACAGACGACAGATTATATAAAAGGTGGGCCTACTTGAAAACGCGCTAGGAACTTTGCATCTAGTCATAGAAAGCACACAAACGACAGATTACATGCTTATAAGGTTTACGATGTGACTGTAAAATATAAATGTAATTAACTGACACGTATAAAGGGTGTTTGGGAATTCCAATAAATTAGCTACTAGCTTATTTAATTAGTTTATAAGTTAGTTTGACTAATATAAAAGTGTTTGGTAAGGTATTTAAAAGTAGCTTATTTTAAGAGTTTTTAGTTAATAAGCTACAAGCTAGTTTAACTAGTATGTAGTTTGTAGCTTGTAACTTATTTAATTAAGTGATGTTAGTTGTATATGTTGTATATCATACAACATAGAGAGGAAGAAAGAAAAGAGAGTAAATAGAGACAAATGTGAGATGTCATAGGTAATGTGATGGAAAGAGAAAGAGAGAAAATGTGTTGTATGTTTTTGGTTGTATGAATTTTATATCTATTTAATCTTTTTCCATCACTATCTCTTATATCTATACATTATACAATCATGAAACATTAAAATATATTAAAAACACTATTCATTGGTTTCCTATAATTAAAAAAAATGTTTAATCAATTTCAAAAATTGTTAAATCTATCTCTATCAATCAATCAATCTAGGGTTAAATATGTTTTCTGTCCCTAAACTTTCACCCGAATTTGATTTTGATCCATAATTTTTTTTCGTTGTTTTTGGTCCCTAAAGTTTTCAAATCATTGAAATTAGTCTCTACCGTCAACTCTGTTAAATATAGGGTGACGACAGAGACTAATTTCAATGATTTGAAAACTTTAGGGACCAAAACCAAATTCGGGTAAAAGTTTAGGGACCAAATCCGAATCTGGGTTTGGTCCCTAATCTTTATTTTACATTGTTTTTGGTCCCTAACATTTTCAAATCATTGAAATTAGTCCCTGCCGTAAACTCTGTTAAATATAAGAGTGACGATAGAGACTAATTTCAATGATTTGAAAACGTTAGGGACCAAAAACAACGAAAAAAAAATTAGGGACCAAAACCAAATTCGGGTTAAAGTTTAGGGACCAAAAACATTTAACCTATCAATCTATAATCATAACATTTATTATTTTATTATTATTACTTTTGTTATTAAAAGTCGTGTAATCTCTTTTATTCAAAGTAACATTGATTAATTTATAGATATTGATACACATAAGTACATATATATTTATTAAGAATGATACTGAAGTTTAAATGTGATAATATAATAAAATGTGTTGATCACTATTCATCCAATTTTTTTATTATATTTTATTGGTTATTCTATTATTATCATTACCTTTTGTTATCAAAATTCGTGCAATCTCTTTTATTCAAAGTAAAATTGATTCTCTTGTAGATATTGATATACATGAGTAGGCATGTCAACGAGGCGGGGCGGGAGCGGGTAGTGCCTACCTGTATACATACCTGTTAAAATTAACGTGTACCCGTGCGAATAATGAATATCGCAAGTATTTATGGGTATCCATTAATGTTTAAGAATTTAAATTTTAAAAATAGAAAGAGAGGAAATGTTATATATTAGGGTTAAATATATTTTTGGTCCCTAAACTTTCACCCGAATTTGGTTTTAGTCCCTAAATTTTTTTTTCATTGTTTTTGGTCCCTAACGTTTTCAAATCATTGAAATTAGTCTCTGCCATCAACTCTATTAAATATAGGGTGATGTGGCAGGACTAATTTCAATGATATGAAAACGTTAGAGACAAAAATAAAACAAAAAATATAGATTAGGGACCAAAGCCAAATTCAGGTGAAAGTTTAGGGACCAAACCCGAAACTGGGTTTGGTCCCTAATTTTTTTTTTGTTTTTTTGGTTCCTAATGTTTTAAAATTATTGAAATTAGTCGGGTTTGGTCCCTAATTTTTTTTTTGTTTTTTTGGTTCCTAATGTTTTAAAATTATTGAAATTAGTCCCTGCCGTCAACTCCGTTAAATACAAGCGTGACAGCAGGGACTAATTTCAATTATTTGAAAACATTAGGGACCAAAAACAATGAAAAGAAAGATTAGGGACCAAACCCAAATATAGGTGAAAGTTTAGGGACCAAAAACATATTTAACCCTATATTATAATATCATACTATATATATAAATAAACATTATATATTACCATTACGTGTTAATATAAAATAAATTATATCTCATCGTAAAATAATAAAAAATCTTAATATTCAAATATATTTAATAGAAATGAGTGTTTTAATGAGTATGCAGGTACCCACGAGGCGGGTAGTGTAATATTCGTCCCCACCCATTATACAAATATGCGGGTACCCATTGCGGGTATATCCACGGGTACAGGTTTTTTTGACATCCCTAGACATTAGTACAAATATATTTGTTGAGAATGATACTAAAGTTTGGATGTGGTATAATATAATAAAATGTGTTGATTTATATCAAATTCATTGTGCAATTTCCTAATATATTATTTTTATTAACATTGTTTAATTTGTATATATTGATACATATGAGTATAAATATATTTGTTGAGTCTATAATTATACAATTCTATAGGTTTTTTTTTTTTTTTATATTTTTTCACTATTCATTCTTTTTATTATAATATTTTATTAGTTACTTTATTACTATTAATCTATTATTACTTTTTGTTCTCAAAAGTCGTGTCATCTCTTTTATTCAAATTTAAATTGGTTAATTTGTAGATATTGATACACATGAGTACGTATATATTTGTTGCAAATGATATTAAAGTTTGGATATGGTAATATAATAAAATGTGTTGATTTACATCACGTTTATTGTGTATTTTTTATATATATTATTTACATTAAAATATTTTACTTTGTAGACATTGTTACATATGAGTGCAAATATATTTTTAGATATTGATACTAAATTTGTAGATATTATTATTATTATAATTACTTTTCTGTTATCAAAAGTCGTGTCATCTCTTTTATTCAAAGTAAAATTATTTAATTTGTAGATATTGATACACATGAGTGCATAAAACACTAGGGACATCTTCTTTATTTTAAGTATTGTTTTTGACATTAATAGTTACTTCATATCCATAGCAATAAAAATAAAAGAAAACTCATATTTGAATCTATGTGTCCCGTGCTTTTCACGAGTGACACACTAGTTCTAATATATTTCACTTATTATCCTTAATTTCTTTTTTACCTATTTTCAATTACAATACAATTATACAAATAATTAAAGGAAAATATATCAACAACTATCCTTTAGACATAAAATAATAACATTATATCACTTTAATTATATATCATGTCTAAATTAATTTTAATTTATTTAAATAACAAATTAACATAAACATTCATAGTATATATATATATATATATATATATATATATATATATAGGAGGGTTCATATTACACAAGTGTAAGTTACACCAAGTATTACACCGCTGAATAATTCACCATTGGATTGAAAGTTACTATCATATAGATCATACATATAAAATTTTACATTAATCCTAAATTATTTGATATGTCATTAAGATGTTTCAAGATTAACGTTATATATACATGTGAAATATATGAAAAAACTCAACCGTTTGATTATCAAGTTATTAGTGTCAAAATTTTACGAAATTTGACACATATAATCATCAAATTACACCAGTGTAAATTACACCAAGTATTACACTCCTAATAACTACAAATCGAATATGTTTTTTTAGTAATCCAACAGTTGAATTATGTTTGTTCATCATCATGATTATATGTGCCAAATTTCATAAAATTTTGACACTAATAACTTGATAATCAAATGGTTGGATTTTTCATATATTTCAAATGTATATATAACGTTAATATTGAGATATCTCAATGACATATCAAATAATTTTGGATTAATGTAAAATTTTATATGTATGATCTATTGATAGTAACTTTCAATCCAACGGTGGATTATTTAATACAATGACCCGTTAAAAAATTATTCAGCGGTGTAACACTTGGTGTAACTTACACCGGTTTAATTTGAACCCTCCTCTATATATATATATATAATAAGTAATTTAAAAAATTACAGATTAATTAAATTGTAATTTTCTTTTTACTATTTTATGAAATTGTTTTTATATCATACTGTTCATTTTAATTTTTAATTAAATATTTTATCACTAAAAAGTTTAATAAAAAATTAATTATTTTTTAAAAATCTAAAATTATAATTACATAATAATATATTTTTATCTAGAAAACACAAATAAAATTTATATAATAAAACTTATTTAGTTATGTCTTTTTTATGTTATTTTACATTTACCAACCAGCTTATCAGCTAGTTCTACCAAACACTTCTAATTCAATAAGCTAGCTTATTGCTCGGAGCTTATAAGCTAGGAGCTTTATCAGCTAGAAACTAGCTTATCAGCCACCAGCTAGCTTATCAGCCATTTTGCCAAAAAGAACCATAATCTCCATGAAGGTGACATAGAGGAAGGCAAAGAAACCATCGTGACATGGACCGAAGAAACACGTTAATCTCATTTTTTTTTTTATCGAAATAACAGTGATTGAAAAATGCCCCACAATACTTATATAACTTGTAGGATGCTAAATAAAGTATATTACAACAATACACAATAGATTAAAATAACAAAATAAATAAGCATACTCATAAATCTAAATTATTTAGCCATCCTAAAACACAACTATTACAAAACAATCGGAAAGAGGCTTGGACATTTCTTCTTCTTTCTTTATTCCTTCTGGAGCAGTACAAGCCCAATAAATAACTCAAAGAAAAAACATCAACAACAACTAAATTGAATAAATTGGTGCTGCAAAATTGAGCTTTAGTGGTAGATGTGTATAAAGACATCATATTGTGGGTAAAACAATGCTTCCAAAATGCTAAGAAGGGCTCTAACAAACTGTTAACCAGTAGAAAGTGCTGAAAAAAAAAGGGAAAATGGCAAAATCTCAAGAAAGAGGAAGGAGTAGAGGTTATGGAGGTGGTAGATCAAAAGGAAAAGGGAAGAGTGATATGAAAACATGGAAAATGATGTGACTCTAAACATAAAAAAAGGAAAGAAAAGAGAAAAAAGAAAAAAAGAGAAATAAGAGATAAAAAGCTCTCACTATAGAGAGAGGAAAACCCATCTAAAGTGGGTAGAATGTTTTCGTTGAAGGGAGAGGGGCTCTCCCATGGAAGGAGAGGAGCCCCAATAGAGGGTGTTGCGAAGCTTGATAGGGTTTCTAATAGGGTTTCGTTGTTTTAGGATATGACAGTAGGTATACACGTTAAAAATAAATATGATGTTATCTTGGTTCTGGACCATATAGTCATTTGATGTATATTGTTTTTCTCTAATAAATTGAAGAATCATATGAGATTAACGTTTCTCACACATTAATCTCATGTGATTCTTCAATTTATCAAGGAAAACAATATACAACAAATGTCTATATGGTTGAAAATCAAGAAAACATCATGTTTCTTTTAGCGTGTGGCCCAACTTTATTTTTTAGCTTAAAACTATTTTAAAGTTGAAACAAAAAATATGAGCTTTAAATATAAAATTAAAGTTATTTGATAATGGTTAGTTTGGGAATTTTATTTTTTGCTCAGAAGCTATTTTTAAGTCAAAAGCTAGTGAGTAACGGTTAAATGAATTACTTTGTAATTTTTTATAAAAAATAAACTATTTTTTTTTTTAAAAAATGTTTTCCTTCAATTGCATTTGGACTAGCTTTTTCTTTTAATGAAAAGAGAAGCTAATAAAAAGGAGGTTAAACATGACCTTATCAACAAAATTGATGTTAAATTCAAGCGAGTAAATCCCCATTTTTTTCTTCAATTTTGTCAAGACTTTTTATATTAATCTCTACACCAAAAAATGCACAAATCAAAGTTCTTGATCTATTTTATATTGGTGATGTTAGTCTCTGTTAAAAGACTAATATGACTGATAAACACTTAGGTCAATGATTAACATGATTGATAGAAATATAGGTTGAAAACCTTAATTTATTCGTGTTTCCTTGGTAAGAAGCTCACTAAAAGAAATTTGGGAAATAACGGCCAAAAGCCATTGCTAAAAGAGGAAAACTGTCGCTACTATGCAATTAGCGACGACCACAAGGACGTCGTTAAAATGTTCGTCGTTAATACAGTAGCGACGAGTAAAATCAGCCGTTGCTATGCTGAAGTCCATCGCAAATTGAAAGCATCACAGACCGTCGCTAAGCCGTTCAACGTAGCAACAGCCTAGGCCGTCACTAATAATTATATATATTTTTAATATTTTTAACTAGTGACGGCCATAGCTATCGCTAATAATTATATTAATTTTTAAATATTTTTTTAATTGAATTTATGGTTTTATATTTAATTTTATTTTAATTTACGGATTTACGGTTGAATTATTATAGAAATTCAATTTTTTATTTATTTTATAATTTTTATGCCATATTTGTTAACGATCTAAAATATATATAAAAAATAAATACTATATAAAAACATCGATATAGAAAATAAAAATATATATAAATAGTACATATACAAAGTGTATAAAAACATAAGTCAATAAAAGAGAAAAAAAAAAAATCACGGCTGACGGCGACGACGCTGCTGTGGTGGTAGGCCACGATCCTCATCTTCATCCAAGGGCTGGTCATCTAGGTCGCCATAGTAGTGCGGGTGCGCTTGAGCCTGGCTGAAACTGGTAGAACCACTTGCACTGTTGGCATCCAACACTAACTGCAACTGTTGGAGTCATGCGAAGTCCTCCTCCAATCGTGCATACTGGACCTGACAATGATCAGTTCTCTCTTCAGCTCGGCTGGCCTACAACTTTGCTTCGGTGACCTCCTGCAGGGGTGGGCACCACGTACGGTGCAGGGGCTGAAGAAGAAGTCTGCTCTGGCAGCTGATGAGGGAGAGTATTGTTGGTCCTAATCGACGTGCACGAGATGCCTGTGCTGCAAGCTCGCTCGGAGGGATGAACCTCCCTCTAATTAATGGGACCTTCTGTCCACCTCGACCACACCTACGAGACATATTTACCTACTTTTAATAAGTTTAAATTAAATAATCTCTCCGTCCCTTACTATAAGACCCTTTCAACCATTTCACACAGTTTAAGAAAAGTTAGTTAATGTATTGGTCTTTTAAAAAAAATTATAGCGTTCCAAATGTATCCCTTTTTAAAAGTCACTATATTTTAGAGGCATTAATTGTCACATGGTGGAAGACTCCAAAAGCCATTTTTCAATAGTGTAGTTGAGCATGCGGGTAAAATTTCATTAATTATTCGCACTCATCAATATATGGGGAATTGAAAAGAGTTGAATATTAATGAAGGACAAATATGGAAAAAAAATAATTAATTCATCTAAAAATCTGCAAAGGGTCTTATATTAAGGGACACTCAATTCTTCTAGAAGGGGTCTTATAAATAGGGACAAAGGGAGTATTAAAAAACATACCTATAACAATAAAAAAACAACAAAAAAATAACAATAATCATCCAACAAACATTTCTAAATCATATTTTAATTTAATAACTAAATCTAATAAAATATTTTAATTTAAAATTTTTCAATTTAAATAAAATAAACCATTTAAATAACTTAAATAACTAAAATAACTACCTATATAATTAAATACCTATATTACTAAAATAACTACCTATATAATTAAATACCTATATAATTAAACAATTAACTATATAATTATATAACTATAATTGAAAAACATGAATTAATTAAATAATTACATGGACGACGACTGGTGGTGGTGAACGTCGGAGGAAGAGGGAGGAGGGAGGAGGGAAAAGGGACAGATGGGCAGCTAATGGAGTTTCTGATCGGTTCAAAATAAACCTTTGTACGAGGGAGAGTGCTTAATCAGTGAGGAATTGAAGTTGAGAGAGAGAGAGAGGGAGGGAGATAGGAGTAGGTGGCCGGAGGTGGGGAAGGAGGGGGATGCGCGTAAGAGAAGAGGAGGAAGGAGGAAGAAGAAGAGGGGAGGGGAAAGGGTTTTGTGCGCGTAAGATTTAAACTTAGCGACGGTCGTCGCTAAAGCTGTCGCAAAGTTAAAAATATACGTAGATGCACCAATTTTAATTTTTAATTAAAAACGTAGCGACGTCTTGACCGTCGCTACATATATTTTTTAATTTTAAGAAAAATTGGTTTTTTCAGTGTAGCGACGACTAGTGACGGCCAGGCTGTCGTTACAATACGAAACCTAGCGACGGCCAGGCCGTCACAATGTATTAATGGCACAGTTACCCGTTGAACTTCACATTTAATGCTACAGCGATGGTATATGGTCGTCGTTATGTTTTTGTGTCTAAAAACGTGCATTATTGTAGTGACTTATATGAAAGATATTCAAAATTGGGGATGAAAATGATGGTCTACTCAAATTCTAAGAGACAATAGTGAGAGACAGTAGAAATATTGGGTAAGCTCTCGAGTTGGTTCATAAGTTGCATATATTGTCATATTAGTTATCTAGAAATTTTAACCACCACCAAATTAGTCCTTTAAAGATTTAAAATATCACTATATTAGTCTTCTAAACGTTTGGTCATCAAATTAGTTCTTAAAGGATTTATTTATCATTAATTTTGTCTTTGATTTAGTTCTCTATAACGATAAATATGGTGACATTTTATAACTTTGAGAGATTAAGAGTGTATTTGGCTTGCCATTTTAGCTAGCTGAAAGTTGAAAATAGTAGCTGAAATCATTTCAGCAGTGTTTTGGAAGGTAGCCTTTTTGGGTAGCCACAAGCTTTTCTTAAAAAGCTACTTTGGGTAGCTTTTTTAGAAAAGCACCAATTTTCAGCTACTGGCTGAAAATTAATTACAAGTTTAGCCCTCAACTACCCCCACTTATCATTATTTAATAATTAATGTTGTTCTTAAATGTCATTTTACCATTTTCAACTAGTTTTACCAAACACATTCAATAGCTTTTCAGCTTTCAGCTAGCTTAAAGCTTTCAGCGAGCTTTTCAGTTTTTAGCTAGCTTTAAGCTTTAAGCTAGTTTTTCAGCTAGTTTTACCAAACACACCCTATGTGTGACGAAATAGTTGCAATTTTTATTTCTCTGTGTATTATATGAATTGTTTGTTAGTGGAATGCTGAGCTCAATAGGTGAGACCCTATGAAGGGTGCTGGTTGTGTGCTGATAATATAGAATTGTGCATGTGTTTGTATTGTATGAATTGTTATTAGTGGAGAGCTGAGCTCAATAGGTGAGACCCTATGAAAGGTGCTGGTTGTTTGCTGATAATATAGAATTTTGCATGTGTTTGTGTTGTGATATGTGAAACTGTTATGCTGAAATTATATAATTGTTGAATTGTAGACAAATGGATCGTAGATGGATGTATAATAGGATTGATTCTTCTAGGAGAATGAATTATGAGTTTATCGATGGGGTTTTGAAATTTGTTAACAAGGCTATGGAACAACCTTCATTCATGTCTGAAGAGGGATTAGGTGTCCTTGTGTTAATTGTAATTGTGAGAAGATTCTGAGACCACCTTTAGTTAGATCTCATTTAATTAAGTCTGGATTTAAACCAAACTATTGGGTATGGACTGAACACGGAGAAGAAGGGTCTAATAATGTTGAGTTGGGGGATGATGATAATAATAGTGTTGAATATATGAGTTATGAATCTCAGTTTGCCTTAGTGACTCAAATGGTGTATGATTTATTTAGGCATATACATGATGAAACAGATGATAATGGGCATGAGCCACCTAACTCAGATGCCCAACGATTTTATGATATGTTACTATCTACAAATCAGCCAATCTATGATGGAGAAAATGAATCTATGTTATCAATAGCTGTGAGGTTATTAGCAGCTAGAACTAACAGGCATGTTACTGAAAAGTGTTTGGATTATTTCATGCAAATTCTAGTTGATGTAGCTCCAAAACCCAACAGGTTTCCAAAATATTTTTATCAAGAGACGAAATTAGTGTTTAAGTTAGGTTTGAAGGCTGATTGTTGTAGGAATGGGTGCATGTTGTATTACAAGGATGATAAACTTTTAGCTGAATGCAAGTTTTGTAATGCTCCGAGGTTTGTTCCTCGTAAGGTTGGGAAGGGAAGATACAAAGATGTTCCGGTGAAGAGAATGTTTTATTTGCCAATTATTCCAAGGTTGTAGCGATTGTATGCGTCAGTAGAGTCTGCTGCACAGATGCGATGGCATCATAAGAACAAGAATGATTTTGGTTTATTGCGTCATCCATCAGACGGGGAAGCATGAAAACACTTTGATAATGTGTATCCTGATTTTGCAAATGAGCCAAGAAATGTAAGATTGGTGTTATGTTCTAATGTGTTTACACCCTACATTCAAGCTTTGACTTCACCATAATTCATGTTGGCTTGTTATTGTTACACCATATAATCTCCCCCTTGAATTGTGCATGACTAAGCCATATATGTGTTTTGACTTGTCTAATACCTGATCCAACTAATCCAAAATCAAACATAGACGTGTTTCTGCAGCCTTTAATAAATGATCTCCAACAGTTGTGGAGGTATGGTGTTTTGACATATGACATTTCCATGAATTAAAACTTTGTTTTGCGTGCATGTTTGATGTGGACTATTAATGATTTTTTGGTGTATGGAATTTTATCTGGTTGGCAAACAAAGGGTAAATTAGCATGTCCATATTGTATGGAAGACACAAAAGCTTTCACGTTGCAGCATGGTGGAAAAAACTCATGGTTTGATTGTCATCGTAGATTCTTGCAAAGTGATCACCCTTTCAGAAGGAGTAAAAGAGGGTTTACGAGAAACAGGGCTGAGCATGATGGACCACCTTGTATGTTGACAGGGTCTCAAATTTGGGAATTTGTGCAAGACTTTCCAAAGGTGACAGATGGTGATTGTTCCAAACAGCCAGGGTATGGACAATTTCATAATTGGGTTAAACGTAATATATTTTGGGATCTTCCATATTGGAAGGACAACTTGTTAAGGCATAATCTTGATGTCATGCATATAGAGAAAAATTTCTTTGATAATGTCTTTAACACTATCATGAATGTTACATGTAAAACCAAGGACAATGTAAAGGCAAGGATGAATGTGTCTGTGTTCTGTGTGCGAGGTGACTTGGAGTTGGTTGACCTGGGTAATGGAAAGTTGGGAAAACCAAAGGCAAAATACACTTTAGAACCAAAGGATGCAAAACTGGTTTGTAAATGGATTTCAGAATTTAGATTTCCGAATGGTTATGCCTTAAATCTTGCAAAATATGCAGATATCAGTAGGGGTACAATGCATGGGATGAAAAGTCATGATTGTCATGTATTCATGGAATGTTTACTCCTAATTGCATTTCGATCATTGCCAGATTGTGTGTGGAAACCAATTACTGAATTAAGTCGATTCTTTAAAGATTTATGTTGGAATACATTGAGGATGGATGATGTGGTTAGATTGGAGCAAAATATACCAATCATTATTTGCAAATTGGAAAGGATATTTCCACCGGGATTCTTTGATTCAATGGAGCACCTACCTATTCATCTTCCTATGGAAGCAAGACTTGGGGGTCCAGTTCAATATCGGTGAATGTATCCATTTGAAAGGTTAGTTAATAAGACTATATTTTTTATTTTAATTTATTTTTAATGAAAGTCAAATAACAATCCATTGTTCTTTTAAACTGATGGGAGATGTGAAACGATCAGTGGGTAACTTGGCTAGGGTGGAAGGCTCAATATGCTCATTCCACTTACACTGGGAAACCACGTATTTTTGTTCCCATTATTTTCAAAACGCAAGTTTGTTGTCAGACACTACATTGAGGAATGAGCCTGAAACTGGACTTCAATGCCGTAATTTCACATTGTCTATCTCGAACAAGTCAGGACGCCCTGTAGGAATGTCCAATGAGCACTAGTTAAGTGATGATGAATGGAAATCAACTCATGTACATATACTAATCAATTGCAATGAAATTAAACCATACCTTGAGTAAATGGAAATGATTTTATTATTTTAGGGTTTAAGGTTTAGGAATGAATGAGTAATTAACTATTTGTTCCATTTCAGCTTATTGTTACAATTTTACTCAATCGATGATCAGGATTCTTCTGCTCGAATACATGCAGACTTTCCAACATGGTTTAGGAACTATGTAAGTTTGATCATCCAATTTTTTGTATGGGTTACTAAGTAAATTGAATTCAATTAATATTAAATGGTTCTTATGATTAGGTTCATGATGAGCGAAATGGAGTGACCAACAATGAAGTTAAATCATTAGCTTGGGAACCGAACTCTAAAGCAATATCATGGAGCACATACCTTGAAAATGGCTACAGATTTTAGACAAAGGATTGGTGTCAGGGTAAAAAGACCACAAATTGTGGGGTGCATGTAAAAGGACTTACCGATGGCGGTGAAGATGACTTTTACGGCATCATCCACCATATCTATGAATTAGAGTATCTTGGTTTAAGTAACTTGATTCCTATTTTCTATTGTGAATGGTTTGATTCAACCACAAATAGTGGCATGCGAGTTCAACCATAATACAATATCGTAGAAGTAAGGAAGAGTAGAAGGTATAATCGGTATGATCCATTCATTCTTGCACAAAAAGCAAGACAAGTCTGTTATGCCCCTTATCCAGAATTATGTAAGGACTTACGAGGTTGGATTGTGGCAATCACAACAAAACCAAGGTGTCATGTTGAAGTTGATGGGGTTGAGGAAGAAGTGCCTGATTAGGCTGATGGCACTTCAACTGTTTTACCAGTTGTAGACTTTGAACAATTGTCAGGCTTAGTTGAGAATCAATATGAACTAATTATTCAGCCTATCCCTATGACCATGGTTGAAGATGATGAGTCTGAGAATGAAGACATCCCATTAAATGAGGTTGAAGATGGGTGGGATGACAATGAAGATGATGAAGATGAAGAAGATGAAAATGATGTATAATTAGATTAATACTAATGTGTACTAATATTATTTAACTTTCACCACAATTTTTATATCATTTTATAATCATAATTAACAAAATTATTTTAAAAAATACAAAATCTGATGACTAGCGACTAGGGGTGTCCATTGGTCGGTTTTGGTTGGTTTCGGGCCAAAATTCCCAAACCGCCCAAAACCGAGACATGCAACACATAGACTGATTTCGTCCGTAACTATGATCGGTTTCCTCGGGTCACGGTTACATCGGGTTCTCGGTTGAAACGAGTCGGTTATTTCGGGTTTCAGACTTAATAAAAAAGGATTTTTTATCTCATTTTATCTCATTGCAGAAGAAGAAAAAACAAGTAGAAGGGAAGAAGAAAAAACAAGCATAAGGGAAGAAGAAATAACACAGGCAGCAGATCCACAAATCCAGAAAATCATTACAAAATTTACATAATGTCTCATACATATTTCAAAAATGAAAAGAAAGGATTCAGAACACCCCTAACCCACAGATCCATAAACTCCGTTTTGCCCACCGCCGCGAAGAAGACGTCACGCACCACTGAGGTGAGGAAGCGGTTGCACCTTTGCGATGAAAGAAGGCTGGGGAAGCGGCGCCATGGAGGAGAGGCGTTTTTAAGGTGGAGTAAGCGAGCCAAGAGTCCATGGAGGAGAAGCGAAATAGAAGAGGAAGAGAAAGATAGAGTATGGTGGAGACGAGAAACAACAAAGGAAGAGGAAAAGAAAGAGTATGAAAGTGAGAGCTCATCTGAATCTCACTCAGAATTCAAAATGAGTAATGGAAAGAGAGAGAAAAACTTGTATTGAGAAATGGGAAAGGCCTTTGATCTCAGCCGTTAGATCTTTATCATGAACCATCACCACCGTTCACTGAAAGCACAATCCATGTGCTCTTTTTTAAGCTACTCAGTTCTCGCCACGTGTCGGTCGGGTATGGGTACCGATGGAATTTTTTTTCCTCACCTGAACCCGCCCGTTTATAACCGTCCGGAACTGTTTCAATGCACCGAATGGCCCGCCAACCGATCTGACCCGCCCGCTTCATTACATTTTTGCCCGGTTTCATCGAGTTCACAGTCGGTTGGATAAATCTTGGAGAGGCCTACTAGCGACGACCTGGCCATCGCTAATGCATTCATTGCTAAACATTATAAGCTTAGCGACGGCCTGGTCGTCGCTAGGTCTTCCGAAGACAATGGCCATCACTAACTAGTGACGCCTAGCGATGGCTAAAATCGTTGTTACGTTGTGACGACCATGACGTTAGTGTTGGCCCGTTACGATGGCCAGGTCTTCGCTACAAAGCATCGACCGTCAACCGTCGTCGCTACTGCAGTAATAACGAGCATTTTAGCGACGACTGGGTTTAGGGTTTAGCGACGACTATTGAGCTGTCCCTCGGCCGTCGCTATAGCAGACATAGCAACGAATTTTTGGTAGCTGGCGATGGCCACAAGCCGTCGCTAAATCGTGAATTTTGTGTAGTGGTACAAGATGGTAATTTTATTTTTTCTCAATATTGATTTACAAGAAGTGTGGAGCAATAAAGAATAGAACACTAAGGGTGTAATAATTAAGCAAAAGTAACAAAGCTCAAAGTTAATAAGGTAGTTGATTGCATTCAAAGTATTCTTTTTTGATACAACACCACATGTATCCTCCATGGAAGGCTGGGTATAGAACCTATATGAGCGACAAAGCTTAACCCAAGGCTCGAACTCAAGACGATTATCTAAATTGGAACAACCCCTAACAACTAATCCACACGCTCAATAGTAAATTTTGTTAAACTAACTAATAATTATATAATTTCATATAAGGATATCATTAATTAATGTACTGAAACTTGAAACTTGATAACTATATATTTTAAATAATTATAAATTTCTATATTTTGAATTATTTAAAATTATTTATCATGTTAAAAATTATAAAAAATAACAAATTCTTTAATTTAATCCTCATTTATAAATAAATTTATCAAATGAAAGAGATAGTAAAAATTGTTGAGTCTAAGAATTAGTCTGAGCATTCAAACTTAACTTAAGACTCAGTATCCTTAGGTTTTAATGATTAACAAATTAGACTAGATTAAAAGAAAACAGGTGCTACTAAGAAAGGTATTATTTTGTAGATTGTGTCTCAGGTTGAAGTACTCATCAGAGGAAGAAGAACAAATGTAGAATCAAAATTTGAAGACTTGATGAAGCACTGAAGATCTGAAGACAATTTGAAAACTTGAAGAAGCACTGAAGATCTGAAGATAATTTTAGGACTTGAAGAAGCACTGAATCTGAAGAAAAGTAAAGACTTGATCATCTAAAGACAATCTGAAAATTTGAAGACGAATTTGAGATTTGAAGATCATTTGAAGACCTGAAGAAGCCTTGATCATCTGAAAACAAGCATCAGAAGGATAACAGAGGAGAAGAAAAGAAGATCTAAATCATATTCATCTTCTAAAGACTTGAAGACAATAGAAGAACTTGATTTCGTCTGAAGAGTGACTATCATCTGAAGATTCGAAGATCATCTGAAGCACTCTGTGCATTTGAAGGCGGAAAGTATCAGATTCGAGGTTTGACCTTTTGAAGACGTTGCTAAGGATGAAGAACAGTCTTTCAAATGGACTAACCTTGTCCAGCTCAAGAATCAAAATCACTTTTCTACCTCGTTCAAATAATTTGCACAAATAAGGAAACTCTGCAACTGCTGCTGCACCTGCAACAAAAAGCAATTGCGTACACAGACCTACCGCATCTACTGTTGATCAGAACAAATCAGACTGAACAAGCAAAATAAACAAAAAGCTATTTGAACTAAGTCTATTCAATTCAACATCGTTTATCTATCTGGATCACAGAAGAAAAGAAAGAGACAAAGAAGAACAAGAGCTGCAATCATCTGAAGAAAAGAAGAAGAAATTTTGCTAAGAGAAAGGAACTTGCTGAAAGTGTTCTCAATCTGAAGAACCAAAACAGGCTTGAAGCAATCATCTGAAAGAAGTATTTGTTCAATCTGCTAATATAAAGCTAAGTTAAAGCAATCATCTGAAAGTATGAATTCAATCTTCTGAACACACATACTCTCTGATCAAGATGATGAGATATATCAGACTATCTGAAGATATAAAGACTCTCAACTCTCTGACTACATGGACAAATCTTAAACGACGAGAAGTCTTAACAAAAGCAGAGACCACGTGATCAACAACTGGAAGATTTGCTCAAATGTTTAAGGAACTCTACTCAAGAAAGTGAAAGGACAAAATGGCAGAAGCTAAGCAAAACGAAGTTTGCACAAAACGGGGAAAAAGACAAGTTTAACGGATCCTTATATAATATCTCCTCACACTCACAGAGAGGAAAGAAGAAAGAAATGAGGAAGCAGAAAGAGAAAGAAGATATCAACCTACTAAAGGAAAATCTCTCAAAAAGAGCTTATCTAAAGTGTGTCAGAGCAAAACTATCTGCACACCTATTCTGCTCAAGAAGAAGCAACCGTTTAAGAAACTATTTCACAACGGCTATATGAGCCAAATCACTTCTTCTTAAGGTTATTATCAACAACCTTCAATGGCTATATTTTATAAGAATATAAATAGCCTCAGAAAAGACTTTGAAGGTGGCGACAAAAAAAAAATGCCGAAGGCAGAGATTATGCCAAGAGTGAACCGGCTGAATATCAAATTCAACATCCTATCTAGCCAACTCACGGAGGAAGTTATCCCTCAAACAGAGATCAGTTTAAGCCTATTCAAATCAAACACTTCTATCTCTGTTGTATCCCTGTACTTAGAATCCATATCATGTATCCATTGTTGTACTCAGTTAAATTGTAAGTATAGGATGAAATTAAGTTTATGTTTCTCATAAATTTAAACTTAGTTTATGTTGTAAACACTTTACGTGTCTGAGAGCCTGGAGAGGCTTGGTGGAAGAAAGAATACTCGTGTGCCTGGGGAGGCCTTGTGTACTCGGTGAGCCTGGAGAGGATTGTCTGTAAAAGAATACTGCTTGAGTTGCCTGGAGAGGCAGTTGAAAACAAAGGAATACTTGTGTTTACGCCTGAAGAGGCTGTGGCAAAAGAATACTTGTATCTGAGTTCAGATAGTGGAAAATCCAGTGGTGGTTTGCCCTGGGACTGGATGTGAATCACTGGGTTGGTGGGTGAACCAGGATAAATTCTTGGCTAAGTTTTCTTTTCCTTAAACTCCTTTATTTTCAGCTTTATATTTCATAAGGGGAATGAAAAGTAATTTTCATATCAAACTCTAATTCAACAATTTCAATAAAACAAGTTTCAGAAGATAAACTAACTTTTAATTTATCTCATATCGTTTGAAGTATTGCAGAAAATGTACTTTGAAGAACCTCTGAAATAACCCTCTAAAATGAGTCTGAAAAGAACTCAGTTCAGAAGTTAGAAACAGACTTCAGACGATCATTAATCATCTGAAGTAGTTCAGAGACAGTTCTGAAAAGATTTTCTGAAATAATCTTCAGAAGGTACCTTGAGATGTTTTTCATATAACTCAATTTCTAAATAAGAAACTAAGTTAATTGAAAAATTAATAAAAATATTTCTGAAGTATTTTATAAAGATTAACAACTTCAGCATACTTACTAAAACCTTGAAAAACTTATTTTCTAAGCTTCCGCACAACACAAATAACTCTGAGTATTTATAAATCAAATTTTTCAATACAACTTGTCATGATTCATTTAATATTTAAAAAAAAGGTTTTCAAAATTGGTTAAAGTTCTTAAACACTATTCAACCCTTTTCTAGTGTTTCCTGTGGTTCTAACCATTGGTATCAGAGCTCACCTTCGGGTTGAGCATCTAACAAATGCAGAAGGAGTAGATCCTTAGAAGATGGAAATCTCACCAAGCTGAAGCAACTCTGAAGAATGATAATGAGAAAAGGAAAATCATTTTCTTAAAACTCATTTTCATCTTTTAGAAGGACGTGACTGAAAAAGGAAAGTACATTTATCACAGATCACATACGGGTAACATCCTTCCTATCTTAGTTTAGTTTAAATATAGTTTTTTAACTGCTGTGTGATTTACATTATGTTATCGAAATTGTAACTGCATGTGTGTTTATATTTGTGTGAAAATAAATTGTTGCATGTTATTTTTATCATATGTATATTTGTATATTAATTGAAGAGTCGTTTATGTTAATCATTCTGTCAATAAATGTGATACGGCGCAACGTGAATCATTGAATCATCAACCAGTTTCTCATAATTGGCACGATGCACAACTCTCTACACCGGTTCAGTGCATGTAACCGTCTCTCATCAATGCTAGAAGCATGCCTGGTTACCTATTTAAAAGGATTGAAAGATCAACATGGAAATTAATACTTCATTCAATCCTTTCTCTAAAAGGCCAGAGTTCCTCAAGCATCCTTATCTCTGAAAGATCAACAGTTCTATCTCTCTCCATGGCAAACATGTCTGCATCATTAAGTAACTCAAATCCTTCCGTATTTGACGAGAGAATCATTCCCTGCAAACTGGTGAATCTCTCAGAATTTGATGAAGCCGACTACAAGATCTCTGAATTCTTTGACGCTGTTGGGTGGACCCCATTCTTCCACAACATCTCCTCCTCTTGGCATGAGGAAAGCGTGTTGGAATTCTGGAATAACGCCAAGATTGTATCTGAACCAGGAAGGGTTGGTATTGAGACAAAGGTGATGGGGAGATGACTGTACGTGGACACCAAACTGATTGCTGAAGTAATTGGTGTGCCGGACAGAGGAGAAAGATACTGTCAAATATGGGAATCCATTCATGGTGGAACCTTCATAATTGATCAACATCTCTTTGGAAGAAGACGGCTAGCCCCTTACAGGCCTTCTTAACTTCTGAGCACTCCCAGAGCACTTCTTGCTGTTCTAAATTGCTGTATTCTTCCCCGAGGAAACAACAAGTTAGTGATTAAGCTGATGGAAAGGTTTGTGCTGGGACATCTGCTGACAAAGAAGAAGTTAAGCCTTCCCTGGGTGCTGCTGTTTCAGATGACTTTCAGAGATGAGATGGGAAATGAGAACTTCTACCCTCACAACACCTTGATCATGAAAATTCTCATGCACATGGGCTTTCCAGTGGAAAGTCTTTTTGACCAACCATCTCCTGACTTCTTCATTCCAAGTACGTATGCTGAGTTGGACCGAACGCTAATTGAAAGAGAAGAAGCTCTTGAGAATCAGGTGGTGATTCCTCCTCTCTTTGCTCCACACAATGAAGAGGAAATGAATGCTACCCACCTGAAAACTCATAAAAGGAAAAGGATGATGTTGGGTGTATACTATCTGAAGAAGGTGAATGGTAGGGTTTCCCGGCTTGAAAAGAGGTTGAGAGCTACTGAGAAGGAGCTACAAAAGCTCAAGGCTGAAAAGGAAAATACTGATGCTGATGAGGACCCATCTGATGATCAATGATCTGCCTGTGTCTTGTCATTAATCTTTAATGTTCATTGCTTAATAATTTTTTTAATAATAAAATTTAAATTTCTTTTTGCTATGATTTTATTTATTAAGTGTTTAAGTTTCTTCTTAGTTGTGTTAATGTATTTCTATATATTTTTATCTGTGTTTGATTAATTGAATCTTTAATTTAATTATCAACAATTGGTTTCACTAACAAGATAAAAATAATTAATGTAACAAAATGGTAAAGTTAAAATGGTTACACTACAAATATTCCTTTAACAATTAACAAATGCTGTGAAATAATCTGATGCTACATAAAGGTATTTCTAGTTGTACTTGATGCAAATAATAGGAATCCTTCTTAAAGCTGATCTTCTGAAGAAAACATCATCTAATAGAGTAGTTGATATAACATCATCTTCACTTTCTGAACCTGTTCCGAAGGTTCTCAATGAACTTACTAAAACTGTGGGTCGGAAATATTAAGGTGACTAATACTCAACACTCTAAGACTACCTCAAATCTTGAGAAACAAATATGACAAGATATCATCCTCATTTGCTGAACCTGTTCAGAAAGTTCCAAGTGAACTTAATGAAATTGTGGGTCGGGAATGTTAAGATGGTTGATATTATAATCATGAAAGTCTATCTCAATCCTTGAGGAATAAGTCATGATGATTGCTGAAGGAATCTCTTGGAGCATAAAGGACAAAAAGCATACTGTAAACAAGTATCAAGCAACCTCAGAAGGAGAAAAAATCTTTGAAGAAAAGTTAGGTGTTAGAAATGCACTCTTCCAACCAGAGAATAATAAGCGGATCTAATGGTAATATCACTTCACCCTATAACTTAGATATCTGTGAAAATTAAACTCTAGTAAAAATTTGAACCCTTTAATAAGCAAAACTTAAAAGACTTAAAATTTCTCAGATAATAACCATAAAAACCTTGTTCTGTGTTTTCTTTTATGCTGCGTCTGAAAGGTTTGTGTTAAAGTTTTTTTTTTAATGTTTTCCCCTGTTTATTTATTTTTTTTCTTCTCAAAAATATTTCCAAAGTCTTTTTCAAACTTTTATTTGTGTATCTCTTCTTTGTCTTCTTTCAGAAACGTTTTTCAAAACTTTCTTATCAACACTGATGACTCGATTTCCTATGACTAATAGCGCTTCACCTATGACCTATCAATGATGTACGTTTTCGGTACTCCCAAGGTCTGAAATTGTCATCATTGATGCTATCCAAGCCCATATGAATCCCGTGAACAACAATCCAAAAGAATCAATCCCTTCACTTCTCGTTTTTACCCATGCTTCAAAGTCCTATAAATTCATAAGAGCTCTTTACACAAACTCATCTCTTCAAAGCTCCTTCATAGCTTTGCCTAAGAGTCTGAGCGTGTTGCTCTTTGAAGGATAATGAAGAAGCAAAGGAATGCAGAAGAAGAAGCTCTGGAACACTTTAAGGAAAAGATCAAATCATCTTGGATGATGTGTGGAATGATAAGTAAGGGAAATGGTTCATCTGAAAACCCATTTCTCTATACTTGGACCATGGAGATCTTGTTGCATCACAAGTGCACTGGAAGACCACTGGTAGAAGCCAGTACAACCAATCTTATGAGGGAAACCACTTCACATGTGGTCCTGATGATAAAGGTTGTGGCTGGTGGTCGAAATACAGTGTTAAATGATGCACCTCCACTGTTTCAGTTGTCACAAGGGGATTGCGTGCTGAACGCACGGTTGGGAGGAGGATATAGGCTCAAGAGGCACTTCTGAGGATTTTCAGCCAAAGAAGTAGTGGTAGCCTTGAAAGAGAGGGAAGCTACTGATAAGGCTATGCCTCATCCTTTCATAGGAATCAAGAGAGTTAGCCTTGATAAACAAAATGTATTTTCAAATATATATATAAATAATTTTTTTAGACTTATCTATTGTCTTTGGTGTATGTTTCTGCTATGTATTTCGGAATCTCGTATTAACTGCTGATTGGTATAAATTTTCAGTTGATATAATTTAATCACATGTTACTTTTTCTTGGTATCCAGAATCTGAGAAATAATAATAAGGGAGAAATAATGATTCTTACAAAAGGTGGAAAAATATATAACTAACAAAATGCTTTAAGTAAGAAAGAAACTCAGAAGATAACAAGCTATATCAAAATACTGTCATAACATGTGGAATCCTTAAATTTTAATAAAGAATAACATGTGGAATCCCTAGATCTTAATGATCAATAAAAATTGGGGAGTTGACAACTCTTAGAATATAATCTCTTTGCTTACTCTTGTTGAACTTGATTGTGCCTTTGCTTAATCTGTTTCTTTTTAATAATGACAAAAGTGGGAGAAATATAACTAAACAAAAATCCTGAAAGTAAAAATGTTTTCAGAAATATAAGATGATAAAAGATATCCAGTTTAGGGGGTTTTCACAATTAACAAAGACTCATCTGAAACATAACATAATTATTCTGTGACTTGAATTTTTTATGATATTTGTTAGTCATATCTAATTTGTCATCATTAAAAAGGGGGAGATTGTTGAGTCTAAGAATTAGTCTGAGCATTCAAACTTAACTTAAGACTCAGTATCCTTAGGTTTTAATGATTAACAAATTAGACTAGATTAAAAGAAAACAGGTGCTACTAAGAAAGGTATTGTTTTGTAGATTGTGTCTCAGGTTGAAGTACTCATCAGAAGAAGAAGAACAAATGCAGAATCAGAATTTGAAGACTTGATGAAGCACTGAAGATCTGAAGACAATTTGAAAACTTGAAGAAGCACTGAAGATCTGAAGATAATTTTAAGACTTGAAGAAGCACTGAATCTGAAGAAAAGTAAAGACTTGATCATCTAAAGACAATCTGAAGACTTGAAGACGAACTAAAGATCTGAAGATAATTTGAAGACCTGAAGAAGCCTTGATCATCTGAAGACAAGCATCAGAAGGATAACGGAGGAGAAGAAAAGAAGATCTAAATCATATTCATCGTCTAAAGACTTGAAGACAATAGAAGAATTTGATTTCGTCTGAAGAGTGACTATCATCTGAAGATTCGAAGATCATCTGAAGCACTCTGTGCATTTGAAGGCAGAAAGTATCAGATTCGAGGTTTGACCTTTTGAAGACGTTGCTAAGGATGAAGAACAGTCTTTCAAATGGACTAACCTTATCCAGCTCAAGAATCAAAGTCACTTTTCTACCTCGTTCAAATAATTTGCACAAATAAGGAAACTCTGCAACTGCCGCTGCACCTGCAACAAAAAGCAATTGCGTGTGCAGACCTACCGCATCTACTGTTGATCAGAATGAATCAGACTGAACAAACAAAATAAACAAAAAGCTATTTGAACTAAGTCTATTCAATTCAACATCGTTTATCTATATGGATCACAGAAGAAAAGAAAGAGACAAAGAAGAACAAGAGCTGCAATCATCTGAATAAAAGAAGAAGAAATTTTGCTAAGAGAAAGGAACTTGCTGAAAGTGTTCTCAATCTGAAGAACCAAAACAGGCTTGAAGCAATCATCTGAAAGAAGTATTTGTTGAATATGCTAATATCAAGTCGAGTCAAAGCAATCATCTGAAAGTATGAATTCAATCTTCTGAACACACATACTCTCTGATCAAGATGATGAGATATATCAGACTATCTGAAGATATGAAGACTCTCAACTCTCTGACTACGTGGACAAATCTTAAACGACGAGAAGTCTTAACAAAAGCAGAGACCACGTGATCAACAACTGGAAGATTTGCTCAAATATTTAAGGAACTCTGCTCAAGAAAGAGAAAGGAGAAAATGGCAGAAGCTAAGCAAAAAGAAGTTTGCATAAAACGGGGAAAAAGACAAATTTAATGGATCCTTATACAATATCTCCTCACACTCACAAAGAGGAAAGAAGAAAGAAATGAGGAAGCAGAAAGAGAAAGAAGATATCAACCTACTAAAGGAAAATCTCTCAAAAAGAGCTTATCTAAAGTGTGTCAGAGCTAAACTATTTGCACACCTATTCTGCTCAAGAAGAAGCAATCGTTTAAGAAGCTATTTCACAATGGCTATATGAGCCAAATCACTTCTTCTCAACGGTATTATCAACAACCTTGAACGTATATATTTTATCAAAATATAAATAGCCTCAAAAAGGACTTTGAAGGTGGCGACAAAAAAAAGCCCAAGGCAGAGATTATGCCAAGAGTGAACCGGCTGAGTATCAAATTCAACATCCTATCTAACCAATTCACTGAGGAAGTTATCCCTTAAACAGAGATCAGTTTAAGCCTATTCAAATCAAACACTTCTATCTCTATTGTATCCCTGTACTTAGAATCCATATCATGTATCCTGAGTTGTACTCAGTTAAATTGTAAGTATAGGATGAAATTAAGTTTATGTTTCTCAGAAACTTAAACTTAGTTTATGTTGTAAACACTTTATGTGTCTGAGAGCCTGGAAAGGCTTGGTGGAAGAAAGAATACTCGTGTGCCTGGAGAGGCCTTGTGTACTTTGAGAGCCTGGAGAGGCGTGGTGGAAGAAAGAATACTCGTGTGCCTGGAGAGGCCTTGTGTACTCGGTGAGCCTGGAGAGGCTTGTCTGTAAAAGAAAACTGCTTGAGTTGCCTGGAGAGGCAGTTGAAAACAAAGGAATACTTGTATTTACGCCTAAAGAGGCTGTGGCAAAAGAATACTTGTATCTGAGTTCAGATAGTGGAAAATCCAGTGGTGGTTTGCCCTGGGACTGGATGTAGCTCACTGGGTTGGTGGGTGAACCAGGATAAATTCTTGGCTAAGTTTTCTTTTCCTTAAACTCCTTTATTTTCAGCTTTATATTTCATAAGGGGATTGAAAAGTAATTTTCATATCAAACTCTAATTCAACAATTTCAATAAAACAAGTTTCAGAAGATAAACTTAGTTTTAATTTATCTCATATCATTTGAAGTATTGCAGAAAATGTACTTTGAAGATCCTCTGAAATAACCCTCTGAAATGAGTCTGAAAAGAACTCAGTTCAGAAGTTAGAAACAGACTTCAGACGATTATTAATCATCTGAATTAGTTCAGAGACAGTTCTGAAAAGATTTTCTGAAATAATCTTCAGAAGGTACCTTGAGATGTTTTTCAGATAACTCAATTTCTAAATAAGAAACTAAGTTAATTGAAAGATTAATAAAAATATTTCTGAAGTATTTTAGAAAGATTAACAACTTCAGCATACTTACTAACACCTTGAAAAACTTATTTTCTAAGCTTCCGCACAACACAAATAACTCTGAGTATTTATAAATCAAGTTTTTCAATACAACTTGTCATGATTCATTTAATATTTAAACAAAAGGCTTTCAAAATTGGTTAAAGTTCTTAAACACTATTCAACCCCCATTCTAGTGTTTCCTGTGGTTCTAACAAAAATGAATTTATATTATTATTTTGATGATTTTATGTTTTAAAGGAGTAAAATTTGAAAACTTAAATTCTTTTTAAGAGATTAGCGATCTATTACTTTTGGAAGCGACTAACTGTTGTGACATTTATTTATTTACTATTGTTGTCTGTGACATGTTTCTTATCATTTTCAATGAAAAGTTATATTAAAACTTAATTAAATAAATTTATATTTCTTTGAAACTAAAAATATTTATTTTTTTTAATTTTTGTATAAAAAATATTTTTGATAATTTTATATTCTTATCAATAAAGATAAAATATTTTATAAAATAGAAAGGGTGAAGAGAGAATTAGGTTTTTAAAATAGAAAGGATAAACGAGAAATTATGAAAACAAATTAAGAATAAAAATGTAAAAAATAATTTCAGTTGGGAGTTGAAATTTAGAACACTACTTGCAATAGCATTTCAAAAATATTAAAAAAGGTTTTAAGATTAATTTTTAGCCACTAATTTCAGTTTTTCAACTAATTGAAATGAAATGTTAAACAACTGTAAAAGTAAATGCATAACCAATTTTACCAATAAATAAAATGTTTTGGCAACTTCATTGATTTGATTAAACATGCTATTTATAGCCTTCTTTGATTTTTGAGAGACTCAATTGGATGTTTCAACAAATTTGAACCATTGAGCTTCATTAAATATTGAGAGCGATAAATCTTGTCTTATGTAAAATGTTATTGTTCCTCTAACTTATGAAGTCAAAATAGCAAGGTTGTGAGTTTCTACAAGTTGATTTTCTCCTTCTGGTGTTAATAACAATGTGTAGTAGATGACGTCTTCTTTACTTTCAAGTCAACTTTCCTTTCTTTACATGTTGAAGGCTACGGTAGGTCACAAAACTTGTGTACCATTGATGAGACATAATTTATCACCCTATATAACCAGCAACCTTACCTTTTAAAGTATGAAATAATATTCTAATATTAATTAATGGAAATTTAAAAATTTGAAACAGAACCTCTGAAAACTTCATCGCAACAAGACATCACTACATTCTTTCACCCCAAATAGAACACTTGTGACCAACATCTAATGAAATCCGACCCAAAAGACATCAGATCACCCAATCCACACTTCTAAAGCTACCATTTATGCGAAACATGACTCTGAATCCTTCATTTCAACCAGAGTCATTGCAAAAATCCATAACCCATGTCACAGTTGGCTCAAATTCATATGCCAAATTCTAAAAACAGAAATGACCAAATGAAAGAAAGAAAAAGTACTTGACAAAATAAGTAAAACAAAGAAATAAAAATTAAGAAATAGAATGGGGTCATCGTCACCAATTCATCACATAATTACTATAGAACTAAATGGGAAAGAGCTTCGATTATAAGGAAGAAAGAAGAGAGGGAAATAAAGGAACCCATTGTGACGACTAGATGGGGAATTGGTAGAGGAGTTGGTTTCAGCCGAGAGAATGACTTGTTCCAGTGTGAGAAAATACTGCATGGATAGGGGGAGAATGACACGGTCGCCAGCGAGTAGAAACAGAGTGGAACCCGTCGCAGAAGCCAACCACATGTGACTCCACCAACCAATTCTTCCCGATGAAATCGCACCGCCTACTATCACACATTCTTCTTTGTTGAATAGCCCCACCATAAAGCCTCTTTCTAACGCCCTCATTCTGAAACCTAGGAATAATGCCCGTTGGAAGCACATTCCTAAAATTTTGAAATTATTTTTGCGACATTCGATATCGTAAAATACAAAGTTTAGGTAACCAACGTTTACTTAAGCGGAACTTTCCAAATATACAACTATACAGTAATTGCCATTGAATGACTACAATTCAACTAAGGCACCTAATTCAATTACTAAAGATATTCAGATACAATGAACCTAATTAGTCTAAACCAAATAACTCATAGGGGAAAATATCCATCCTTAGACATCAAGTCTTCCTTTCCATGCTCCAGCTAGATATCCTGCATATCTAAAATTTTCCACAAAGCGTGTGGTGAGATTTACGTCCTAGTGAGTGTGATAAAGCATGCAGTGTAGGGAGTACAGACAAATGGAAATGCAACAGCTCAACCAATAGATGCTTAGACATATAATCATGTATGTACAACAAGTAAATCAATCAAAACCTCCTACAAGGAGTAATCTAGTGTGTAACCCACACAAGGTGTCTTTTCACTGCTACGTCTTTTGAACACTCGGTCATGTGACCAAGGACCGTCGTCCAGGGACACCCTCTTAAGTTTTATTATCAATCAAAGATTATATGCATGTGATTCCCTTTTAATTGAGGATCCCCATTTACCCCTTGGCCTAGGAGTAAATGTGATTACCTCATTCCTCTTTGGTCCGTAGCCCATGCAATTCCTCTTTTTCCTCTTTTAAACATGAGGTTCAAAAACCCAATCTTTTCCATTAAACATGAGGTCCAAAGACCTAAATCTTCTCTTTTAAACATGATCGGGTTAAGAACATGAAAGTTGATAATAAGTGCATGAGCATGAGTATTCACATGAATGCATAAGTCCTCTAGGGTCTCATCATCATTATGTAACCATCAAGCAAAAACCTCAAAATCTTCTAACCTAGGGTTAAAGTAACATAAACATACAAAACAATAAATCCAACAATCAACCCTAGCTTTATCTCTAACCATCCACAATCAAGCAATGTAAGCAAAGGGAGTAAGAATAGGGGGCATGCATGGGTTCTCATTCAAGGATGAAAGTGAGTGGGTGAACCACACTCACCTCAAAAGTAAGAGAAATAGGATGATTGAGGGGTGGAGAATGATGATCCAAGGCTCCTCTAGAGATTTGAGCCTTCAATCCAAGCTTCTCTCCTTCAATCTCCCCCTTATCTCTCTAGTTCCTCTCTGTAACAATGGAGAAAATGAGAGGAATGAGGGCCAAAAGCCCTAATGCTCTATTTTTTAAAAACTGAATATGTGCGTTCTCGCTCAAGCAAGAGTTTCTAGCTTGAGCGAGCCTCAAAAACCTTCTCTGGTCGCACATTCTCGTTCAAGCGAGGATATTCTTGCTTGAGTGAGACCAAGTCAGAGAGTAAACTCTGAAATTCCCCCAATTGCGCTCAAGCGAGAAAACCAGAAACGAAATCCTTTGTTTTACTGATATTTTCGCTCAAGCGAGAGATTTCTCGATTGAGCGAGAATGAGTGTGTTTGAAGGTGAAACTGAGACTGGAATACTATCGTGTAGCATTCAAACTGAAGCCTTAAATCTTAGCTTTCTAATGCAAGTGGAATAACTCTAGATATTATCGATTTAATGCACCAAGGTCATTAGGCTTAAAACCCAAAATTAAGCAATAACCTTGGTTGAAGCCCAACGAGACACACTTCACATGAACCATGATGTAAATCATCAATTCATTTCAATAAGGCTAAGGTTAAGGGTTCTAAGTGTCCATTAGACTATGTTCCTCTAATCCCTTGTTCTTTTCCATAAAATCACCTTTCAACCCTATTCCTTGAGTCTACGCCTCTCCTCTTCCTTCCTGCCAATTCGTTTAAGTCAAGGTCCTTCCGTCTCAATCTAATTCCCTAGTTCCAATGTCTCTACTTCCTTCCTCACCTCTTCACCATGCTAGCCTTTCCACCACCGGGTGTGACTCCTCCTAAGTTAACCCTACAATCATGTTTGGCTTAATACTTGGTTTTCCCCTTCTCGATTCCCTTAAAACTCACAACTCTTAACCGATTCCCTAACTCTTGTCTTATTTTCCCTTCAAACCCCTAAGTCCTCATTTTACTTCTAACTTCCTTTTTTGCGGTGGGATTCACAACCTAAGGCTTCCACGGTATTTCTAGATTCTAATTTCCAGGATGTTACATTCTGCGTCACTGTTGCATCATTGTGGGTGGCCTGGGAGCGTCTCCTTTATCTGCATTATGTTTGTAGATTTGCGATAGTAACGAGGTTGGTAGATAAAAGAGGCCCCAATCCACTTCTTCATTTTGTCAATCTCAATCAATCTCTACATTACAATTATTCTCTCAACTCATAATTTTTGCTCATACAAGGATCCAATTTTGGTTGTTGGCATTAACCCCATTACCCACAATTCAATCGACTTTAGCTCTGACAAACGATAAGGACCAAGCAAAACATTTACAGAATTTTGAAGAATATAATATGATTATTTTCCATGTTTTTTTCAGTAGGTAACCGGTAATTAATCATAACCATTGATTATAATAATAATATATCTGATGATGGATTGAGTCACTCATTTGGTGACTCACTGTAGACAACACCTCTTTACATTGTGTGTGAGTTTCTTTTCAAGGCCCTGTTTGGTTCTCAGTTGGGAATAGTCAAAATTAATTTTGTGGAATTGATTTTAAATCACTTTCGTCCAACGTTCTTTGTAAATCATGCACATTCATTCCCAACCGTTGATTCTATAAAACTATCAAAATCGATTCTACCCAACTATAAACCAAAAGGACCCTTAAGACCATCTACAACTCTTCAGATTTTGGCTTCATAAACATGCTCTATAAGTTGCTGCTTTTGCTCTCGAGTAATCCATTTAGAAGAGATTGTTTCAGAGATCTATAGTAAGTTTTTTTGTCCTGTAAGTCTCTTGGTTCAAATTAAAACAAACAAAGTCATCGAGATATGAAGCCCAATATAACTTGATTATTCAATTGGTAAGTTTTTTTGTCCTGTAAGTCTCTTGGTTCAAATTAAAACAAACAAAGTCATCGAGATATGAAGCCCAATATAACCTGATTATTCAATTGATCACATTATTCGTCCAAACAAATAAAGCCATGATATTACTATTCACACTACCCTTTTTTACTTTTCCACCACCCCACATTTTTTTTCACTATTCCCAAATTACCCATTCTCTTCCCTCCTCATTTTTCTCCCTTTTCCCTCTCCTCATCCTTGTTGTTCCTACACCGTCCCACCATTTTTTTCTTCTGGAAAACTAATTTCCAATACACAAATTTTATACTTAAGAATTGTGTATTAAATTTCCGGTATACAATTGTCTACTGAACATTTATATTTCTGGCACACAATTTTGTGTACTAAATTTCTTAAAAATAAAATTTGTGTACTAGAAATTTAATTTCCAATATAAAATTTGTATAATGAAAATCTAATTTCCGACATGCATTCAATTTGGAAACATAAATCCAATTTCCAGTATACAAATGTGTATAAAAAATCTAATTTATGGTGCACAATTATATACCCGAAATTAGATTTCCACAAGTGAAAAACAAAAAAGAAAAGTGGTTGATGACGGTGACATGAAAGATGAAACGGCAGGATAGAGAGGGGACGGAAAAGGAAAGATTTTGGGTTGAGAGGGGTAATTTAAGAAAGTTGAAAATACAACAGAGGGGTGGCGTGAAAAGTAAAATGAGTGGTGTGATTAGCAAATCCGATAAAGTCATTCAGATATGAAGCCCTGTAGGGCCTGTTTATTGAGTTGTTTAGTTGGGAACTTGGCATGATACTGTTTTTGTCTATTTCTTCACTCACTGTTATCCTATCTATCATAACATGTACACAGTACCGAATTCCTTGAATCAGAGCTATATATCCTACTTGTCGTATTGGGGAATTTTTTGGGTGAAGTTTAATTTGTTTAGTGAAGGGGGACCGAGTCAATTGAAAGAGATCAATTGTGATATACTATTTGCGAAAAAGTTTTACGTGAAAAATGGACAATTTCTATAGGCATGAAGAATTAAAGTCAATGATGAGGTTAAGTCTTCTTGTCTTGCTATATAAACTGGCTAGCCTGTTTAATTGATTTGGGCAGAGCATGACACATGGAGAACAAATACAGTTGGATACGTTAGGTGTCAGTAAGCGTAATTGACGCGTCAATGGAATTGCATTTGCATGCGTATATATATCCATTTTTGAGACTTGTGACAATAAATTCTTTTGATTGCTTTGTCAATCGTTAGAGAATAAGCGCGTCTTCAAGAAAAAATAAAAAATAAAAGGAAAGAAAGTATTAAATGTTACGTAAAAGTAAGTATTAAATGTGACATTTAATATCTCAAAAAAAAAACATTTAATACTTACTTTATATAGTAATAGGAGGATTTATAAAAGGATAAGTTAGGAAGATATAATATTTTTTCACACTATTTTCTCTTCATATATCTCTATTACATCTCACATTTCTCTTTATTAATTCTCCCTTTTTTTTTCCTCTTTTTCTCTTTCTCTTTTTCTTTGAAAGTTATATATTAATTGTAGGGTTACATTAGTATCATTTCTTTAAAAAAATAAAGGGACAAAATAATGTTGACAAAGTATATACGACTAGCTATGGGCCAGTTTGTTTGTGCTTAAAAAAAATACTTTTAAAATTGTTTAAAAATTGATTTTAGAGATTCTTGTATAATTAGAAATAAATTTTTGTTTGTCCACAATTATAAAAAAATACTTTATTTGCTACAATAAATATTTTCACATTGTTAAATGAATGCTTTCACATTGTTAAAAGGTTTTCTCTCTCTTCCATTTTAACTGCGTTTTTCAAGAAGCAATTCTAAGTTGCTTCTTAAAAAAAACAGTAAAACTGATTATTTTCTGATTCTGATTCTTGAAAAAAGTTTAGACAAACATCTTAAAAATTCATATAAGTGATTTTTTTTTAAAAAAGTGATTCTTTTAAAAAATAATTTTAAACAAATAAGTTTTATGGTTCCGATCCAAACATCATTAGTGCGTAGGCACTTTCATTATTTATGAATACTGATAAAATGATAATGGTTTACTGTTTACATGCAGAGATGATTGAAATGAAAGGCATTGATTCATACGTGGGAATGAAAATTTGATTTCAGAGTCTTTGAATTTACTTCACGAGATTGAGATATGGACGCTTTGTTTGGTGAGATTAGACGATTACAAAATAGAGAAATGAGAAAGAGAGAAGTAGAGAAGAGGGAAATAGAGAAGAAATAAAGATGATTTATGTTATTTTGTAATATAGAAATAGGTGTAAAATATAAGAGAAATAGGTAAATTAGTTGTTGAGTTGTATAGAAGAGATATGAGAGAAATGCCTTTTTTTTTTCTTTATTTGAATTTGCTTTTTTAAACACCATACTTCAGTATTTAACAACTAAAATCAATTTTGACCCAAAAAAATCGATTCTTCTCACTTCAAAATGCTACCGGGAGACTCTAACATATCAAGTGTGTGCACAAAACTCATTTCTTCACCAACTCTCTTCTAATTAGTGTGGAAATATGAAACTATAGGTGCCATGTATTTTTATATTTCTTCATTACTTCATTGCTATACAAACAGGAAAAATCATCCTACTTCCACACTGCCTCTCTCCTTCCTCCCAATTTCTTCGGTACTTCAACACAACCAACCTGATGCTTAGTGCTTGATTGGTTTGGTTTATGGTTAAGTAGAATTGATTCTAGAATTATTGGTTGAAAATGAGTGATACACGTTTTATAAATCACATTGGATGGAAGTGATTTAAAATTATATATGTGGAACTAATTCTTTACTGTTAGCAACTAAAAATCAAATGGGCACTTAAATGCTAGTTTAATAAGGAATTAAATCATCTTAAAATTATACTTTTTTTATATTCTTTTTTTTTTTAAGAAAATAATATTTCTATTGATATAAAGAGATAGGAGAGATATGTGATAGAATACGTGTGTCCATAATACATAGCGGAAAATAATATATATGCATAGGTAGATTCACAAATATACATAGTGATAGGCCCAAACCCATATCTATCATATGATAAACTACACTAACCTAAAATACACTAGCAATCTAAGAACAATATAACACTCCCCCTCAAGCTGGAGCATATAAATCATATGCACTAAACTTGTTACATATATAATCAATTCTAGGATCCCTCAATGATTTGGTGAAGATATCTGCCAACTGATCATTGGAATTAACAAACTGAGTAGTAATGTCTCTAGATAAAATCTTTTCCTTGATGAAGTGACAATATATCCCAATATGTTTGGTCTTCTTATGGAATACTGGATTTGAGGAAATATGAAGGTGTTGGTAGGGGAGATTTCACTAAGTCCTTTTTAGGGGAAACTCTTTCAAGAGACAAGAAAAATTCGAATTGGGTCAAAGTATAAAGCTGCAAAGTGGAAATTTTACTAAGTCCTTTTCTCAGGAAGAATCTTCAGAAAAATAAAATTCGAATCAATCAAAGGCTTAAAGAAGATTTTGCTTGGCAATCTCAAAACAAGAGATAAAATTCGAATAAAGAGTTCCCATTATGTTGTAAAAGATTTCAAATAATAATAACCAAGGGGAATTCGAATTCTTCTTGTACTTTGGTTATTTGGACACTTAAAATGATGTATGATGATGATCAGAAATTTCGAGCAATACTTAACTAGTGGAAGGTAAAGGACTTTGAATTTTAAAGAAGAGGAGTCATGAGTCAGATGAAAATGGGAGTATGAAGTTATAATAGTATTTTCGAATATGAGAAGCATGAAATTCGAAGTCAAGACTTAGTGAAATTTTGTAAGGAGGAATGCTGGTAGAAAGGGTTTAAGATTTCAAATGTTAAAGCCTTAGATAAATTGATGCCAGATTTCAAATTCTAGAGGAAGAGCATTCGAAATAAAGGACTTAATGAAGTTTAGGAGAAAGAATATTGACAAAAGAAGCTCATAATTCGAATAAAAGAAGCACAAGGGAGTTTTCAGCCTTAGAAAATTTTCTAAGGTTTCATCTAAGGCCTTTGAAGATTCCGAATTTAACATAGCTAGAATCCTTGAGGATTTCGAATCCATACTTGATCATATTGGTTGAAGATTTCGAATCCAGACTTAACCATATTGGCTAAAGATTTCAAACCCAAAGCTTAACAAGAATTACTGAAGATTTCGAATCTGACACAACCAAATGCTCTAAAGATTTCGAATCTGACACAGCCAAATTTTCTGAAGATTTCGAGATCAGAATTAAAACAAGTATTCTAAAGATTTCAAGTCAAGACTTATCCAGATTTCCTGAAGATTTCGAATCAAGGCAAAGCTAAAAGCCATGAAGATTTCGAATCAAGATTCAAGACAGAAAAATGGACACGTGGAATGCATCTAATGAAGTCAAGACACCTGTTCAGCCACAGATTAGGCAGTTAGAATTTTGTCATACGTGTCTGTTGTAAATTAGTTGACTGTTAGGGTCAAAAGTCTATAAATAGGGCAAAATAGCAAGTCCTAGGGACAAATTTTTCTCCATTCTACATACTTAAGACTTACTTGAAAAAGGCATATTGTCTATTATTATCACGACTACTTGCTCATGCGAGAATACTCGAAAAGTATGTCAGTTTGAGGATTCGTCAACTTTTCAATACATTATTCTTGAAATTTCTTTTATTTTTTCTTCGATTTTACTTTACTTTTATTTACATTGTTTCTAGTCATTTACTTTTTCTACTTATTACTTCTTAAACACATCACATTATTTTAGAATCCACCAAGAGGACTTGATTCCAGTCCCAGATTGTTCATAGGAATCTTTAACTAGATTTAACTAAAAATCACCACAATCAAATTGGCACGCCTAGTGGGACTTTCTTCCTTATTTTTTTAGGATTAGTAATTTGGAATATCCCAGTGCATGCGATTAAGGAGTGGTAGAATTTTAGTAGAAACAATGGTCAACAACACTAACAACACTAGGAACACCAGAAATAGCAACAAAAATGCAAATTCTGGAAGTCCCAGAAACACTTCTGTCAATAATGAAGTGATTAATGGCCAGAATGGTAATGCCAATGCCAATAGGAATCAAGCGAACAATGAAACAATTCCCCAAGTTTCTAACCCAATGGTTAGTCAAGTAGGAGGAATCCCAGTATCCCTTCCTGTTACTTAGGATCCAGGGTCATGTCAACAGAATCCAGTATATGGAATGCCATATGGATTTGTGACTAATGTGGGAACTTCTCCATCGACATTCTCAAATGTCATAACAACATCAGCCCCTTTAGGAAGAGCGACTATTTCTGGGTTAAACACTAGTTCTGCAGGAATGCCTTTACAAAACTTTGGGGGGGGGGGGGAATCCTTCAACATCCATTACCAATACAACCTTGAATTCAATTAGGCAACAAATGGATGAAAGTAATCATGAAATGGTCAATATGCTTGCCCAACAAATGACCACTGTCGTGAATCTACTTGTTGAATATACAAACTTGAATTATAATGCGACACCCCTAGTTACCACTAAGAATGCCACATGTGTTACGCGTGACCAACGAAAGTACTATATGCGGGTTGTTAAAAATGTGGATTTTTTTTTTGAAATAGATTAGTAGTTGTCAACCTACTACATCTCTAATTCTGTTTTAAGTGTTTATCAAATATTCTTTCCTTACTTGTGAAACCTGTTTTCATAAAACGTCGAGAGTAATCATCACGCCACGTAAGTGTACATCATACATACATTTGCAAGTCAACATATGGAAATAAACAGTGCATAAAGTTATATACAGAAATAGTGTACTTCTCGAGCCATACAATAGCAAAATCAAAATAAGAGTTCTAGAAGTGAACTGAAATAAATAAGACCTCAATAAAATACAAAAGAGAGGTCGCCAAATCAGAGCAGCCACTAACTAGACTCAAACAACACTATCCTACTCGTCGCTAGAGGGGTCCTCCTCCGGGTCCTCCTCTGGATCCTCCTCCTCCTCTGACGTATCATCAATGATAATCAACTCTAACTCATCCGAGAGGGAGCGGCCTTGCGCATCAGCACGCAAAGGCTGTGGGCCTGGAGCCTCAGAAGTGGGTGAGTATCTGGGGGAGTCTGGCCCAACCGAGTCTTCAATCCTGGATGACCGGGATGCCACAGACGATGCAGGACGGTGACGCGAAGGACGAAAGGTAGTATAACGCACTAAGTTAGGTGGTGTCTGGAACTCGAGAGTCATCGGTACAACGAAGTCTACTTCAGGTACTAACGGGAGGCCAGGGTGAGTGATGATGACTCGGACCTCTCTGGTGAAGACACATCTTCTAGGGATGTCCGTCACCCTCCAGGAACCCCTGGGCATCCAACGTAGCTCCACCCTCATTGACGTCATATCGAGGATCTCCAATGCCGGCTATCGACGTAACGAAAGAGACACAGCAACCAGATAGTAGAAAGGAAGGGGTGAGAACACATCACATGAACTCACAAAACATAGGATATGATGTACTAGAGCACACACACAGGAATTTCACACAATTCAAGCAACAAGTAAATACACATAACATCATCATGACGCATTCAAACTATTGCATGCCTTGCAATTACAATGCTATATCTAATGCATGAGGGCCCGGGGAAAAATCACCATCCACAGTGCACACAGCAACTGCCCGACCATATATGTACAACGTATCAGGAATTAGAGTCTGTACTAGCATTGGTACAAAGAGCATTGCTCATACATTTTGGCCAAATCATTTAAGCGTTCTTCCAGACAATCTCAACTGACCCCGAAAATCATGAGAGCGACAGGAATAGCTAAGCTGGATTCCCCAATCTCGACAGTAGGGAGCTAATCTACGTCACCTGAGATCTTCCGGGAGCTAGGCTATCCTCAGGGCTGGCGTCCCTTTTGAGGACCCACTGGCGTTCTTTGCAAAACCCAGTTGCACCCTTCCCAACCGATTTCACACTGTACCAAGTGTTACTGCCATATAGGTCGTAAGGTCTTCAACCTCGAATATCATCAATGCTTATGATGCATGACACACAACAAGGTTTCAAAGCATACACATCCTTACAGGCAAAGCCCATCGAATCATTCTACGTCACCACTTTCCCGTGGTACGGCCCGATTCAATGTCTTCCCTTCACAAGGAAAACCAAACCCCATCTCGGGTTAAGACCGCACTCTCTCACTAAGCTTCTCAAGTCTTATGCAAAAAGAGTGTATTGGTTATAAATTTTTATGTTAGTTTGTACTAACGTTTCGTTCTTTGAAGTGATGATCACTTTCACTTGAGTCCTATAGCTTACTAAGACTTATAATTGTGTCTTATGGATAGTGTTACCTATCTTAATTCGTCTTGTATGTCTAATTAAGATTGGATTTAACCATTAATTATGATTAGTCTTCATTAACTAAACTATAATTAATCTTAATTCTCCTTAATTAAGTCTTAATCCTTACTTAAGATCCTAATTAATCCCTAATTATCCCTTAATCTTTTCCTTAATCTTGGATTAAGCTTTTAATTACGTTTGATTAAGGTTAATAATCATTAATTAGTTCTTAATCATCATTAAGGCTTAATTAGTTTGATTAATACTTCATTAGTGATTAATGATTAAGATTAAGGTTAATCTCCATTAGGGTTAATTAACTTTAGCTTAATTAATTCTTCCTTGCTTAATTACCTTAAGTGAATTAGTTTATTGAACTTAAGTGAGTTGGATTAGTAAGCCCACTAATTTAGTTTTAAGTCTTTGATCTTGATGAGTAGGATTAGAGTTGAAGCCCAACACTAATCCAGACCCAATATGCATTTGTTATTTTTGTTTGGCCTTATGGTGAGTTTGATGAGTTTTTTTGAAGGTATTGGGCCTAAACTAAAGGCCCAATGGTTAGGTAACCCATAAGGGTCTATTTTCTCAAGTTACCATTAAGTTATATGAATTTTATGGTGACTTTTATATGGGTCTTTCTTTGTACCCGAATTTAACTTAGGCATTTTACCCAAAAAGTGTTCTTTTTTTTTTTTTAACTTTACTTGTCACTTTAAGTGGTTACCCTTTTTAACTTATTAGGCCACTAAGGCCCATAAACACATTAACACTTTCCTCATCACCAATTCAAGATCAAACGCATTCACTTCATGAGTTTCTCATGAACATGAACAAGAACATGATGAACACCAAGAACATTATCAAGAACACATGAATTTCACCAAAATTCAATAAATTTCCAAAAATTAGCAAACTCAAGTATGGTCAAACATACCAATCATCATCATCATAAAGTTCATACTTTTCAAATATGTTCAAAAAGGTGACATTTTCATGATCCAATCATACAAACCAATTTCATAATTTCAAACAACCATTTGCATGTACTTAGATTCATCATATAAACATATTTCAAGCACCAAATGAATTTTCAAACACATGCAGCCCCTCCATCAAGCCAAGGCCGAACCAAAAACAAGGAAAAGAGGAAAATTTTTCAAGGAACAATCATGGTTTGCATGCATCCAAGACCACCAAAGAAACATTTTAAGCATCATAACAATTTTTAAACACACATGCAGCCATTATATATACATAGCCGAACCATTTCCTCCAAGGAATAGGTTCCAAAAATTCATTTTTCAAGAGGAAAAAGAGTTAGAGACAAGGATCAAGGGTAATCCTTAACTCTAGTCACCAATCCTACTAGAGTTCAAGGTTCTCCCCCCCTTTACCTAAGGAAATTAAACTTGAAAAAGGTGCAACAACTTCAAAGATAATCTCCTCTTGATGCTCCTTTTGATCACCCAAGTAAGTTTCTCCAAAGGATGTAGGCTAGATTTTGAGGTTTAAGGTTCAAAAATGGAACCTTTCACCAAGTGTGTGTAGGAAAGAAAATGAAGAAATGGAGAGAAACGGGAAGAAAGCTCACGGTTTGGAGGAGAGGAAATGAAGAGTGAGAAGTGGTTTGCATGCAAATGAGGAGGTATGGTGCAAGTGTAAGAAAGAATGATGGCTTTCTTACTTCTTTGACTAAGGAAATGTGCAAGACAAGTTAAGTGCCATACCATCACATGGCTCACGGTTTTGGAAGGGAAAAATGAGATATTTTTGCTAAATGTTGCAGATTTTGGTGATTCAAATCAAGGGCATTTTGGTCCGGTTCCAAAAAGTGTAGGGGTAAAAAGGTCATTTTGCATCAAAAATCCCAAAAATCCCAAAAATTCTAGAAAAATAGGAAATTAATTTCTAACCTTTTAAAAACCAATTTTGATGATTAAAAATATTTAATCATTCAAAATTCACTATATCACACAATAACAACATATAAGCAAAAATGCGGGTGTTACATCTCTCCCCTCCTAAAAAGAAATTTCGTCCTTGAAATTTGCGCGTACCTTCTTGGAATAAGTGAGGATGGGACTTCTTCATGTGCTCTTACAATTCCTAGGTTGCATTCCCTTCATCAGTTGCACTCCAAATAACCTTTACTAACGGAATCTCTTTTCCTCTCAACTGCTTAATCCTTCGGTCTCCGATTCGCACAGGTAATACTTCATAAGTTAAATTTTCTTTTAATTGTATTACGTCGGGTTCTATGACGTGCGAAGGGTCAGGAATATATTTTCGGAGTTGTGACACATGGAATACATTATGAAGATTAGAAAGAAAAGAGGGTAAAGCAATTTGGTAAGCAACAAGACCAATTCTTTTCAAAATTTGGTAGGGACCAATGAATTTGGGTGTAAGTTTTCGGGATCGCATTGCCCTACCAACCCCAGTTGTTGGTGTAACTCTCAAAAATACATGGTCTCCTTCTTTGAATTCAAGGGGTTTCCTCCTCCGATCATAGTAACTTTTCTGCCTGCTCTGTGATATTCTCATCCTTTCCTGAATCATCTTGATCTTTTCCGTGGTTTGCTGAATCATCTCAGGCCCCAACACTAGGCCATCGCCAGATTCAAACCAACACAAAGGTGTCCTACATATAACGTTCTTGCTAGGCAAATGGCAAGAACTGCAGATGTCTTTGGGACTGCAGATGATCCCATTGTCAATCAAATTGCAAATATAGGGAGACAAGCCCATAATCCTCGAAATGAGGAAATTACAAACCAAGGGAATCAAATCCCAATTCAAAATGGTGAAATCTCAAACCAAAACCAAGACCAAATTTGAAATCAGGATGTTGGCCCTGTCATGATGGTCAATCGAAATCAAAATGCTGATCTTGTCCTCAATAGGATTAGAAAAAAATAATTTAGGGGGGCATCAAAACATAACTAATTTAGTCGAATAAGTTCTGAATCGACATGATTTTTATGTTCGCTATGCCAATCAGCCTTATTTCAAATCAGCATTCCCTGATTTTATCTTACAAACTGAACTTCCAAGGGGATGGAAAATTCCAAAATTTTCGAAATTTGCTGGTGAAACTGGTGAATCAACTGTTGAGCACATTGCTCGATACTTGATTGAAAGTGGAGATCTAGCAAATAACGAATATTTGAAAATGAAATATTTTCCAAGTTCTTTGACAAAAAATGCCTTCACTTGGTTTACAACACTTCCTCCAAATTCCATCCATACATGGAATCAACTCGAAAGGAATTTCCATGAGCAATTCTTTCGAGGAGAAACCAAAGTTAGTTTGATGGATTTAGTCAATGTTAAGAGACAAAACCAAGAAACCATAGATGATTATTTGAATAGGTTCAGGTTGATGAAGGCTAGATGTTTCATGCAAATACCGGAGCATGAGTTAGTCAAAATTACTGCTGGAGGTTTAGATTATTCCATTCGAAAGAAGCTAGTCAATCAGCAGTTAAGAGATATGTCCCAATTGGCAGATAAGGTTAGGCAAATAAAACAACTTACCTTAGAAAAGGAAAAACAAAAGAAGCCTTTTCGAAGGGATAAGATTGCCTATGTAGGAATGATCGAAGAAGAAAAGGATAGTGACATTGAGGATTATGAGGAAAATGAAATCAATGTTACAGAACTAAAACCAGGTCCACCTTATACCTGTGTATCCCTAAGACCTTATGAGTCGAAAGATAATAAGAGAAATGTAAAGAAATCGAATTATAGGTTTGACATAACTAAGGCACATCAAATCTTTGATATTTTATTAAAAGAAAAGCAAATTGTTTTAGGAGATGATCACAAAATACCTTCCCCTGAACAACTGAAAGGTAAAAAATATTGTAAGTTTTATAGTACTTTTGGACATTGGACTAACTATTGTGTCATTTTCAGGGATCTTATTCAGAACGCCATTAAAGAAGGTCGACTAAAATTCAAAGAGCTATCAAAAATGGCAATGAAGGTTGATTCTGATCCTTTTGCTACCAATGCAAGCTATGTTGAACCACTCGAAGTTCTGATGGTAGACTTCGAGAAGGTTGGTCCCAATGATCCTACTGATGGGATCATTGAACAATTCGAAACGAAGGTTACTTCTATTTACCCCAAAGTTGGGGAGACCTTGATTGACTTCTTGGCTAAAGAGAAGGAAAACAATCAGGAAGCAACATTGTGTCCTCGATGCAGCGCTGTCTTCGATAAGTCTGCTACTAAGGCTTTTGAAGAATCTGAGAAAAAGAAGTTTCAGAATAGAAAGGCTCAGAATTCTGTTGGGCCTCACAGAAACTTAAAAAGGAGTTTTTTTGCCAAGGGCAAACACTCCGAACAACCAATGGGTTGGTGGTTTCCATCACCCAAGGCCAAATCAGCATTTCGGGTTGAAACCAAATGTTTATAACATAAACGTCCAGAATCAAAATCGAAGTGGAAGTTATGGAAAGCCTCAATTCCATTGGAAATTAAGTCGAGATACTTCTATGACTAAAACTCAATGGAGGAGGTACCAAAGAATTAAGAAGGTTGAACAGAATACTTCGAATCAGCCTCAACAACATGCTAGTCCTTCGAATTTTGTACAAGTAGTACAAAAAGAAGTTGGCCCATCAACTTACGCCCAAATGGCTCAAAATGGAAAACCACTTAATGAAAGACCAACAGACCTAGTAGAAGATGTTGATAGCAACATGATTACTGAAAGCTTCGAACCAGGTTTTCTTGACGATCTCGATGAGATATGTGAGGTGGTATCAATTCTTCCTGCTGAGTTTGCTCAACAAACGTTGGGACAACAAGAGGAAGAGGATCCGAGGATACTGAGTTTGATTATGGCTCAGGACCTTCGAAAGTAAGTTTTGTGACTTGGGCAGAACCCAAGTCAAACTCTGTAATTTTCGATCCTCCAAATGATTTCATGAAAAATCATTTGAAACCACTTTTCGTGAGTGGAAGGGTTAATGGCTATTTTGTCAACCGAATGTTGGTTGATGGAGGTGCAACCATAAATCTGATTCCTAAAAGTTTATTGAAGAAACTTGGGAAAACAGAAGAAGATTTCCTTCCCCATAACATTGTTATTACAGATTTTAATGGGAAGACTTCCAAGTCTGAAGGAATGATTACTCTTGATATTGGAGTAGGTGATGCAATTCGACCTACAGTCTTCATAGTAGTTCCTTCAAAGACTAATTACAACATGCTGCTTGGAAGAGAATGGATACATGGAGTGGGTGGTGTACCCTCAACTCTTCATCAAAAACTATTTCTCTGGAATGAAGAAGGTGATCTGAGGGAAGTTGAAGCTGACTACACCCAAGTAAAGGCTAAAGCTGGGTTAGTCGAATTTGACAAATTCTTGGGGAATGTAGCACCACTTCGAATTGAAGATCCTTCTTATGTTAAGGAAGAAGGTATGTATCCAATTTATGTGAGACTCAATTCTGAGTCTGGTTTCGTTATCAAATATGAGGCTGAATACGAAACAGCCTATGAAGAAGTTGAATAATGACTTCTTCGAGCTTTTTAGCTCGAATTTTGGCCTACTTGGCCGAAAATAAGTTAGAAACGACTTTCGAGGCCGAAAATCTAACAAACAAATTGGCCCCACTGGCAAAAAATATATTAGATTCGGCTTTAAAAGCCGATGATAATATTGAAAAGCCAATTCGAGATGAAAAACAATTATCAGATCTTGAAAAGATAGTGGCTTATATAAAAAAGAGGAGAAATTAGATTGTATCTATGATGATGCTCCTCTCGGATTCGAGAAAGATACCGGTTCGAAAGGATTCAGCATGAAAGCTCAAAATACTTTGGAAGCGATAAACTTGGGAGATAAAGGTACTCATAGACCAACTTATATCTCGAAATTACTCGAACCTCAATTTATACTTGAGTTAATTGAACTGATGACAAAATATAAAGATTGTTTTGCATAGGAATATGAAGAAATGCCTGGTTTAGAAAGAAACTTGGTCGAACATAGACTTCCTTTGTTTCCTGGAAGAAAACCAGTAAAACAACCTCCTCAAAGGTTTGCACCAGAATTCGTTTCGAAAATAGAGGAAGAGATCGAGAGGCCATTGAAAGCCAAATTTATTCGAACAACCAAGTATGTTGACTGGATCTCGAATGTTGTTCCTGTTATAAAGAAAAATGGAAATCTTTGAGTATGTATAGATTTTTGAAATTTGAATGATGCAACACCTAAAGATGAATATCCAATGCCTATGGCTGACATGCTAATTGATTCCACTACTGGAAACGAAATGCTAAGTATGTTAGATGGATATTCTGGATATAATCAGATTTTTATAGCAGAAGAGGATATATCGAAAACTGCATTTCGATGTCCTGGTGCTTTAGGAACTTATGATTTGATTTGAAAAATGTTGGTGCTACTTATCAAAGGGCAATGAATACTATTTTTCATGATTTGATTGGAGAGTTTATGCAAGTCTATATTGATGATGTTGTAGTAAAATCAAAATTGAAACAAGATCATTTAACTCATTTGAGAAAATCATTTGAAAGAATGAGGACATTTGGTCTCAAAATGAATCCAATCAAATGTGCTTTTGGTGTTATGGCAGGAGAATTCTTAGGTTTTTTGGTCCATCAGAAGGGAATCAAAATTGATCGAAATAAGGCCCAAGCCATATTCGATACAAAGCCACCTTCGACCATGAAACAACTACAATCTTTGTTGGGTAAGATAAACTTTTTAAGGAGGTTTATTTCTAATCTGTCAGGAAAAACTAAAGTTTTCTCTACTTTGTTAAGGTTAAAGAAAGAAGAAGTGTTCGTATGGGAACCTAAACATAAAGAAGCCTTCGAGGATATTAAGAGATATTTAGCAAATCCTCCTGTAATGGCTCCTCTTGTTCGAGGAAAACCTCTCAAGTTGTATGTGTCTGCATCGAATGAGACTATTGCAAGCATGTTGGCTCAAGAAGATGAAGATGGATACGAAAGAGCAATCTACTATTTGAGTCGAGTGTTAAATGATGCAGAAACAAGATATTATGCAATAGAAAAGCTTTGTTTATCTTTATATTTTGCTTGTACAAAGCTGAAATATTATATAAAGCCTTTCGAGGTTGTTGTATCCTCTTATTCTGATATAATAAAGCATATGTTGTCGAAGCCAATTTTACATAGTAGAGTAGGAAAATAGGCATTGGACTTAACTGAATATCCCTTAACCTATCAACCACTTAAAGCTATTAAAGGCCAAGTTGTTGCTGACTTCATGGCTGATCATTCGAATTTAAATTTCGAAGAGATAAATTATGTGGGAACTATATTTCGATGGATCGAAACACTTAGGAGGGTTAGGAATTGGTGTGTTAATAATTTCACCTGACAAAATTCCTACTAAGTTAATGGTTGAAGTAAAATATACTTTATCAAATAATGAAGTGGAGTATGAGGCTTTGATAACAGGACTCGAAACATTGTTATCATTGGGTGCTAGGAACGTTATTATTCGAGGAGATTCACAACTAGTTATTAAACAATTAATTAGAGAATACAAGTGTATCAATGAAATATTAATGAAATATTTTGATCAAGCAGCAAGAATTCTGTATGAGTTTGATGAAGTAATTGTCCATCATATACCTCAAATTGATAATGAAAAAGCTAATCGTTTAGCTCAGATAGCATCAGGATATAAGATTTCGAGTAAGAAACTTCAGAAGTTGATTAAAATAAAAGAGCAACTTCCTATTGAAGTTCAGATATATTATAATGGCCATGATTTGGATTCGAACGATTGGAGAAAAGAGATGTTTGATTATCTGAAAAATCCAAGTGGCAAAGTGAATCGAAAATTGAAGTATAGAGCACTCCAATATACAATCTTAGGAGATGAGTTATATAAAAAATCAGTAGATGGAAATCTTCTTCGATGTATATGGGAGAAGGAAGCCTATTTGGCTTTAACAGAAGTTTATGATGGACTTTGTGGAGCTCATCAATCTGGAAAAAAAATGAGATGGTTTCTAAGTAGGGAAAAGCTATATTGGCCTACTATGATAAAAGACTGTTTAAAATATTCTAAGTCTTGTGAAGAATGTCAGAAACATGCTAACATTCAACATGTTCCAGCTAGTAAATTGTATTCTATTATAAAAGCATGGTCGTTTCGAGGATGGGCTTTGGATTTGATTGGACAAATACATCCACCATCATCTAAATCCCACAAGTATATCTTAGTGGCTATATATTATTTTTCGAAATGGGTCGAAACAATTCCATTAAGAAATGTTGATCAGGAAGATGTTATTAATTTCATCGAAGAAAACATAATTTTTCGATTTAGAATTCCTGAAACATTTACAACTGATCAAGATTCAGTTTTTACTAGAAGAAAAATGCAAAACTTTGTAGAATCTAGAAATATTAAGTTACTAAAATCAACTCCCTATTATGCTCAGGCTAATGGTCAAGTTGAAGCAGCCAACAAAATCATTATTGGTTTAATAAAGAAACACATTGGTAAAAAACCAAGAAGTTGGAATGAAACTTTAAATCAAATTCTTTGGACTTATCGAAATTCTCCAAAAGAAGCAACCAGAACTACTCCATATAAGTTAGTTTATGGACATGAAGCCGTTCTTCCAGTTAAAATTAATTTACAATCTATTCGAATTCACAAGAAGAATTACCTTCAGAAGATTATTGGAACTTAATGTATGATGAATGAATAATATTGATGAAGAAAGATTGGTTGCACTAAAAAATTTTGTAAGACAAAAAGATAGAATTTCTAGATTTTACAATCGAAAAGCTAAGCTTAAGAATTTTAAAGTTGGTAACTTAGTTTGGAAAGTTATTTTACCAGTTGAAAAGAAAAGTCCTGGTTATGAAAAATGGTCCCCAAATTGGGAAGGACCTTTCAAAATTGAAAATGTTCTTTTGAATAATGCTTTTGTTATTCGAGAATTAGCGTCTAATCGAGTAATTTCTATCAACGGTAAATACTTAAAAGAATATAAGCCATGATGATGGAAGTAAAAATTCCACAAAAGATTGTAAACAAAGTTTTACAAAAATAACAAGAAACATCAAAGATTCGAAACATGAACAAAGAAAATTACAAATTTGGATCAGTCTTAAGAGACTCATAAGATCCTTGCAAACGTTGAAGTTTCGAATTGGCTGACTCTTTTTCGAGAACTGCATGTTATACTTGCTTCAGACTTCCTTTTATCTCAAAATTCTTTGTTTTAATTTGAGCAAGAGTGTCATTCTATTTAACATTGGATTTTGTAACAGTAGTTTCGAAGTTAGCTCTTTTCTTTCTTGATTCTTCAAGTTCAGCTTCCAAAGATTTGATATGGGTATCCAACTCTGCAATTTTAGTTTTCCCAGTTGAAACATGTTCTGAAGCTTTTTCATAAGTTTATTTTAGAGTTCCAAGTTCACCAAGACCAGTCTTGTATGCTTCAGTAGAAGAGGTCTCTTCGAGTAAAGCATTCGAAAGTTGCATCACAACAGACTTGGTGTTGGGGTGAAATTTACAAATTTTGCTAAGTTATTACAATATTGGTATCTTCGAATTCGAGCTATACATTAGAATATTCGAAAGATGGGTTATGAATTAAAAGACACTATAACTTAGTGAAGTTTGGAATTTGCATGTTGAATTCGAAATGAAAGGCATCCTGTTATATGTATTCGAAAAGAATGCAGGTTTTTGATTAAATGCCTATTCGAATTTGAAAAGTATTTTGAATGCGAAGGAGAGGAAAATGAGTTATTTATTAAACAATCTGAAGTACAAAGAGATAAAGAAATATACATTTTATTCATGTACAAATGGAATTCGAATTACATTGAAAATTCGAATAAGAAAATGCATAAAGAAATACAAAAAGTACATGAAAATAAAAGCTATTCTAAATCTTCAGAGAACTTGACTCTTGTTTTCCTGGGTCTTCAGGGAACTTGACTCTGTCTCCCTGTTCTTCATCTAACCTTACTTATCCTTCATTTGACCCGTTTCTTCCTCCTCTTTTCCCACAAGCTTTGATTGAACCACCAGGACAAGGGCATTATGCAGCTGTGATTGAAAGGCCCTGCGATTCAAGCTAAAAGTGAGAAAGATGGGGTGAAGACGAACTAAAATATAAATTGGCTATTACGTTCAACCTAAAGAAATCCTCAATAAGGATTGAAGAAGCTTATAGCTTTGGCTAATTCTGACAACCTCATCAAAGATGAAATCAAGAAAGATCAGGTTGCTCATAATAGCCAAAGGAAGAAACTTGTTCATTTTGAATAGAGAAACAGATGAAGAAGAGAACTGAATAGAGAAGAATGTTAAAGCCAATGTCTATTTATACTGATAGGATTGGATGGTGCCATCAATGTGTTTGCAGAATGGTCCAATCAGTTTGAAGGTCAAATTCACGTATGGTCGGTGGTCAAGTTCACCAATGAATTGCAGGGTTTACAGCACGTGAAACTTAAGGGGATTAATCAATCAACATTTGGTTAAGTTTCCCAGTGTGGTTCAAAATCTGATCAGAATCGAAGACTTGTTCGAATTTGAAAGGAGTCCAGTAACTTAGAAGAATTCATGAAGTCAGAAGCCTGGAAGCTATTCGAAGACGATTCAAATTTCAAACGAAGCAGTTACTGGAAGTTAATGCACAGAAGACAAGTGTCAAGACCTTAGGCTATCAGTTATTTTTCAAATTAAAGACCGTTGCTGATTTGAATACGTGTCTTGCTTAGAAATTTGACACGTCATTTAGGCTTGTATACGTGTCAAAATCTAGTTAAGTGTCTGTTAGGATTAGAAGTCTATAAATAGGCAGAATTCTGATGTAACAAAGGTGGTTGGATTTCATTTTACTGAAACTCTCTGAAAACACCCAACGTCTAATGTTGCAAACGACTAAGTGGTTACAAAGGAGATTGTCCAGTATGTGTATCCATACCAACATTTTATTAATGCAATTTACAATTCTGCATTTTTCTTTTCTTTGATTTACATTCTGTTCTTTACATTTCTGCATTTTTCTTTGATTTGCTTACTTTCTGCATTTACTTTTCTACAATTTTTCCTTTTATTTTATTTAAATTGAAGTTTTTCTTTTCTGTTGTTTAAGAACTTTTCAATTTCTGCACTTTGTCCTTACATTTTCATCTCTTTGAAATTCTGTTTTTCTTTTCAAAACTGATTTTCGAAGTGAATTTTGTTGCAAAGATAAGTTATTCAAAAGTCTGTTGTAATTTAAATGCAATTCTGAATAAACCTGATTATAAAAAGAACCTTTAGAGGATTCAGATTCTAGTCCCAGATTGTACTTTCAGAATCAAGAAGGTTTTCGATTTCAATTGAAAATTTTCACAACAAACAAATTGGCACCCCCGGTGGGACTAAGTGCTAAATCAGTTTTAGAAATTACATGATCTTGAGAAGTGGTAGAACCATTTCTAATTCAATGGCAAATAACAACCGAAATAGAAACACTTCTGAAAATGTAACATGAAATACTTATGCAAATCAAGGAAGTCCTACAAACCAAAGGAATAACAATGAGTCTGTTAACAATAATGAGACTAATGGAGTGGAAAATAATAATAGTGTGAACCGTGATCAACGTGATCAAACAATAAACACCACTCAGGCTGAAGATCCTTTAAGGACTCAGGCTATGAGTACAAATCCCCTATCGAGTGGGGGCATACACGTTACAAATTCAAGTGTTAGACTTCCCCCATATGGACTTCCTTTCAGTTTTTTTCCTCCTGCTCAAGGTACAGCCCCAGTCATGTACGCAAGTACAACGACACCTGCATTCAATCATGCTAGTTCTTCAAACTTAGGCGTTTTTGGAACTGGTATTTCTGGAATGAATTTTGGACAGGTTTCAAATTCTTTGACAAATACTGCTTTAAATTCGATTAGGCAACAAATGGATGAAAGTAACCATGAAATGGTTAATCTGTTGTCTACTCAATTGACAACGGTTATAAATCCTCTTCTTGAAAACTCTAATCAAAATTATAATACATTGGCTAGGCAAATGGCTAGAATTGCTAATGTATTTGGTGCACCCCCAGATCTTGAAAATCAACAACATGGTAATGTTGGCCTTGATCAAAACCAAAATCAGAATCTTGGAAATAATAATGGTGCAAGGGAGAATAATGAACATGTTCTTTGAGAGCCAATTCAAAATGTGAATATTAAACCATTTATTTTGAATGGGAATCAGAATGCTGATGATGTTTTAGAAAGAATAAGGCAAACTAATATTGGGGGAGAACAAAATATAGCAAATATAGTTGAATTAGTGTTGAATGGACATGGATTTGATGTAGGTCAAGCTACTAGACAATGTTTCGTTTCTCCATTGACACCTTATGTGTTGCAAACTGAATTACCAAGGGGATGGAAAGTCCTAAAATTTACTAAGTTTGCAGGAGAAGCTAATGAATCCACAGTTGAACACATTGCAAGATATCATGTAGAATGTGGGGACTTAGCTAATAATGAAGAATTGAAAATGAAATATTTTCCATGTTCCCTAACTAAGAATGCCTTTACATGGTTCACAACCCTGGCTCCTGGTTCGATTCACGCTTGGAACCAGTTAGAAAGACAACTTCATGAACAATTCTTTAGAGCTGAAACGAAAGTCAGTCTTATGGATTTGGTTACAGTTAGACGAACTTCAGATGAATCTGTTGAAGACTATTTAAACAGATTTAGACAAATGAGGGCTAGATGTCTTGTACCAATTCCTGAAAATGAATGAGTTAAAATTGCAGCAGGGGGTTTTGATTACTCAATTCGAAAGAAACTGGTTAGTCAGCAATTGAGAGATATGTCCCAATTGGCTGAAAGAGTTAGGCAAATTGAGCAGTTAAAACTTGAAAAAGAAAAACATAGGAAGCTCGAAAAGATAGGAAGAAGAGATAAAATTGCCTATGTTGATGTTAATGAAAACTTTAGTGATGAAAACTTAGATTTCGAAGAAAACGAAATTGATGTTGTTGAGTTAAAACCAGGACCTCCTTATGCATGTTCATTCCTTAGACCATATAATAGTTCAGGGAACCAAAATTTACAAAGTAAATATCCCAAAAAGACATATGGTTTCGATATATCAAAAGCTGAACAAATTTTTGATATATTAGTAAAGGATAAACAAATTATCCTTAGTGAAGACAATAAAATTCCCTCTTTCAAACAAAGAAAAGGAAAGAAATATTGTAAGTTTCACAATGCATTTGGACATTGGACTAAAAATTGTATTCGTTTCAGGGATCTCATTCAAGAAGCCATTCAAGAAGGTAGATTGAAATTCGAAGAGAAACAAAAAATGGCAATGAAGGTTGATACTGACCCTTTGAATGTTAATGCCAGTTATGTTGATACTGTTGAAATCAATATGGTAGGAGCTGAACCTGCTATAGATTCAAAGACAACAAGTGACATTGCAATAGAGGTGTTTGAGAAAGAAGTGAAAGATATCTTTCCAAAGAGTGATAAGACTTTGGTTGATTTTCTATTTTGAAAGAAAGAGGAAAATACTGATGTTTCCCTTTGTCTTCGTTGTAATGCAGTCTTTGATCAATCAGTGGCCAAATCTTTTGAGTCATCTGGAATCAAGAAGCATTATCAACAAACTTTAAATCAAAGGTTTCAGAAAGCAACAAAACCTGTCTCGAATATTGAGGTTTGGAAACCTTCTTTTCAAAAGAAATATGAAGTTAACAAAGTACCACCTCCCATGTTCCATAAGCCTAAATCATATATGCCTCCTTTGGACGTTCCTCCTAATAAGTGGATTCGAGTGATGGTCAGTCAAAAATATCGTCAAAATCCACAAGTACTTATACAGTATAATAACTCCTTTAATGGAAAGTCTTTTATGACTAAGACGCAATGGAGGAGAAACCAACGTTATCGAAAGGCAACAATGGAACAAGGGGGCAGTACTTCAAATTTTTCAAAGAATTTAAATGCCAAGAATGCACAATTGATTCAAGTGCAAGGGGCTTCTAGTCAATCTACATATTCCCAAATCCTGCAAAAAGATAAGTTAAGTATTGCCCCAAAGAAAAAGATTTTGGTTGAAGAAGACTTACTTACTGATGACTTTGAAACCGGATTCCCAGATAGAATCGAAGATATTTGTGGTGTAGTTTCGATTCTACCTGCAGAGTTCGAAAAGGAGTATGAAGAAAGTTTGGAGGATGATTTCATAGAAGATGAATCATCAGAGCCACAAACTTATTATACTTGTTTATCAACACAGGCTGTTAAACAAGATTCAGCAGTGTTTGATAGACCTTCTATTGGAATGGTGTCTCACATAAAACCTTTATTCATTTAGGCTCAAATCGAAGGAGTCATTGTAAGTAAAGTATTGGTTGATGGTGGAGCGACAATCAATTTATTGCCAAGTTCTTTGTTGAAAAAATTCAACAAAAAGAAGTGCAATTTGATGCCACATAATATGATCATTACTGATTTTAGTGGGAAAACGTCAAAATCTGAAGGACTGTTGTGTTTTGACGTGACTGTTGGTTCAGTCAAAAGGCCCACTGTTTTTGTGGTTGTTCCTTCAAAGGCAAATTATAATGTGCTTCTTGGGAGAGAATAGATACATGGTGTTGGAGCAGTGCCTTCGACTGTTCATCAAAAATTATGCTTATGGAATGATGATGGCATTCCAGAGTATGTTGAAGCTGATCAAACATATTACAAGGTTGAAGCAGACACAGTCAATGCAAGAAACTGTGAAAAATGGATAATGAATCAAACACCTTGTACAATTGAAAAGTGTGGCTTTGTGTCTGGTATGACTCCACACAAGGCGTTTTTCAATGTTGAATATGGTTTGATCATTCAAAGTGCAACTGGTCCTTTTGGGACCACCTCTACTTTTTGATGGATTTCAGAAGATGAGTAATTTCGAGCTTCATTGCTCGAACCTCAGAATATACTACTGAGAGGAAGTTTGAAGCGACCTTAGAGACCGTAGATTATAGAACGGTCTTCGAGACCAGAGTTAATGTTAATCAAGAATTCGAAAAGAATTTTGAAACGACTTCAGTAGCCGTACAAGATGCTGAATGTATAAGTATAGAAAATTCAAACATGAGATTTGAAGAGGAAGAAGTATCTCTTGAAAGACTTGATTGCATCTATGATGATACTCCTTTTGGGTTCAAAAGAGCTTTATCTCATGGAATTGAAAAGATGGAGGCACAAGATCCTCTTGAAGAAGTAAATTTGGGTGATGTTAAGGATCTAAGGCCAACTTTTGTAAGTAGAAATCTATCAGAAGATTTTAAAATCGAAGTTGGTTGAATTACTTAGAGAATATAAAGACTGCTTTGCATCGGATTATGATGAGATGCCTGGTCTAAGTAAAGAGCTTGTTGAACACAAATTGCCTACGTTTCCTGATAGGAAACCTGTGAAGCAAGCACATCAAAGATTTGCGCCTGAAATTATATTGAAGATAAAAAATGAAATCGAGAGGTTATTGAAAGCTAAGTTCATTCGAACTACTAGGTATGTTGACTGGATTTCGTATATAGTACCAGTTATTAAGAAAAATGGTTCTTTGAGAGTTTGCATAGATTTTAGAGATTTGAATAAAGCAACTCCTAAAGATGAATATCCTATGCCAGTAGCTGATATGTTAATAGATTCAGCAGCAGGTAATGAAATACTAAGTATGTTAGATGGTTAATCAGGATATAACCAAATTTTTATTGCTGAAGAGGATATTTCGAAAACTGCTTTTCGATGTCCCGGTGCAATAGACACTTATGAATGGGTAATGATGCCTTTTGGACTTAAAAATGCTTGTGCTACTTATCAAAGAGCCATGAATTCTATCTTTCATGATTTAATAGGTAGATTCATGCAAGTTTATATTGATGATGTAGTAGTAAAATCCACATAAAAAAATGATCATCTTTCGAACTTGAAAGAAGCATTTGAAAGGATGAGAATGCATAAATTAAAGATGAACCCTATTAAATGTGCCTTGGTGTATCTGCAGGTAATTTTCTAGGTTTCTTGGTTCACCAGAAAGGAGTTGAGATTCATAAAAATAAAGCAAAGGCAATTTTTGAAACTTCTCCTCCTTCGAACAAGAAACAATTACAGTCTTTATTGGGTAAAATAATTTTTCTTCGAAGATTTATTGCAAATCTTTCAGCCAAAACCAAGGTGTTTTCTCCTCTGTGGAAACTCAAGAAAGAAGAAAAATTTGAATGGAAAGAGGAACACCAGGTGGCATTCGAAGAAATAAAGAGGATTCTCACAAATCCTCCTATTATGACACCTCCAATTTAAGGAAAGCCTTTGAAATTGTATATCTCTGCATCTGAAGAAACTTTGGGAAGTATGCTTTCCCAAGAAGATGAAAATGGAGTTGAAAGAGCAGTGTATTATCTTAGTAGAACTCTAAATGATGCTGAAACTCGATATTGTGCTGTCGAGAAATTATGTTTATGCCTTTGCTTTTCTTGTACTAAGTTAAAGTGCCATGTAAAACCTTTCGACTTTTATGTAATTTCTCATTATGATATAATAAAGCACATGTTATGGAAACCTATTCTTCACAATAGAGTAGGAAAATGGGCGTTAGCTTTGACTGAATTTTCGCTAACATACCTTCCATTAAAGGCTGTGAAAGGCCAAGTTATGGTTGATTTCTTAGTTGATCATCCTCCTATTCGAATTAACGAATTGGACTTCATAGGTTTAAAACCTTGGAAGTTTTATTTCGATGGATCAAGGCATAAAGATGGTGTTGGGATCAGAATCCTTTTGATTTCACCTGAGGGGTTACCAACTAAAGTAATGTTTTGAATAGGAATGGATCGTTCAAATAATGAAGCTGAGTATGAAGCTTTGTTACTAGGATTATAGATTTTGATATCATTTAAAGCTAAACAAGTTTTAATTCGAGGAGATTCATAATTAGTGATCAAACAAGTCACTAAACAAGATAAATGTTTGAATCCTAGACTATCAAAATATTTGCTAAGAGCCTTTAAGCTACTAAGATATTTTGATGAAGTTGAATTCGAACACATATCTCGAATTAATAATGAAGTTGCCAATGAATTGGCACATATTGCTTTTGGTTATAAAATTAGTGAGTTTCAATTCGAACAATTGATTTGATTAGAAAAGAATTTTTCAATCTTGTAGTTTGAGATTTTGGACATTGAAATTTTAGATATGAATGATTGGAGAAAATCTTTGGTAGAATACTTGCAAAATCCAAGTATGCAAGTAGATCGAAAATTAAGATACAAGGCTTTACATTATGTAATTCTGACTAATCAATTATATAAGAAAGCACCTGATGGGAACTTACTTCGATGTTTAGGAGAATCAGAAGCGTATCAAGCTTTGGTTGATACTCATCAAGGGATTTGTGGAGCTCATCAAGCAGGTCGAAAAATGGAATGAGTTTTGAAAAGACGAAATTTTTATTGGCCTTCTGTTACGGTCTAAACCTAAGGCCTAATAGCCAATATGGCCCACGTACTTTATTATTGTCATATCCTTAAATATATAATAATCTCTGTACATAATATAACCATATCTGCAATTATATCTGTGATCTCCCACAATATATTAAATATTGTATCTATGATTATATGATTATACCTGCATATTTACTCCTTTTATACAAAGGCCCACTTACCATATTTATACAGGGAAAACCCCTATATATACGGGTAACTGATAGATCATCAGGTACACGCAATCTCACTCAGTCAATCCCTTTGACTGTTTTACCTATCTGACTTGGGCGTCGGAGTCCCTTTGCAGGTACACCCCCCCGGGTTCAACTCGGATTCAAGCCTCCGCAACTCGGATTCAGATCCGACTTCTCTCCTGCTGACTCAGACCCAGGTCCGTGTTTCATACGAGAACATTTGGCGCTAGAAGAAGGGCCTCCCCCTATCCAGCATGACAGTCACCACCCGTCGTCAGCAAACTCGGCCCCGTCCTCAACCAACACCCGAAGGTTGGGTGGAGGACCTCGGAGCCGGAAACAGTTTAGCTGAACAAGAAGGAACTTCACACCCACAAGTTGAAGTCGAACAACATGGAGGGACTAACTAATCTGATCCCCGAGACGAAGTGATTCGACGGCTAGAGGCTCAGATCAGAGAACTTCAGGAACAACGCCAACGTCATTCCCACGAGTCACATCCGAAACCGGCCGGAGATCAAATTGTGAATCATATTGAGGAGCGCCTCAGACACCTGGAGCGCAGTATAAACCCTCAACCACAACCCACCACCCAGTCTCGGCTGGCATCAGAAAGAGACAACCAGGAAGTCCAACAACCAAAGGCTACAGGCCAGCTAGCTCCCTTCAGGCACCCTGTCTCTGAAAGGTTAGTCCGGGTCGAGATACCTGAGCAGTACAGGAGGGCACTCCCCATTGAATCCTTTAATGGTACCACAGACCCGGTCAAACATCTGGACGCCTTCACCAACAAGATGCTTTTCGTTGGCGCCCTAGAAGCCATCATCTGTCGTTCTTTCCCCAGAACGCTGAAAGGAGAAGCTTTAGCATGGTTCAAAACTCTCCCCTTGGGCTCCATCGATACCTGGGACGACATGCAGCATACCTTCTTGGGACGATTCACAATCTCCACTGAGATTCCCTAGAGATCAATTCACACTAGCAAAAGTCAAGAAAACAAAAGATGAGCCACTCAGAAATTTCCTAGCCCGATTCTACAAGGAGTGTGCTATAATCCCGGCCTAGCCGAAAACGTTCAACTCATATGCGCCGTGTCGGCTCTTTCACTGGGCTCCCCCTTGGCCGTCTCCTTATCAGAAGAACCGGTCCGATCCATGGAACAATTTCGGCAACGATCACACAAGTACGTGGGACGGGAGGCTCACTTGGCCGTCACCGCTAAACAAGACTCTCACCAGGGATCAGGCTGAGACTCTTACCAGGACCGACATAAAGGGAGAGACAAGGGACAACCCTCAACAGGACCAACATCGGCACCCTAAAGGCCGATACAATAACTATGCGTCCCTGAATACCAACCTAGTAAAGATCCTTAAGGAGGTGTTGCACACTGAGTTTGCAGACATACCAAAGCCCCCACCTCTTCAAGCCTCACCTTAGAAGGACAAAACTAAGTATTGCTCATTCCATGAGGGATATGGACACGACACTGATGAATGCATACAATTACGTGACCTCATTGAACAGCTAATTTGAGACGGCCGACTCGGACGATATGTGAAGAAAAACCGGTCCCAGGGAGGATACAAAAAGAATGATGAGAGGAAGAGATCACCCAGCCCTGATGGGGGAAAAGACAAGAAACGGAAACGTTCCACATCCCCCACGAAGCATAATAACAAAGAAGACAAACCCGGCTCTAGCACTCAGACAACGCCTAGGGTAAGGATAAACATGATTTCAGGAGGTTTCGCTGGAGGAGGACTATCGAACAACTCCAGAAAAAGGCACCTGCGTGAAGTCTATAATGTCGAACAGTCTGATTTGAAGGCAGTGACTCATTGACCCCCCCAACCCGGTCATCACCTTCTCAGATGAAGACTTCTTCGATGACGTGGTTGATCATGATGACCCGTTCGTGATACGTTCCTTGATAGGTGACGAAGATGTCGGACGCATGTTCGTTGACCAAGGCAGCTCGGCCGACATCCTTTTTTACAGGACCTACACCCAACTGCTCTTACCACCGGAATCACTATTACCCTACTCAGGAGATCTGGTGGGCTTCTCAGGAGAAAGAATCCAACCCAAAGGTTACCTTCAGACCACACTAAGAATCGGCTCCGAAGCCGAGAACAAAGCCGTCTCAGCTAAGTTTCTAATAGTTGATTGCCCCAGCTTATACAATGCCATTCTTGGGTGCCCATCCCTAAATGCCCTTGGGAGCAATTATTTTTACCAAGCACCTAGTGATGAAATTCCCCGGCCGAGACGGGAAGGTGATCACTGTCCAAGGAGACAGAAAAGAAGCAAGGAAATGTTACAACGCTGCTCTCACCACTGCACCCACATCTCAACCAGAAAAGGCAGTCTCCAATGATCAAGTCCACATGATCGATCTCGACCCCAGAGCCAAGATGAATCCCAAAGGACGAGAAAGAATCGAGCCGGATGCGAAAACCAAACCTTTTCAGATTGGTATTTCAGCAGAACAGACGACCAAAATCGGCTGCGATATGGACCCCACCATGTAAGAAAGATTGAAATCTCTACTTTCAAAGAACTCAGACCTATTCGCATGGACATCGGCTGACATGCCGGGTATCGACCCCAATTTCTGTTGTCATAAACTATCAGTTGACCCCAATGCCAAGCCGGTTGCCCAGAAAAAAAGAAAAATTGGCCTTGAAAGGCAACAGACTGCCAATCAGCAGGTAGAAGAACTCCTCAAGGCCAAGTTCATCCGGGAATGTAAGTACGTCACTTGGCTATCCAATGTTGTCCTAGTAAAGAAGTCAAATGGCAAATGGAGAATGTGCGTAGATTACACAGACCTGAACAAAGCGTGTCCTAAAGACCCTTTCCCTCTTCCCAACATTGATAAGCTAGTTGACAATTCATCAGGGTATCGTTGGTTATCCTTCATGGATGCCTACTCAGGCTACAGCCAAATACGCATGGACCGGGATGATGAAGAAAAGACGACCTTCATTACTGACAAGGGGATCTACTGTTACACCATGATGCCTTTTGGTTTGAAGAATGCCGGCGCCACATACCAGAGGATGATGACCAAGGTCTTCGGTGATGTGATGGGAAGTATAGTTGAAGTCTACATAGACGATATCATAGCAAAGACGACCGAGACAAAAGACCACATAGTCGACTTGGAATTGGTCTTTGACCGCCTCAGCAAGCACAATATGAGACTTAACCCCCTCAAGTGCTCTTTGGAGTACCCTCAGGCCATTTCCTGGGCTTCCTCCTCACCAGTAGAGGAGTGGAAGCAAACCCGGACAAATGCAAAGCCGTGTTGGATATGAAAAGCCAAACTTGCATCAAGGAGATACAACAGCTCAATGGAAGAATCACAGCACTCAGCCGATTCATCCCCAAGTCGGCCACAACCTCCCTTCCTTTCTTCGAACTTCTTCGCAAAGGGAAGTCCTTCACTTGGACTGCTGAGTGCGAAACCGCCTTTTTGCAGCTGAAGCAGACGCTGGAAAATCCACCAATCCTAGTGAAACCGACCCAAGGAGAACATCTGTACCTCTACATTTCCGTGACCAATCAAGCCGTAAGTTCGGTTTTGGTTAAAGAAGATGGGCGCACCCAACTTCCCATTGACTTTGTTAACAAGGCTCTACAGGGTGCCGAGTTGAGATATCAAAAGTTAGAGAAAGCTGGCTTAGCCATGTTAACCACCACCAGAAGATTGAGACACTACTTCCAAGGACACAGAGTCACAGTTCGGACCGACTTACCCCTCAGACTCGTCCTCCACAAGCCAGACCTCTCTGGACGTATGACCGCTTGGGCCTTGGAGTTATCAGAATTTGACATACACTTTGAGGGGCGCACTACTCTCAAGAGTCAAATTCTAGCTGATTTCGTCGCTGAAATGACACCCCCTGAAGACTCACCTAATGCTGAATGGACCGTCTTCGTCGATGGCTCTTCCAACAAAAAAGGTGCCGGAGCCGGGATAGTCCTGGAAGGACCCAATGGAGTTTGCATTGAGAAATCTCTAAAGTTCGAGTTCCACACCTCGAACAATCAAGCCGAGTATGAAGCATGTATTGCCGGTCTCCTGATGGCGAAGGAAGTAGGTGCCAAAAAAGTCCTCGTCTGCAGTGACTCACTACTGATGATATCCCAGATCAAAGGGGAATATCAAGCAAAGGAACCATTACTATAGAGGTATCTGGAGAAAGTAAAGGTCTCGAGCGACGGTTTTGAAGAAATTATCTTCCAACATGTCCCCAGAGCCGACAATACCAGAGCCGACATCCTATCCAGATTAGCAAGCACCAAAAAGCTTGGTAACAACAAGTCAGTCCTCCAAGAAGTCGTCTTGACCCCAAGAATATCTGAGGCATCCATGATGCTGATAGAAGAATCCATTTCATGGTTGACACCCATTAAGACTTACATCCTGATGGGCACACTCCCTGAAGAGGAAAAAGAAGCCAGAAAGCTGAGATGACTGGCTTCCCATTTCACAATCATCCAAGACAGATTATACAAGAAGGGATTCTCTACCCCTCTCCTCAAATGTGTTGATGACAAAGAAGCCAAGTATGTGTTGGCCGAGTTACATAAAGGCAGTTGTGGAAATCACCAAGGAGGTAGAACACTTGCAAGAAAGGCCCTCAGAGCCGGGTATTACTGGCCGACTCTGGCCCAAGACTCCATGGACTACGCTAAAAAGTGCGAAACGTGCCAGAAGAATGCTTCCATCCACCACCAACCTTCATCTGAGTTGACAACCATCACGGACCCCTGGCCTTTCCACCAGTGGGGAATTGACATACTCGGCTCTTTCCCCCCAGCTCCAGGGCAGGTCAAATTCCTAGTGGTAGCAGTGGATTATTTCACCAAGTGGATAGAAGCAGAACCTCTTGCCACTATCACCTCAGCCAAAGTGCAGAAGTTCTTTTATAAGAACATTGTCTCAAGGTTCGGGATACCCCATTCTGTGATCACGGACAACGGGACACAATTCACTGATAAAAGGTTTAGAGAGCTGCTGTCAGACCTAAAGATTAAGCATCACTTCACTGTAGTAGAACACCCACAAACCAACGGCCAAACCGAGTCTGCAAATAAGGTGATACTCAAGGCCCTTAAGTGCATGTTAGACAACGCCAAAGGCAACTGGGTGGAGCAACTAGACCATGTACTCTAGGCATATCGCACCACTCCACAGTCTTCTACCAATGAAACCCCGTTCCGGCTCACATACGGAACCGAAACACTGATCCTGGTCGAGATTGGGGAGCCGAGTTGGAGAGTCCAGAACTTCACCCAGGGATCGAACGATAAAGCAATCTTGAAAGAACTAGACTTCTTGGATGAAACCCGGGCCATAGCTCATATCCGGGAATAAATTCTGAAGGAACGCCTCACAACACGACGCAACACTAAAGTCATAGCTAGAAGTTTTCAATCTGGAGATCTCATCCTGCGCAGAGCCGACATTGGCAACAAAAATGCAACCCAAGGAAAGTTGGCAGCAAACTGGGAAGGTCCCTACAGTGTCGTTGAGGCAACCGAGAATGGAGCCTACAAGATAGAAACTCTTGAGGGAAAGCCTATACCCAGATTTTGGAACGCAGATAAACTCAAGATCTACTATTCCTAAGTTATTTTCTTGTAGTTTGCTTAAACCAGATGTGAAGAGCATCTCAATTCAGTATTATTAAAGTCGGATACGAAGAGTATCTCGACCCAGTATTCTTTATCATTATTTTGTTTCAACCGGATGCGAAGAGCAGCTCGACTTAGTATTATTAAAGACGGATACGAAGAGTATCCCGACCCATTATCAATAAAACGCAGTTGCAATAAACTGTTTTCTATTATTTTCTCATTCCTTTTCACACAAGTCTAAGGAAAAAGTGTTACAAGCATATTAATGTTAAAGCGCAAGTTACGAAAAGTAACGAAGTAGTTCGAGACGACAAGCGTTACAAACATATTAATGTTAAAAGCACAAGTTACGAAAAGTAATGAAGTAGTTCGAGACGACAAGCGTTACAAGCATATTAATGTTAAAAGCACAAGTTACGAAAGTAACGAAGTGATTCGAGACGACAAGTGCAAGTCTGAGACTAAAGCACACAAACTGAAATTAGTGCCGAATACACAAACAAATACTTAACTGAAACAGATGCAACAACTTGCCATTACAAAATACGTTCATTACAAACGAAGAAAAATTACAAACAATTACAAGTTAAAAAAGAAGAGGTCACTCAATATACGGGCCGACTTCCTCACCAGAAGCGACATCAACATAAACCTTCTTCTCCATGTCGACCCAACAAATTTTCCCCTCAAAGACCTCATACTCGGGTGACGTCCCTTCGACCTTCAAGCCGGGATTGAGCACCCCCAACTGCGCCACAGCATTCCCGAACGATGCATTGCTGATCTCTTGAGAAAGCTTCACAAGGCTAGCCTTTTCTTCATTGAATTTGGCTTGAGCCTTCTGCAAGTTTTTCTTCACAAGTTCAGCAACAGCCTCATCGGTCATCCCGGACACAGGTGGAGCAGACTGCAGCTTCTCCAAGTCGGCCTTCAACCTATCTACCTCAGCTTCCAGGGTCTTGTTCTTATCTTTCGGAGACTTGTAAAGACCCTTGTATTTTCTTCTTTCCTTCTTCTCAAGGTTGAGGGCCTCTTGGGCAGTTTTGACATCTTCTAAGGCCTTATCCCTCTCGGCCGTACGATTCTCAAGGTCTGAAGAAACCCTCTCGGAGACCGGGATCACATCTAGCCTTAGAAGTCTTATGTACGCAGCATGCTGAAGGCATTGGCGCTCAATGTCCAACAAACCCTCATCTTTCGGGACACTTTCGTGAATCGATTTCATGAAGGGGTTGTACAGAATATGGTCCAACTCAGGGGTGTCCAAATCAACCTCTGAGTCGTACAGGTTCAACCCGGACTCCTCTGAAGACTCTTCCACCCTAGCCCTTTTATTTTTCTTTTTCTTCAAGTTCTTCTTCCTCTGCGCTTGAGGCTGCCCATCGTCATACCCAGTCGGGACGGGATCAACATTGATGACCGGTCGGGTCCCTGAACCGTCTCCGCCATCGGTCCGGGTAAAACCCATGTCGACCCGAACATCATTGTTATTAACTTGGGTGTTCTGTAGGGCCCTCAACTGCTTCAACGCCTCGGATGCCATCGAAGCTACAAAAACAAACACGAACGATTAGCCGGGACGAAAACACAGAAAGTAACAGGCAAATAGAATAAATCTCACCAATTCTAGATCCAACATTACGAGTCGGACCATCTAATATTTTCTTAGAGGAAAACAACCCACATTCCTCAACTGACTCCTTTAGCAAATCCCTTACTACCATATCCTGAGGGGACAGAGCCGACTCGGAGACTTCAAAGTCAGATGGCTTCATGTCATAGTGTTTGTCACTCCATTAAATAAAAAAACGTGGAGTGTTGGAAGACCGTTCCTCCCAAAACGGATTCACACCTTTGGCCGCCTGTACTTGGAAGAACTCCTGTTTGAAAGTGATGCTCCCCCTCTTAGCCGACTCACAGAACGGGGTTATCAATTTTCGATCTTTATGCCCCCTAAAAGAGATCCAACTTTTCAGAGTATTCTTCTTATTCCCTGGGGGGTGCTTCCTTAACACTATGAAGTAATAAAAGAATAACTTTACAGAAGGCGTGAAGCCGAACTCGGTCAAGATCAACTCGAAGCACCTGATGAAGGCCCATGAGTTGGAGTGCAGTTGTGAAGGAGCACACCGCAAAAACATAAGCATCCATTCTTGAAATTCGGTGAATGGAAGCCTCAATCTCACTTTTGAATGAAAAAAGTCGTAAGTGTATAAAAAAGGTGTATTGGTCTTGGATAGATGGCATACTCGGCCCCCTCGGGGTGGAAGCACCACATTGTACAATTCTTTCATCTCGGTTGAGCCAAACACCTCCAAATCGAATAAGCGTTCCTGGAAATGCTCAGGACAGCCGGGTCTATACACAAAACAGGTACCAAGAACCTCCGGATCCACCCACTGATACCTATCAGCCCACAGGGGCACGAAGTACTCCTCATCACGGGGCTCAACCAATTCAACACCTGCAGAGGTAATTGTGTAACAACTACCCTCATCAGAACCGGGACAACTAGCACTCGACTCATCAAAGACACTATCATATGAATCCGTCTCGGATTTTACTAATTTGTTATCATTTTCAACTCGAACTCCCCCCCAGAGGCCATATTCCTCCGCCTCAACACCTCGACCACCTCAGAATGGAAATCCTCATTATCCCCACAGGATGACCGGCTCCGGGACACCCATGACTCAGGTTTCCCAGACAAAACTTCCAAAGAACTACTCTCACTCATTTGTGCAAAAAATAAGAGGGAGAGAGAAGAGTAATACCTGATAGTCGGATCCTGAATTCAATTTGGAAGCAGAGAGCCGGATCAAGATTCGGGAATGTGATTGCACAAAGAGAGGAGCAGGAAGCAAATGAAGCAAGTGGCAGAAGAAAACTTCTCCACCCCTATTTATAAGGCCGAAAAGGCCCATAGCCGCGACGGCCCAGGAAGTCGAATCTTCGCGACCCTATAGCAGAGCAACACGTCACCTGGAACACGAAACGTCACCAGCAATTGAAACAATTCAAAGAAAATGAAAAGTCACGACGATTTATTAGGGTACAAACTCGTCCCGAACCAGCTAATACAAATACAGATTCGTTTCAAACCCAAAAACGTGAAGTAAAATAGCATCCCGAACCAAGGTAGAAGTGACTCACAACTTGTCACACCCAACTGGGATGAATAAAAAACCCTCAAAACCGTCTCGAACATAATCTTCGAGGCCATCTCGAGTTAAACCTTCAAAGACGTCTTGAACATTGAACGTCGTCTCGGGTACGTCCAAAGCATTTAAGCTCAAAGCCAACTAAATAAGTTGACAAGAGCTGGGGGGCTTCTGTTACTGTCTAAACCTAAGGCCCAATAGCCAATACTGCCCACGTACTATATTATTGTCATATGCTTAAATATATAATAATATTTGTACATAATATAACCATATCTGCAATTATATCTATGATCTCCCATAATATATTAAATATTGTATCTATGATTATATGATTATACCTGCACATTTACTCCTTTTATACAAAGGCCCATTTACCATATTTATACAGGGAAAACCCCTATATATACAGGTAACTGATAGATCATCAGGTACACGCAATCTCACTCAGTCAATCCCTTTGACTGTTTTACCTATCTGACTTGGGCGTCGGAGTCCCTTTGCAGGTACACCCCCCGGGTTCAACTCGGATTCAAGCCTCCGCAACCCGGATTCGGATCTGACTTCTCTCCTGCTGACTCAGACCCAGGTCCGTGTTTCATACCAGAACACCTTCAATGGCCAAAGATTGTAATGATTTTTCGAAAGCTTGTGAAGAATGTCAAAAACACGGTTTCATTCAACAAATCCCTGCAAGTGAGTTACATTCAATTATAAAGCAATGGCCTTTTAGAGGATGGGCAGTTGATTTGATTGGTCAAATTCATCCTACGTCATCTAGGGGGCATAAATATATTATAGTGGCTATAGATTATTTTACAAAATGGATGGAAGCAATTCCTTTGAAAGATGTAACTCAAGAAGATGTGATTAAGTTCATTCAAGAAAACATAGTTTTTCGATTTGGTCTTCCTGAATCTATTTCAACTGATCAAGGAATTGTGTTTACAGGCCAAAGGGTTAAGAGGTTTGCACAAGAAAATGCAATCAAACTTCTTACTTCAACTCCTTACTATGCACAAGCAAATGGGCAGGTTGAGGCTGTAAATAAAACAATTATTTCTTTGATTAAGAAACATCTTGACCAATGACCTCGAAATTGGCATAAGACACTAAGTCAAATTTTGTGGGCATATCGAAATTCTCCTCGAGATGCAACAAGATTTACACCTTATAAGTTGGTCTATGGTCATGATTCAGTTTTACCAGTTGAAATTCATTTACAATCAATGAGAGTGCAAAGACAATTGGATTTATCCACTCAAGATTATTATAACTTGATGTTGGATGAATTAAATGAATTAGATGAGTTTAGATTAAGAGCCTTAGAAAATGTCATCAGACAAAAAGAACAAGTATCTCGAATTTACAATCGTAAATTAAAAGTTAAGACTTTTGATGAAGGAGATCTTGTTTGGAAATTGATATTACTTGTTGATAAAAAATCTAAACGATTTGGAAAATGGTCTCCGAATTGGGAAGGACCATTCGAAGTTGAAAGAGTATTTTTGAATAATGCATATTCAATTCGAGAGTTATCAGGTGATGATCGAATTATAAGCATAAATGGAAAATATTTAAAACAATACACACCAACTTTGCATGAAATTAAGATTGTCTGAAGCATTCAAATTAATTGGTGATTTTAAAACACCAATCCAAAAGTGTTCTACAAAAAGCATAAATAAAGCAAAGTTAAAAAGGAGGATTCTTTTTCATGGGCCCATAGACTTGATTCAGATCTTCATATTGTTGTGCTAAGACTTTGTCCCTTTGGTCAATGCTAGCCAGAAGCTCGTTCGATTTCACCAGTTCACTTGAAACATACTTCACCCCATCAAGGAGCTCGAGCTTTCTCTTTTCGAGTTTAGACATCGAAGTCTTGCAATTGTTCTCCTCTGAGATCATAATCTTGTCATCTTCTTGAAGCTTCTTGATTTGCTCTTCAATTTTCTTACGTCGCTCTACAACGGAAGATAGTTGAACATTTAGAGTCCCCATACTTTCTTGAAGCTTTGACATTTTGGTCCTAGAATCCTTTAATTTTTCAAACATATCCTCATTATCAACCCGGATTTCAGAAGCTTTTGAAAAGTTGGATTGATGCTCTCTCAAAGTATCTTTAACTTTAACATAGATGTTTTTGAAAGCATCCAATCCTTTGAGTTGTTGATCCGACAGGTTATTTTGTCGAGCATAAATTGCCTCAAGCTTTTTCTGTACCTTGTACTGATATTCAACATCTTTTCAAAATAATTCGAGGAAATCATCAAGGAATATCAGGTTTCTTAAACCTTCAATCAAATCCTCAACCGATTCAGTGGTGGGTTGATAAGACCTAGAGTCTGAATGAGCAGAAGATATTGAACCCTCACTAGTCAAAAGGTCGAGGACAGCAAAAGGATTTTCATCCAATACATTCAAGCATTCTTTCAAGCTTCAAGGGGTTGGAGATTTATTAGAAGATCAAGGCTTAGCTTCTGAAGTATTCAAAGGAGTGGTTTGATGAGTAGCAGTCATTTCACTTTGAATTTCAGAAGGATTCTCAGGAACAATAGTTTCTTTGAATGGGGTCGAAGGGATGTCAACTTTCGATTGATCTTGAGGGGGATCCTTGGTCAAAGGTTTTACCTTAGTCAGATTTTCTGTTTCATTCTCTTTCGACTGAGAAGACTCAGGATTAGACTCTTTCTCAACTTTATCCTTTGAACCTAGTTCAACCCCTTCCATGTTAGTACTTGGATATCACCTTCCTCTTCCTTTTCTTCTTTCGATTCTGATTCTTTTTGAGGACTTTCATCTTTTGGTTGAGATCCTGGAGGAGAACTCACACTTTGTTCTTTATCTTCATTTTCTTCTTTTGAAGATTTCTCCTGATCAGATTTGTCAATTGCAGTCTGTTTAGCTGTTGATTTTGAAGATGAAGTTATAGTTTGAACCTGTAATCAAAGAGATGTTTGAATCAGAATCATTTAAAATATTTTATAATGTTATGGAAGGAATTCGAAGATTCCACCTCAATGCCTTTTGGTATTAACATTTTCTTTGGCCTTGGCTTCTTAGGAGCAACATGTTTCACTCCAAGGGCATAATATTTTCTAGCCACTTATTCGAGATGAAAGGATGGGTGAATGATTGAATTAAATCATGTAATGGAGATTAGAAAACTTTAAGAGATGATTACATGAGAAGCTCCAACTTTCTTCTTCTTTATAACCTTCGTAGACCCAGTCTCAACGAGTTTAGATTTTCGAGAAAGCTTGAGGTTTGCATCATCTTCATCTTGATCCATCTCATCTGAAAGTTCTTTTGCCTTTGAACTCCTTGAATCAGAACGTGCTTTTGATCTTCTTTCAGCACGAGGATTAGAAGTTAGAGGAGGAGAACTAGAAGAATCATTTTCTGATGGAGAGTCTTTCTTAAGCTTCGAGAAACAAAAGATTCAATCAGAATTAAACATAAAGATTTGTTAAGAAAATAAGTTAGAAATGCTAAATACCTTTGGGTCACTAGGGGTAACAGATTCTGAAGTTTCTTGAACTTGTTTTTCTTGATTCCTCCAGCAGAAGAACCTGGTTTAACCTTTTTAGCCTTCGAGACTTCAGGAGAAACAGAAGGCTATATAAAAAATATAAAGGTTAGAATGATTCAGATGAGAAATAGTTTTGAACAAAAAATATTTTGAATAAAAACTATTCAAAATCGAAATCACCTTCGATTTTCTTTTCTTGCTCGATTGTTCTTCACCAGATTCACTTTCTTGACTTGTATTTGTTTTTTTATCTGAATAAGAGAAAAAAGTAGAGAATTCACTATATGTTTATTGGAATTCAGGTTCAAAAAGTGATAGTAATAATAATAAAACAAAGAGCAATAATGTCTTTACCTTTGTCTTTATTCTTCGAAACTTCTTTTTCAGGTGGAGGTGCCATCCTACTAAAACATGTATCCAAAGGTACTTGAATGGAAGAGTAATAGGATGACCACCAATCCCTGAAAGATACTGTGCTGTAGAAGGATGGTTCGAATGAACAAGGAGTAAGGGTAGGACTGATATTAGAAAAATGATTGGCTAAATCATTCATTGCTTTGATCCCAGGAGTAGCTCGTCCTCGAATGATATCATCAGAATAACGACTCAAAGGGGTAGGACGAAGCTGAGAGAGACCAAATTGTCTTGCCACTAAGTTTGGTTGATAAGAATATGCTTTCATATCCTTCATCGAAAAGCCAAAGAAAAGGATACCCCAAGTCAAAAACTCTTCCCAAACATCAAGGCTTTCAGCTTGATTACCAGGAGAATCACAAGGGAATTTCCTTATGAACCAGTTTGGTCCACGAGATCGAGAAGCAAATGGAGCAGGAGAAGGTTTGTGTTTATCAAGGCCAAGGAAAAGAGAAAAATAGTGTTTGAATGAAGCAAGGGGATCTTTCTTCCAAGAAGTGGGAGTATAATAAGACAATCGAAATCCATCAATCGAATTAGGTAATTTAGAACTTTTTGGCTCCACACTTGAAAAATTTTCTTTAAAAATGGCATTGAGCCATAGTTGAAGAAGCCAAAAAGGACCACTCAAAACCTTCAATGGTTCTGATTTCCTTAGAGTCAGAACAGCCTCATTCAAACAGTCATAAAGGCTGCCTAGAAGGAAACGACTGAAATTGATTCGAATTTTGCTTTGGGATAAAGAAATGGAAAGACTCAAAAGGGATTTTGGAATTTGGAGAGAACGGGAACAAAAGACAACACCAGAGAGCCAAAGCATTAAGAAAGCTATGTGTTCAATTCGAGACACTGGACAAGCAACTTTATTGTTATTTTGAATGAAAAGAGAATGGGTGAATTTGGTCCAGTTTGGCTCTGAGTCTTTGTCTATTACAAAATCTGAAGGGTTAAAAACATCACCTTCAGGCTTAACACCTACTATGGCAGCTAAATAAAAAAGAGTGGGTGTGATCATACCATAAGGTAAGTGAAAACTATGAGTGTTTCTATCCTAAAAGAAACATGCAATTATTAAGAGTACAGGATCATATGAAAGCTCATATCTACTTAACTGAATCAAATCGAAAATTCCCAGTTTTTTCCAATGATTCCCTTTACTACTCTCAATTCTATCTAACCAGTCTAAATAAGCCTGTTTCTTAACAGGAGGAACAGTTCTAAAAGTAGAGGGTAGATTGTTAAAAAAATCTGTTCTATTGGGATCTTGAAAAGCAAGAAGCTTTTCTTCAGGAGGACAAGGGAAGAAACTGGTGTACCTATTGAGTCTTGTTGGTCGAAAATAAGGCCCCAGAAAACAATAGTATTTGTTTTGAATGGTGAAAGGTATGAGAGATTGATTTCTCCATATAGGAAGACGCTCAGAATCTTCCTATGGTTCAGGAACATAATTAATGTTGTCCAAGCCCATGAAATTTCCATTGATAAAAGCCTTTGGAATTGGCTCAGAACGCTCAAAAGTGCCTTGAGAAGCCATTTCAAGATTCCTGAAATGTTAAGAAAATCAGAAATTGAAGTTGAAGACTTACTTAGAGAAAGACATGTCAGGGAGGAATAGAACACTCCTCAAAGAATTGAAAGATTCAAAGAGAAAAGTGTTCATTTGTGAGAAAGATCGTTCATTTCAACAGATTAACAACAATGATTGAACGAAAATGGTTTCTTGAGTACAAGATTCAACATTTAGGGCAAAAGATTTTAGTTGCTCAAAGAGTAAATGTTCTTTGCAAATTTCAAAAAATGCTACAGTGAAAAGTGTGACTAAGATCAAGAATGAAAATAAAATTGAGTTTGTGTCTTACCTTGAAAAGATGAAGCTTGGAGTTGCAGAAATCAAAACGGAAAAGCAATATGAAGAGGACGATGAACAATAGAACGCGCGAGCAGAAAGAGAAAAGAAGCTTGCTTGCAGTTGTGAGGCAAGAGGAAAACGTGAAGCTATTGGTAACTGTTCACATTCCTTTATATAGTGGAGAGTGAGTGGGCTCAGTCAGTTACATAAAAGTGGTAACTGCAATTTTAAAAAGTGGCGCGTAGTAATCAACTAATAATAAAAAAAACTGTTGCTGCTAGTTTTGGAACTATTCAAAACGAAGATGAATGTTGAATTGAAATAAGTTATGTTTTTCAATGATTTCCTCATGATTATTAAAATATTAGTTTCTACTGAAGTTGATATATTCCTCGAAACTAATATTTTAAGGGGGCATCTGTTGGGGTGAAATTTACAAATTTTGCTAAGTTATTACAATATTGGTATCTTCGAATTCGAGCCATACATTAGAAGATTCGAAAGATGGGTTATGAATTGAAAGACACTATAACTTAGTGAAGTTTGGAATTTGCATGTTGAATTCGAAATGAAAGGCATCCTGTTATATGTATTCGAAAAGAATACAGGTTTTTGATTAAATGCCTATTCGAATTCGAAAAGTATTTTGAATGCGAAGGAGAGGAAAATGAGTTATTTATTAAACAATCTAAAGTACAAAGAGATAAAGAAATATACCTTTTATTCATGTACAAATGGAATTCGAAGTACATTGAAAATTCGAATAAGAAAATGCATAAAGAAATACAAAAAGTACATGAAAATAAAAGCTATTCTAAATCTTCAGAGAACTTGACTCTTGTTTTCCTGGGTCTTCAGGGAACTTGACTCAATCTCCCTGTTCTTCATCTGACCTTACTTATCCTTCATTTGACCCATTTCTTCCTCCTATTTTCCAACAAGCTTTGATTGAACCACCAGGGCAAGGGCATTATGCAGCTGTGATTGAAAGGCCCTGCGATTCAAGCTAAAAGTGAGAAAGATGGGGTGAAGACGAACTGAAATATAAATTGGCTATTATGTTCAACCTAAAGAAATCCTTAATAAGGATTGGAGAAGCTTATAACTTTGGCTACTTCCGACAACCTCATCAAAGATGAAATCAAGAAAGATCAGGTTGCTCGTAATAGTCAAAGGAAGAAACTTCTTCATTTTGAACAGAGAAACAGATGAAGAAGAAGAGAACTGAATAAGGAATAACATTAAAGCCAATGTCTATTTATACTGATAGGATTAGACGGTGCCATCAATGTGTTTGCAGAATGGTCCAATCAGTTTGAAGGTCAAATTCACGTGTGGTCGGTGGTCAAGTTCACCAATGAATTGACCAATCAGGTTTACAGCACGTGAAACTTAAGGGGATTAATTAATCAACATTTGGTTAAGTTTCCCAGTGTGGTTCAAAATTTGATCAGAATCGAAGACTTGTTCGAATTTGAAAGGAGTCCAGTAACTTAGAAGAATTCATGAAGTCAGAAGCCTGGAAGCTATTCGAAGAAGATTCAATATTCAAATGAAGCAGTTACTGGAAGTTAATGCACAGAAGACAAGTGTCAAGACCTTAGGCTATCAGTTATTTTTCAAATTGAAGACCGTTGCTGATTTGAATACGTGTCTTGCTTAGAAATTTGACACGTCATTTAGGCTTGTGTACGTTTCAAAATCTAGTTAAGTGTCTGTTAGGATTAGAAGTCTATAAATTGGCAGAATTCTGATGTAACGAAGGTGGTTGGATTTCATTTTACTGAAACTCTCTGAAAACACCCAACGTCTAATATTGCAAACGACTAAGTGGTTACAAAGGAGATTGTCCAGTATGTGTATCCATACCAACATTTCATTAATGCAATTTACAATTCTGCATTTTTCTTTTCTTTGATTTACATTCTGTTCTTTATATTTCTACATTTTTCTTTGATTTGCTTACTTTCTGCATTTACTTTTCTGCAGTTTTTCCTTTTCTTTTATTTAAATTGAAGTTTTTCTTTTCTGTTGTTTAATTTCTGAACTTTTCAATTTCTGTACTTTGTCCTAACATTTTCATCTCTTTGAAATTCTGTTTATCTTTTTAAAACTGATTTTCAAAGTTAATTTTGTTGCAAAGATAAGTTATTCAAAAGTCTGTTGCAATTTAAATGCAATTCTGAATAAACCTGATTATAAAAAGAACCTTTAGAGGATTCAGATTCTAGTCCCAGATTGTACTTTCAGAATCTAGAAGGTTTTCGATTTCAATTGAAAATTTTCACAACAAACACTTGGACTCTGTAATAAATGAATTCAATCGAAGAAAAGTCTTCGATGAAGGAGATGGAAGCTCATTAAACTTAGCTTCAATAGCAGTGGTCAGTTTATCATCCTTCTGTGTAAATTCTTCTATCTGTTGGACTTAAGCCTCATTGGAAGATACAAGTGGTAGTCATGTCTTTCAAATATTAAGGTGTTTTAGTTTTGTTGTAGGAAGTAGAAATTTAATATTCATTTTGCAGTGCCAAACAAGTTTCAATAGATGTGGCACTTGTATTGTTTGTTTTTAGTATTAGGCAAGTGTTATGTGTTTGTTAATTGGTTTTATTTGGATTGTAATCAAGTAAGATGAACTCATGTTTTGGTTTTCAAGTTTGAATGGCTTGGAAGCTAATTTACTCAACTAAGTATTGATTTGCCTCTGGTATAATCGATTACTTTAGTTGGTATTTGACCCCAAGTTGATTCGAAATTGAAAACGACATGATTTCTGGTACAAGAACGAAAATAATTGATTACCTGATAAGGATAATCGATTACCACTGCACCTAATGAGAAATTCAAATATTGGTGTTCACTGGTTCAATCGATTACCACATATAGTAATGATTACCCCTGTTTCCTGTGAATGGGTTCTTGGACTAAACGTTCTGGAGTAATCGATTACCTGATAAGCCAATCGATTACCTCTGACTCTGCAGAAACTCTGGACGATTTTCAACTGTTTTTAAACTGATTTTTAACTAAGTTTTGAAACTCTAAAACTATATAAATATGTGAATTTTGAAAATAAAAAGTGAGAAAAAGAAGAGAAAAAAAGTTAGAATACATATGGAGAAAAGAGAGAGCTGAATTTTGTAAGAAATCAAAATACTCTTTTTAGAAAAAGATTCTTCAAGAAGTCATCATGTCCAAAAATTTTGCAAGAGTCTGAAGAACTCTCAACTCAAGAAGATTAGATGATTTGAAAAGATGATTGACATACACTCATGGAGTTTATCTACATATTCAAGGTGTTATCGTTCTAAACTTTTTTTTACAATAATTGTTTTGGTTTGTATTGTCTCTTGAATAGGGATTCATAGAGAAGTACATTGTGTCATATCTCAAGAATGGGGTGTTCTTAAAGATTGTTTGTAAAATCTTGTGACAAGGTGTCATAAGTAAGGTTGTTGTTCGAGTGGCGGGGTGTCACAGTTGAACATGCTCTTGTGGGGTGAAAGAGATAAACCTTTTGTTTGTTAGAAAGTCTTTCTTTAGGATTGAGTGTGCATGGTGTTTGTAATGAATTCTATAGTGAAAGATGTAACGCCCGCGTTTTACCTTTTTGCCATTTTTGCCGTTTTTGCTGTTTTGAGTGTTTTATTGGATTTTGAGTGATTAAAATTATTTTTAATCATCAAAATTCATATTTTGGATTTATAATTTAATTTCCTATTTTTAGGAATTTTTTTGGAATTTTTGGGTTTTTCTGTGAAAAATGACCTTTTTGCCCCTCCTGTCTCTTGATCCGGGCCAAAAAAATTGCACAAACCTTTCTTTTCTTCCTTCTAGAAGCCGTGCATATGGGAGAGCTTTGCATGAGGGACACTTGTCATTTTCTTTCTTTTCTCCAAGACAAGTGTTAAGACTAAGCCTTATGGCATTTAAAACACCAAAATTCATTTATTCTTTCTTTTCTTCCAACATGCAAGCTTTAGTTTTCTCTCATTTCTCTCTTTCTCTCCTTCCTTGGCCGTGAACTATCCACCATGTTCTCTCAAAATTTTTCATCTCACCTTAAACACATCAAGCCAAGGTTCCATCTTTGAACCAAAGCTTCCATTTCTAAGCTTTCTAGCCTTGAAAAATCCTTGTTGGTGACTAAAGGAGGCATCTTTGGGGGCTGTTTTGGGACCAGAATTCTGCACTCATTTTCTTGGAAATTTGAGGTAAAGGAGGGGAGAACTTGAACTCTAGTAGGATTGGTAACTAGAGTCAAGGATTTGCCCTTAAAATCCTTGTTTTTACTCTTGTTCTCCTTGAAAAAAATCACTTTTTGAGCTTTTCTTTGAGCAAACGTTTTGGATTCTTGGAGCTGGGTTGTTTACATGTTTTTAAGTTTATTTTGGTGCTTGGAATGTGCTTGGATTGTGATTGTTGGTGCATGCAAGCCAAGAAACAATTTTTGAAAAATTTTCCCCTTTTTCCTCTAATAGCTCTCGGCCTTGAGGGATTTTGGGGCTGCATGTGTTTCAAAAATTTTTTTGTGCTTGGAATGTGTTTGTATGATGAATCTATGAACATGCATGAAGTTGGTTGAAGGTATACAATTGTTTTGGATGATTGATCTTTGAAAAATAGTGTTTATGAGCTTGAAAATGGAGTTATGAACTTTAATATGTATGTGGATGATTTTGAGTGGATTAGTATGATATTTGGCATTTAGATCGTTTGTTGATGAATGTGTGAAGTTTTGGTGAAGATTGGATGTTGTGAAAAATTTGAAGTTTTGATGAACATTCAAGTTGTTCTTGATGTTCATGAGTTGTTCTTGATGAAACTCATCAAGAATACCTTTTTGATCTTAAAAAGGTCAAGGGTATGTTGAAAACATGTTTATGGGCTTTGGTAGTCCAAAAGGACTAAGAAGCAATTTTACAAGTAAAAGGACTAAAGTGCAATTAAGAATAAGTCTTTAAAAATAAATAAAACAAATTCGGATTTCCAATTCCAACCAAGTAAAAGTCAACTTAAAGGTCAATATTTTAGGTTGCCATGACTAAAAATAAGTTCCTAAGAGTTATAAAATCTTTAGGCTTTTAATTTAAGTTTAAAACCTTTAAGAAAAGGAGTTAAAGACTCATTAAAAGTCAATCAAGATTAGATTATGAAATTAAAAGTTAGATTGGAGTTGGACTTCAACTCTAATCCAAGTTATTAAGAAATTAAAACTTAGAAATTAATTAGTAGACTTAGCTAATCTAATTACCTAAGTTAAATTAGCATAATCTACTTAAGTTAATTAAGTAACGGATGATTAATTAAGGTTAAAGTTAATTAACCTTAATAAAAGTATTAAGTAATTAATTAGTAATGATGATTAAGAATTAACTAACTATGATTAACCTTAATCAAATGTAATTAAAAGCTTAGTCCAAAACTAAGGAAGAGATTAAGACTTAATTAAGGAGGATTAAGATTAATTATAGCCCAGTTAATGAAGATTGATTAAAAGTTAAATCTAATCTTAATTATTTATACAAGAAGAATTAGGATTAGTAATGCCTTTCATAAGACATATCCATAAGCCTTAGTAAATTGTAGGACTTAAGTGAATATGATTATCAATAAAGCTAGCACAAGCTACCTTAAAAGATTATAACCAACACTTTCTCTCTACATAAAACTTGAGAAGCTTGGCAAGAGAGTGTGATTTGGTTTTCCTCAAAAGAAAGACCTCGAATCTACGAGGTTGCACCACGGTAAAGTGGTGACGTAAAAAGATTCAATGGGCTTGTCTGTAAGGATGTAATATTGTAAGTGTTTGCGGTGTGACATACATCATGTGCATCAATAATGATCAAGGTTCAAAAGCCTTACGACCTATATGGCAATACCACTCTAGTACAGTGTGAAACTGGATGGGACGGGTGCACTGGGTTTTGCAAAGAACACTAGCGTTCCGATAAAGGAGACCAGCCTTGAGGATAAGTCGGGTCCCGAAATGGCACAAGTGACGTAGGCTCGCCCCCTACTATCGTGTAAACGGGGTACAGGCTTGACTATCCTGTCGCTCTCAAGTTTTCATAATCAGTGAGTTTGTCTGGAAGTCGGAAAATCGTCTTGGCCAGAGATTGAGCAATGCTCTTCGTACTATTTGCTAGTACAGACTATACTCCTGATATATTATACATATATGGTCGAGAAGTTGCTGTGTGCTCTGCTTTTGGTGATGTTTTCCCGGGCCCTCATGCATTAGTTATGTACATCATGATAGCATCAACTGCATACTTGTGATTGAGATTGTGCGAATGTTCTATGAATGCTCTAGTTACTGTATTCTACTTGATATGAGTTCATGTGATGTTCTCACCCTTCTTTTTCTGCTTCTGTTATTTCCTGTCGTCGTACTTCTTCGCCACGTCGACAGTTGGTATTGGAGAGCTTCAGGATGTCCACTATGAGGATCACGTTGAGGTGGGAGCCACGGAGCCAGTGGCGGATTACAGACGTCCCCAGGCGATGTGTTTTCACGGGGGAGGTGCGCGTTACCATTTCTCATCCCAGCCTTCCCCTGGTACCGGAGATAGATTTCACAGTGCCGATGATCCTTGAGTTTGAGACTCCACCCAGACTCCGTCACTACACTACTTTTCTCAACCATCGTCATCGCCCCTCTCCATCAGCATCGTCACAGTCCTCACGGATGGCGACCATGGGCGAGCCAGATTCCCCTCGTTACTCTCCCGGTCCAGAGGTGTCACCTCCACAGCCCGTATATCCTGACGCATTTGGCCGTTCCCGTCCGAGTGAGCCAGACATGATCGTGATTGATGACACTACATCTGAGGAGGAGGACCCAGAGGAAGACCCGAAGGATGACTCTGAGGATGAGGAGCCGGAAGAGGATTCTTCCAGCGATGACCCCTCAGAGGACTTTGGGATGATCAACCTCGGGGGTACTAGAGGGAGGAGTTGTGGGTGGATTCCTGCTGAGACGGATGATGACGAGTAGGATAGCGTAACTGGGGGTAGTTACGAGTCTAGTTAGTAGCAGCTCTGATTTAGTGGCCTCTTGTTTTGTTTCGTTTTGGTTGAGGTCTTATTTATTATAGTCTACTACTAGAACTCTTGTTTTGATGGTGATATTGTTTACTCCGGGATTACTTTGACACTATGGTTCTATATATATGTTATGATGTTTCTTTCCCATGATCCCCTTGTATTCGCGTGTATGTTGTGTATGTATGCGGAATGATTGAATCTTCTAGATGTTTTCAGAAAATGAATTTCAGACTTAAGAAAAGGACATTTTCATGAATACTTAAAATGGAAATTAGAATGAGATTAGTTGATGATGATTAAACTCTTTTCAAAAAAAAAATATTTTCGTATTTTCTAAGTTTTAAAGCAGTAAATTCGACGGTTACGTTTTGCAATGTGATATTCTCAGCGGTATAACTAAGGGTGTCGCAAAAGCTGATTTAGTGGTGTGCTAGATCAAAACTGGATATAGGCCCCTTTTTAGTGGCTGAACCTGTATAAATCACTGTGTTATCTTCTCTATCCCTATACTATCTTGAATTGTAATTCTTGGCAATATAAATTTGGTTCTTGATTGATAAAATAGTAGAAACTAAATAGATAATTTGATTGATTTCTGAAATTTTGATTTGTTTACTGTTTGAAGAATCATTAATCTTGAGAATCAATCTTGATAATCAATTACCTACTGTTATACAAATTGGTAATTAATTACGCACTGAATCAATTACCTGCTGCAATATCTTTGATCCGCTGCACTCACATATATCTTTTGATTTTAAACTCTGATAAATTGATAAAATTGATATTTGAAAGAATTTTAAAGGAAAAACTTTTTGAAGGGAAAAACGAATTTTGAAAGTTAAGTAAATAATTTTTTTTGTTAATCTATACAACCCCCCTTCTAGATTCCCTCTGGTACCAACAATTGGCATCAGAGCTGGAATGTTGAAAGTTTTTCAAGATTTTAGCATATTGTTTTTGCGAAAATAGCAAGGAATCAATTGCCTTTTGTAGAAGGTGCTTCAATTAACAGACCTCCTCTATTTTGGGGGGGAAACTATTCTTTTTGGAAAGTAAGAATGAAAATTTTTATGGAGTCTATTAATAGAGGTATTTGGTGTAACACCCTCATCCCATGACGGGTATTACTCGACTAACTCGATTGCGATTTGTTAATTCATCTCTTAATAAAATGAGGAAAGTTGGTGATTTTTTTTTGTAAAGCATATTAGTAAATTATATTTGAGATACAACAAGAAGAAGTACATTGATACTAGGTATATCATTCCGTTACTAATCGAAATTACAATATAAATAACATACATCTAGATTGGGATTTTAGTATATTACATTACAAAAAGAAATGGGGCTTTCTATTAGGCTTTGACCTATCTTTACTGTATACTGCTACTCAAATATGTCCCTAAACACTACGACCTGACTCAACAAGATCCGGTTCCACCTGAACGCCACGTCTATCTTCAGGACAACGTGCTTCCTTCCAGAGTCCATGCCCTTTTAGGTGCCAAAATAATAACAGACATCAAAAGAAAGACAAGGGGGTGAGAACACTTTACATGAACTCACAAACATAGGATATGATGCACTAGAGCACACACACAGAAAATCCACACAATTTAATCAACAAGTGAATATAATTCATATCATCACAATGCATACAGACTAATGCGTACTTTGTACTATAATGCCATAATTAATGCATGAGGGCCCGGGGAAACATCACCATCCGCAGAGCACACAACAACTGCCCGACCATATATGTACAACGTATCAGAAGTTAGAGTCTGTACTAGTAATCAGTACAAGGAGCATTGCTCATTCATTTTCTTTTGGCCACTTCTTTTATGCGTCCTTCCAGACAATCTCAACTGACCCCAAAACCATGAGAGCGATAGGATAACTAAGCTTGTACCCTTCAGACTCGACAGTAGGGAGCGAGCCTACGTCTCATGATGTCCTTTATGGAACTCGACTATCCTTAGGGCTGGCGTCCCATTCGAGGACCTGTTGGCGTTCTTTGCAAAACCCAGTGCACCCTTCCCAACCAGTTTCACACTGTACCAAAGTGTCACTGCCATATTATGGTCGTAAGGTTTTCAACCTTGAACATTATCGATGCTTTATGATGCATGTCACACAACAATGCTTCTCAGCATACATAGTCCTTACAGGCAAAGCCCATCGAATCATTCCACGTCACCACTTACCCGTGGTACGGCCCGATTCAATGTCTTTCCTTCAAGGAAGCCAATCAATGCTTTCTCAGCATACACAGTCCTTACAGGAAAAACCCATCGAATCATTCTATGTCACCACTTACCCGTGATACGACCCGATTCAATGTATTTCCTTCAAGGAAACCAAACCCCATCTTAGGTTGGAACCGCACTCTCTCACTAAGCTTCTCAAGTTTTATGCAGAAAGAGTGTGTTGGTTATAAACTTTTAAGGTGGTTTGTACTAATGTTTTTCCTTAAATTAACAATCATTTTCACTTAAGTCCTATAGATTACTAAGACTTATGACTGTGTTTTATGAATAGTGTTACCTATCTTAATTCTTCTGGTATGTCTAATTAAGATTAGGTCTAACACTTAATTGTAATTAGTCTTCATTAACTAAACTATAATCAATCATAATCTCTTCCTTAATCTTGGATTAAACTTTTTAATTTCCTTTGATTAAGGTTAATCATAATTAATAAATTCTTACTCATCATTAAGGCTTAATTACTTAATTAATTCCTTATTAGTAATTAGTGAAAAATTAGTCTTCCTTAAGGTTAATTAATTTTAGCCTTAATTAATTATTCTTTACTTAATTAACTTAAGTGAATTAGATTAATTAACTTAGATAATTAAATTAGAGAAAGATAGAAATGAGAGAAAAATTTCAAGCTTGCAAGTGTGGAAGAAAAGGAAGAATAAGTGGTTTTAGTGTTAAAATGCCATAAATGCCTACACTTGACACATGTCTTGGAAGGAAGAAAGAAGGAGACAAGTGTCTCTCATGCAACACTCTCCCACATGCACGGCTTGCATGAGAGCAAAAGGGAAGGTTTGTGCATTTTTTTGGCCCGAATCAAGAGTATTCGGGCCCGGTTCAAGAGATAGTAGGGGTAAAATGGGAATTTTGCACCAAAATTCCCAAAATTTCTAGAAAAATTCCTATAATTGCTCTAACCTATTTTAAGCCTAAAAATGTGATTAGAACTTACTTCTAGCTTAAACTTTCTTATTTCCCAATTTTTCCAGTTTTCGCACACAACGATTAATTTTTTAATAAGAGTAAGCGGATAGAAAATTATGGTTTTACATACAAAAAATTCTATAAAGTTATAAATATAATTTTCAATCCACCTTTAAGGTTCAAAGTATATTTTCCATATTATTCCATAAAATTTCATATGTTAGTTAGGGTTATACTGCTAACCAGGGGCATTTTGGTCTTTTTGCCCAAAAGTGCCAGAAAATTCTAAATAATTTTCTAAAATTCATTATTAATTATATTAAGACTATTTTGACTAAAAATATGGATCCCTTTAAGTTTAAGCTATTTTTCATAATTAAATTTATATTTTCCTTAAATGTATAATTACTAAGAGTATCTTAGGTCATTTTCTCAAACACCTCTCTTGAAAAACTTTATTTATAATTATGGTTGGATAATTTCAAAAATAAAAATTTGATCGCTTATTAACAGCTCCCAAATACTTCATAATTAAATTATTATTATTATTATTATTTTAAAACTTTCTTTATTTTATTTATATACCGGTATGGGAAATTGTGGGTGTTACATTTGGCAAGCAGTAGTAACTGATTACAAGATTCCTACTTATATGGTTAATGATTTAATTTGTGAAAAACCCTTTGATTTTCGGAATCATGATGAAATTAAGCGTGTTGACAATGATTCAAAAGCCTTGAATATCATTCATTTTGCTTTAAATAGTGATTAATTTTTCAGGATCTCTGCATGCAAAACAGCTAAAGAAGCATGAGATCTTATTCAAGTAACTCATGAGGGGACACCTGAAGTTAGAAGAGCAAAAAAAAAACATTGATCCAAGAATATGAGATGTTTAGAATGACGCAAGGAGAAACGATCATGGATGTGCAGAAGAGACTAACACACATTGTCAATCATCTTAATGGACTTGGGAAGATCTTTGATGAATAGGAGCTGAATATAAAAATCCTCAAATCATTAAATAGAAAGTGGCAGCCAACTGTAACAACAATTACCGAATCTAAGAACTTGGCAGCAATGACAAGTGCAGAACTATTTGGAAAACTGAGGGAATACGAAATGGACATGAATAAGATGGCGGAAGAAGAACAAAAGGATAAGAAAGTTAAAGGATTAGCTCTAAAAACTGATGAGCAGTTAAGTACGGATGATAACACTGATAATGAAGCCTTTGAAAAAGAAGATCTAAATTTGATGGTAAGAAAATTCAGAAAATTCTTGAAGAAAAAGAACGACAAGGGAAAACAATTTCCAGCTAGGAAATAGCCAAGGAAAACATAATCTTCCTCACCAAAATTCACTTTCTTCGAATATGGAAAGATTGGTCACATTAAAGCGGATTTTCCAACCTTAGCTCGAAGCAAAGTAATGATGAGTCAAAGACAAAGTTCAAAAACAGAAAGAAGAAGGCCTACATTGCTTGGGAGGACAATGCCTCAACCACCTCAAGTGAGAGTGATAGTGATCAAGAAGCAAATCTTTGCCTTATGACAAAGAATAATTCAGAAAGTGAGTTAAGTGATTCTGATTACTCTATTGATACAAATTATGATCAATTGCCAGATGCTTTTATTGAATTGCATGAAGAAGCTGAAAAATTAAGTTTCTTCAATAGTGCTTACAAAAAGAAAATCAAGTTGTATGAAGCTAAAATGGAAGATTTACAAAAGGAAATGGATTCTTTGAAAAGTGAAAATGAAAAGCTGAAAAACATTTCCTCTTGTAATATAGCTTCATCTTCTAATTGTGAAACTTGTTTAGTGCTCGAATAAAAAGTGGACTATCTTACCAAAGCACTATCTAGATTCACAATGGGAAGCACAAACCTTGATGCTCTTTTGTGTAAACAAAGATGTTTATTTGATAAAAATGGAATTGGTTATAATTGTGATATGAAACAAAAAGCTGTTAAGAACATCTTCAATTTTAGAAAAGCTTCAAGTACACCTTACATTTTCTGCAATTACTGTCTTTATAAAGGTCATACTTCTTATAACTGTTTGATCAAGAAATTTGGAGTTCGTAGTGGGAGGTACATATGGATTCCCAAGGGAACTGGAGGTGCTACTAATCCAAATGGACCCAACTCCATTTGGGTACCAAAATAAGTCATTATTTTTTTTGTTGGTGTGCCTAAAAGCAAAGCAGTCTCTATGGTACTTAGATAGTGGATGCTCTAGGCACATGATAGGAGACAAGAGCAAATTTGTCTCACTACAAGCAAAAGAAGAAGGCTATGTAACTTATGGTGATAATAATAAAGGTCGCATTCTCGGTATCGGAAGTATTGGTAACAATTCTTCAATCACAATTGATGATGTCTTATATGTTGATGATTTGAAATTTAATTTGTTGAGCATAAGTCAACTGTGTGATTAAAATTATAAGATTTCCTTTAATCATGAATGTTGTACAATATGTGATGCATTTGAATATGTCATGTTTGTTGGTAAAAGACTAAACAATATATATGTGCTTGACAATGATCATACCTCATCAAATATTGCATGTTTAACATCTAGGGATGACATGTCTTGGCTTTGGCATAGACATATTGCACATATAAATCTTGAACAATTGAATAGGCTTGCATCTAAGAAACTAGTTAAAGGTCTACCAAATATTAAATTCTCTAAGGAAGGATTATGTGATGCATGTCAAAAGGGAAAGCAGTCTAGAGCTTCTTTTAAATCAACAAATTTTGTTTCTACCTCTAGACCTCTTGAGCTTTTGCATATGGATTTATTTGATCCTTCAAGAACTATAAGTTTTGGTGGAAGCATATATGCTTTAGTAATAATTGATGATTATTATAGATTTACTTGGATTGAATTTTTATCTTCTAAAAACAACCCTTTCATCAAAATTTCCAAAAGGATTCAAAATGAAAAGGATTTGAAAATAAAATCTTTGAGAAGTGATCATGGAGGAGAATTTAAAAATGAAGATTTTGAGAAATTTTGTGATGAAAATGGGATTGATCACAATTTTTCTGCTCCAAGAACTCCTCAACAGAATGGAGTTGTGGAAATGAAAAATAGATCTCTAATTGAACTAGCTAGATCAATGCTTAATGAAAATGATTTACCTAAATATTTTTGGGCCGATGCTGTAAGTACTGCATGATATGTTCTAAATAGAATTCTAATTCGTCCTTTTCTCAAAAAGACTCCTTATGAACTTTTCAAAGGCAAGAAACCTAATATATCACATCTGAAAGTATTTGGATGTAAATGCTTAATACTAAACAATGGAAAATATGACATTGGAAAATTTGATGCTAAAGCTGATGAAAGAGTGTTTTTAGGATATTCTGCAATAAGTAAAGCATATAGAGTCTTTAATAAAAGGTCATTAATTGTTGAAGAGTCTATCCATGTTGTTTTTGATGAAACTAACCCCCATAAAAAGGGAAAGTCTTTTTGTGATGAAGAAGATACAGGTTCATTAAATATGCCACCAACTAATGATGAAGTAAGCATCATTGATGAGCAAATGAAAGTTCCCAAGGAAGTACAATCATTACCCAAAGAATAGAGAAAGCCTAGAGATCTCTCTTTGGACAACATTATTGGAGATATTGAAAAGGTTGCAAATTAGACAGGAAAAGTACAAGTGCTGGGAGTTGTTGTGCACAATCAATATGGCTCAAACAACAATTATGAGACTTTGGACTGAAATTGGACAATATACCATTGAGGTGTGATAACATAAGTGTAATCAACCTGACAAAGAATCCAATCTTGCACTCAAGAACAAAACACATAGAAATACGTCATCATTTTATAAGGAATCACGTGGAAAAAGGAGATTGTGAAGTTCAATTCGTTGGTACTGAATCACAACTAGCGAATATATTCACTAAACCACTACCAAGAGAAAGGTTCTACAAGCTAAGAAGGGAACTTGGTATACTTAGTGAGTATGATCTTAACTAATCTATCTTCTCTATGTTTTCTTAGTTAAATTGTGTGAAATTGTTTGTATAATTGTGCATATCATTCATTAGTTGCATAACACGTGAAAGTTTTTATCAAAATGCATTAAAAATGAATTTTTCAATCATACTAGAAGCAAGCTAATCGATTACCTGCATAAGTAATCTATTAAATTAGGAAGTTTGTAATTCAGTAGAAATATAAACTCTCTGCTACAATCGATTACCAATGTATGTTAATCGATTACCTTACTGAAGCAATGAATCCTTCAAGCTTTCGTTTTGTGATAATCGATTACCACAGTATGCTAATCAATTATCTGGCTGGGAAAAATTTAAACTGTATTAATAGTCACTGGGATAATCGATTACCGTCTTTCAGTACTCGATTACCTGCGACTCTGTTCCATCTCAGTCAATTTCAAAGAAGCCAGTGATGATATTTAAACCCCTTCAACTTCTTTTTAATCCTAATTTCTCAAACCCTAAGTGAAATCCTTCACCAAAAACCCTAGAAGTCTCAAAACTTCTAAGAAACCATCACCTTTAACCCACCTTGCTCAACCTTCAATGGAGGATTCAAGCAAAGGAAAAGGGAAATGCGTGAAGCATACTGCTAGTGGAGTAGAATTTCGTCCTCCAAAACTAACCCCAGTTCGAAAACCCGGTTCTTCAAAGAGACCTGCAGAAGAATCTCCACAAAGACCTCTCAACTACAACCATCCATGGTTTTCTTCAAAAAGTCAAGCAGATTCCTGTTTCAACTTCTTTGTTGGAAAAGAAATCATCTCTCCTAAGGTTCTTTCCTTTTCTTGGCTAAATAGAAATTGTTTCACTTTCCAACATGATTTAGAATCACAAAGTCTTGAAAAGTTTGTTCAGTTAAAAGGGCATTACTACCCTGACTTGGTTAAAGTGTTCTATGCAAACCTCTACTATGATGAAAATGAAAATCCTTTTTCTGAGGTAAAAGGAACAAAAATCTGGATGAGCAATTTAGTCTTTAAAGAAATAGGAGGAATAAATCCTGGTGGGGCTAGAACAACAATCTTCAAATTTGAATTTAACAGGCGTGGCATTCCGTATAATAAGCTTCAACTGTATAAATCTTTGATAGTAAATCCAAATGAATGGGAAGATGAACAAGTTGCTAAAAGATCATAAGAGAAAAGTCTGTTTTCAACACCGGGGGAATGAAAGTAAATGATAGATTGTTAGATTACACCTTGGCATGGATTGTAATAGCCAGGGGGAGCAACCATGCTCAGTTGAATGAAGAGGATATGATGATGATCTGTGCTATAAAGAATGATATTAAGGTTAATTTGATAGATACAATTAGCAATAATATGATGAAGACCAGAAGATTAATTGGCTATAAATGTCCTTATGCTGTTTTCATATCTAAAGTTCTTGATCACTATGGTGTTGATACAAGTGGTGAATCAAGGGAAATTACTAGAGAAACACATGATGTTAAGGACAGAGCATTGAAAATAATGAAATTGGTCAAAACAGAAAATGGTTGGTTTAATAAAGGTGAAATCAATAATGAAGAAAATCCTGATAAAGATGAAGATTCTGAAGAAGCTGAACCTAAGCCATTCATAGCCTCTGAGCAAATGGTCCTTAACAAGCTAAATGAAATTTCTGAAACCCAGAAAATGGATTATCAAGACATGAAGGACAAAATTGAGGCAATCTCTGAAAGGCTTGATGAACTTCAAGTTTCATTCCCGGACACTTAGGAGGAGCTTCAGTCTTTAAGATCTCATTTTACTTATTTTTCATATTAGGATGCATATTTCTTTTTGGATGACTGTAATATGTACATCGGTTATTTTGATATTTTGATTTCTCTGCTCTAGACTATTATATTGTGTTTAATGGATATTCATATGCTAATCACTCTGCTTATGTGCTGATTTTAGAATATTAGATGATATATTTGTATGAATTTTTTTGTTTTAATTTGCCAAAAGGGGGAGAAATAATGAGAAATAATAATGAGAAAGTATGATGATATCTGACTATGATCTAAATTGGATATGTTAGATATGACATGATTACATGATACATGATTAATTGCGAAACATGATTACTGTGATTTGTTTAATAAACACATTTGCTTGCAAGCATTTTCAAAGTTCTTAAGGGATGAAGAAATGGCAATTGTCCTTGTGCCCACTGTAAGTGTAGCTGAAATTGTTTGGCGCATCAAAACCAAAAATGGGGAGATTGTTGAACTTATGCCTCATTGGAAGATACAATTGGTAGTCATGTCTCTTAAATATTAAGGTGTTTTGGTTTTGTTGTAGGAAGTAGAAATTTAATAATCATTTTGTAGTGCCAAACAAGTTTCAATAGATGTGACACTTGTATTGTTTGTTTTTAGTATTAGGCAAGTGTTATGTGTTTGTTAATTGGTTTTATTTGGATTGTAATCATGTAAGATGAACTCATGTTTTGGTTTTCAAGTTTGAATGGCTTGGAAGCTAATTTACTCAACTAAGTATTGATTTGCCTCTGGTATAATCGATTACTTTAGTTGGTAATTGACCCCAAGTTGATTCGAAACTGAAAACGACATGATTTCTAGTACAAGAATGAAAATAATCGATTACCTGATAAGGATAATCGATTACCACTGCACCTGAGGAGAAATTCAAATATTGGTGCGCACTGATTGAATCGATTACCACACATAGTAATCAATTACACTCTTTTCCTGTGAATGTGTTCTGGAACTAAACGTTCTGGAGTAATCGATTACTTGATAAGCCAATCGATTACCCCTGACTCTGCAGAAACTCTGGACGATTTTCAACTGTTTTTAAACTGATTTTTAACTAAGTTTTGAAACTCTAAAACTATATAAATATGTGAATTTTGAAAATAAAAAGTGTGAGAAAAAGAAGAGAAAAAAAGTTAGAATACATATGGAGAAAAGAAAGAGCTGAATTTTGTAAGAAATCAAAATACTCTTTTTAGAAAAAGATTCTTCAAGAAGTCATCATGTCCAGAAATTTTACAAGAGTCTGAAGAACTCTCAACTCAAGAAGATTAAATGATTTGAAAAGAAGATTGACATACACTCATGGAGTTTATCTACACATTCAAGCTGTTATCGTTCTAAACTTTTTTTTTTTACAATAATTGTTTTGGTTTGTATTGTCCCTTGAATAGGGATTCATAGAGAAGTACATTGTGTGATATCTCAAGAACGGGGTGAAAATACACACAGGGAAACACTAGAAGGGGGGTTGAATAGTGTTTCAATGGAAACCTTAAGTTTTTGGTAAACTTCTTAGAAAGACGTTTTAGAAAATCTTCAGATGATGAATTACGATCTGAAGTTTTGCTGTATCTTCTGAACTTGAGTTCAGACTTAAAATTTGCTTGTAAATGTATCTTTGAAAAGATTAAGGTTCTCTATTTAAAATGCTTTTCACTCCCATTTTTGGTTAGAAGAAAAATTGAATTCACACAGTTTAGGGAAAGAGAGTACACAACCAAATTTATCCTGGTTCACTCACTTTTACCGTGAGCTACGTCCAGTCCCAAAGGCAACCCGCCAATGGATTTCCACTATTCTTGCAAGAATTACAAGTATTCTTTTCTGTCAAGCCTCTTCAGGCTCTACCACAAGTATTCTTTTCTGTCAAGGCTCTTCAGGCTCTACAACACTTATCCAAGTGTAACCCAAGTATTCTTTCAGACAGAAAGCCTCTCCAGGCTTCACAACCCAAACTGTTCTAAGTTTAAACAAGAAAGAGAATTAGTTCACTATCTTCAGATGATAGCTGTGAACTTTGATCTACAAAAAGCTGAGAGTTTCTCAGAATATGAAAATGAATGATTGTACAAAGAATATCAGAGTTTGATTTTTGTAGCGTGTAGTTTCTTTTGGTTGATAATGCTTCTCTCTTCTTTAATTCTTCATGGGACGTATTTATAGTCTCCAAAGGATAAATGCCCGTTACCAAATAGCATTTATCCTGAAGTAGGTAAGAAAAGCAACACTGACTCTTATGCTGAAGTAGGTAAGATCTTGATTTGAACATTCCTCGTACTCAACAACGTCTTCTAAGGTCAAACCATTGTCTTGAAGACTTCATCTTTCAGATGCAAGGGATGCTTCAGATGCACTTCACTTCTTTCGAGGATAATTTCTCTTCAGACGAAGTTTGATCTTCAGACAATGATAAACTTTCAGATGATGTTTCTCACTCTTATGATCTGAAATAAAATAGATTATTGTGAAGGAATTTTGTCATAAATTTATCTGAATATTTATATTTGTTGTTCATTAAAACCTATTGAGAGACTGAGACTCAAGGTAAATAATTTTATAACTTTTGAGACTCAACAATCTACCCTTTTTAATGATGACAAATATAACATATTCTGAGTTTTAAAATGGGTTTAAGAAGAATTAAGGTTTAGAAATTCCCCCCTTAACCAGATGTCCCATTTGATATAAATTTCCTCCTTCTGAAATGAACGTTCTGAAGTGTTCTTCTGAAGAGCGTTCATACCTTTTTCACTTTGCAGCTTTCAGAATAATGTGTTAGTAAAAATTAACACACAACATTATAATATAATACTCCCCCTTTTGTCATAAATGAAAAAGGGTAGCAACAGGAAACAATTAAAGTGAAGTTGAGGAGAACATATAACAATAAATGCAACAAACGTAGCTATGACATGCAGTAATGTTTCAGCCAAAAATTAAACAAGGGTAAACTGAAGTAGCTATGACATGAAAACATCAGTAACTACTTGGAAAGCTTCTTCAGAGCTTCTTCAAAGTAGCTATGACATGACAACATCAGTAACTACTACAACTGCTTCCTTCAGCTCATTATGACTTGCCCTGATCTGAGCGTGAGCCGTGAGAAGCTTGTCTGATTTTTGGATTAAAGCTTCCTGCAGAGTACTAAGAGCATAATTTTCTCTGGAAAGAGCAATCAATTCGGCTTCAAGATTGCCTTCATAAAAGACCAAGGAGATATGCTTGTTGGTGAAGCGGTAGTACTGAAAACCAATTGGCAGATTGAACCTAGGTGGATCTGAGATCTGATAGATGAACTCTGGTCTGCTGAAAGGAAAACTCATTCTCCATTCAGGGTGAAATTCCCTTGCCTCAAAATCAGAGAAGGGAAATCTCCCCCTAAAGAAAGTAGGAGTCTCCAAGGTAGTATTCTTTCCAACCTTTACCAAGGAGTCAACATCATCCCACTTAGCTCCAGATGAGCTACCATTCTTCTCAACCAGGTTCCAGTGATAATTCCACATGGCTTCAGACAAAGAATGATCTATCCCTTGTTGCTCAACAATATAGTCATACAGCCCTTCCCAATCTTCTTTAGATAGAACCCTTGGTTTATATTCTTCTTCAATGACCACACCTTTACCTTTCTGAGAAGAGGTTTCAGCAAAAGGATACCTTGGAATAATCCTATCAGGCTGAACTAGAATAGATGTGGAAAGCTTGATTTGAACCTTTTTAGGAGGCTTGAAATCTGGTTTTCCAAGAGAACTTGTATACTTGGCAACCAACTCAGATTCTAAGCATAACATCCTTACAACAATCCAGTCCTCATAAGATAAGGAGTGTTGGTCTTGAGAGAAAGGATTAAGTGCTCTCCATTTGTGATGAGGGATGAGTACTCCATGCCTTATCATTTCCAAAGCATTTGAGACACATCCTCCCCCTGAGAGACTTCGCCTCCTTGCTTCAGCAACAGTCTCCAAAATAAGATTTGAGCGTTTGAGAATAGGAGAAGCTTCTCGTAAAAACAACAATTCTTCATACAAGTTAGGAAACCTTGGAACTCTGGGTCTTTCCTTTAGAGGCACATTGTAGAACTTGTGAGGCACTTCACAAGCCCACAATAGCTGCTTATTGTTCAGAGCAGTGAGAGCCAAATCATAAGTGGGTTTCCTGCTGAGGTTTCTGGGTTTCGCTTTCAGCAGCTGAGCCCTAGTCAAAGGTATGTTGCCACCAAACCACACACAACTTGACTCTTCATTATCTGAGTTAAGTTCTGAATAGCCTGAGAGGGATGAAGATGATGATGAATGAGGTGGTGAAGGTGGGGGAACCTCTTCTGTTATACTTATCACCTTGGGTTGTGGAGGAGCTTCATCCTCTGAAGAGGTTACATTCTCAAAAATGACTCTACGCTTTTTATCAGGAGCCATAGATCCTTCATCAGCTTGTTTCTTCAACGGTAGTTCCTCCAGGTTCCTTTTCCTCTGTTCCTCAGCTTCCTTTTGAAATTCAATTGCATCCTCTTGTTGAATGCTTTGACTGAAAAGGAATCAAGCATGTGGTCAGGGTGCAACGGAAATAAATGGATTCCCTCCCTTGTTATAATCGTTTTGCGAAAACACGAATCAAGGCATAAAAGGTATTAAAACGAAAGGTCGTACCTTATTAGGATTATGAACGAGGCAATAGCAGCCACGTCTCTAGTGGTGTCCACGCCAACAGCCGAACTAGGAAACCCTCCTCAACTCTGCTAGTAGCCTTAGAGAGTAAAAGATGATTGCTTATGTGCATAGGGTAGTGCATCTCATGCTCTATTTATAAAGTGGTAGCTAGGGTTTTACCCCCTCACTCACTTAACCCTCACACTTATGGGCCTGGCCCATCATGTTACAATTCTAATTAAATTAAATTAGAATTATTATCCTTTCCTAGTGGCATGTTGTATGCGTGTGACCCAATAGGCTTTTAATATTTCGTTATGATATTAAATAAAATCCTTTTATATTTAATATCATAAATAGTGAGCGGTATCTAGCAATACATCACTATCCAAATATTGAGATTATCAATAACTTTGATAAATCCTATTATGATCTGTCCCTTTGTCCAAATATCTAATTGAACACAAGGGCATGGATTGTGTCAACCTTATATAGTTCAATTTATATTTTCTTGATCCCCAAGTAGATTGTACAGAAAATAAATATCTCATATTTATTCTCCTGAGCATGCCCATGCATTTTGCAGTCTCACTTTATCAAGAGGCCTACAGATATAACTCCTGTTACATAGGAGGGACAAATCCCATCTAGGGCACTCACATTCTCCACATAATTTATTATATGTCCAAATACCAACTTTATGATCACCCTGTTACAGGTAACGTTTGATGATATTCAAAACACATAATTCCTTATGTAGGAATCGTAGTGATTTCAGGTCAAAGGACTTTATATATAACATTTATCAATTTAAGAAACGTTCATGACACTTATGTAACAATCCATACAACGTTCTTAAGGTGGATCTGTCCAGTACACCATTAATCTTAATGTGTACCTATGTGAGCACATGATATCTCATATCCATGATCTGTGAGATGTGATCATCAATGAACTCACATAATAGTCTAAATGCATCTTTGTCCTAAGATGATACTTGACTAGGGACTATTTAAGAATAGTTCTAAGATATCACGATCAAGTCATCTACTTGATTTCTTATGAAGTTTAAGCTTACTATTCTAAGGACAATAATTATATTCTAAAAGAATAAGTTTGCCTTTATAAAATAACATGATACAAGTGATGGATGTTCATAAATATATAAGTCTCTAGTGCATATTCCTAACAATATCCCACTTGCACTAGAGACATTCAGACATAACTCTTATGCCCAATGATCTAGTGTGCCCTTCATGCTTCTGCTGCACAAGGGTTTTAATGGGTTTGTAACAACAACTGTTTCTTGCTTTGAATTTTTTTTTAGCTCACAGTGCCACCAAAACATATAACCTGTTTGCGATCTTCAATTATCTTTGTCGGTTTGGAAGCTAGCATCAGTGAAACCCTTTACAAGCAGCTCTTCCTCTCCTCCATATATCAAGAATGAATCCTTAGTTCTTTTCAAGTACTTAAGGATGTTCTTGACTGTTGTCTAGTGACCTTCACCAAGATCAGACTGGTATCTGCTAGTCATGCTTAAAGCATATGATATTTTTGGTTGAGTACATAACATGGCAAACATGATAGATTCTATAGCGGATGCATAAGGAATCTTATTCATGTGACCTCTCTCTTCTTCACTGGAAGAAGAATGAATACCATGTGACATAGGCAAAGATCCCTTCTCAGAATCTTGCATGTTAAATCGTTTTAACACTTTGTCTATGTATGTACTTTGACTTAGGCCAAGTAATCTTTGAGATCTATCTCTATAGATCCTGATACCTAACACATAGGTTGCTTTGCCCAAATCTTTCATAGGAAAAACAATCTCCTAACCAAGTCTTTACAGACTAAAGGGTAGGAATGTCATTTCCTATGAGGAGTATGTCATCTACATACAAAACTAGAAAAAACAACTATATTGTCACTAACCATTTTGTAGACACAAGGTTCATCCTCATTTTTAATGAAACCAAAATACTTTACAACTTCATCAAAATGAAGATTCCAGCTTCTAGAGGCTTGCTTTAATCCATAAATGGATCGTTACAACTTGCATACCTTTCCGGAATTTCAGGTATAACAAAAATTTCAGGTATAACAAAAACTTCAGGTTGTGTCATATACACATCTTCAAGAAGGCTCCTATTTAGGAAAGCTGTCTTGATACCCATTTGCCGGATTCCATAATCATGGTAAACTGCAACAACAAACAAGATCCGAAAAGATTTAAGCATGCAACTGGGGAAAAATGTTTCACCATAGTCTATACTATGAATTTGCGTGAAACCCTTTAGCCACCAACCGTGCTTTAAAGGTACTTACATTACCATCCATGTCAATTTTCCTCTTTGAAAACCCACTTGCATCCTATGGGTTTTATCCCTTCGGGTGGCTCAATCAAGGTCCATACCTTGTCAGTGTACATGGAATCCATTTCAGATCTCATGGCATCAAGCCATTTCTCCAAAAAAGCTTCTTGGTAGATCACTGGTTCACCTTGATCCATTATCAATACATCCCTTTCCTGATACACAAGGAAACCATATCTCTCAGTTTGGTGACGTACCCTATCTGACCTACGCAAGTCTTGCACTACTTGAGCAGGTGGCTCCACAACACTTTGTGGTATCTACTCTTGTTCCATTACCAACTCATTTATACTCTGTGTTACTTGAATTTCTTCAAGTTCTACTTTCCTCCCACTTATTTTCTTAGAGACAGATTCCTTCTCTAAGAATACAACGGTCCTAGCGACAACCACTCTGCCTTTGTTAGGATTATGGAAGTAGTAACCCTCAGTTTCTTTTGGGTATCTCACAAATAAGCACTTATCTGATTTGGGTCCTAGCTTATCTGAAACTTGGAGTTTCTCATAAGCTTCACAACCCCAAATCTTTATAAAAGACATACCAGGTCGTTTCCCAGTCCATATCTTATATGGTGTCTTTATGATAGCCTTAGATGCAACACGGTTTAATGTGAAGGCTACTGTTAACAAAGCATGACCCCGAAAGGAGTCGGGGAGATCAGTATGACTCATCATAGATCGAACCATATCTGATAGAGTTTGATTTCTCCTTTTTGAAACTCCATTCCATTGAGGTGTTCCAGGAGGAGTGAGTTGAGATGTTATCCCACACTCTCTTAGATAGTCATTAAATTGTTGGCCTAAGTATTCTCCACCTCGATCTCATTAAAGTGTTTTAATGGTCTTGCCAAGTTGGTTTTATACTTCATTCTTAAATTCCTTGATCTCTTCAAAGGATTCAGATTTGTGTTCCATCAGATACACAAATCCATATGTACTGAAATCATCAATAAAAGTGAGGAAGTATTGAAAACCTCCTCTATCCATTGTGCCCATGGGCCCATATACATCACTATGTATGGGACAAAGAAGATCATCGGCCCTTTCACCCTTTTCTGGTGAATGGGGTTTTGGTCATCTTCCCAAATAAATAAGATTCACATGTCTCAATTGATTCAAAATCAAATGAGTCCAAATAACCATCTTGGTGGAGTTTGGATGTGCATTTCTAATTTACGTGGTCTAAGCAACAATGCCAAAGATAAGTCAGGTTCAAACCATTTATTTTGACCCTTATGTTATAGATAGGAACTTCCATGTCAAGAACATATTGTTCAACTTTGCACAACCATATCATTCAAATAAATTGAATTGTTCTTTATAAAAACACTCTTTTCTAAACAAGAAACGGAATTAAAATTCCCACTAATGGTAGGCACAAAATAACAATTATTTAGTTCAATAACTAGTCCAGTTGGCAAAGTTAAATAATAGGTTCCTACGGCTAAGGCAGCAACTCTTGCTCTTTTTCCCACACGTAGGTCAACTTCTCCTTTAGCCAATGACCTACTTCATTTAGATCCTTCATTTTCACATTAATGTGAGATTCACATTCGGTATCCAATACCCAAGATACAGAAGTAGGTAAATTGACTTCTATAACATATATATCTGAAGCGGAAGTCTCACTTCCCTTTTTCTTGATCTCCTCCAGGTACTTTACACAGTCTCCAATGTCCTGATTAGCCACAGTGGAAACAATTTTCTTTCCTTAGCTATCCTGCTCGTAGGTTTCAAGAACTTCTTCTTGCCCTTGCCTTTTCAAGGTTGGACCATCAATATGGCCTTCCCTTTTCCTTTATTAATGTTTTGCTGAGCTATTCTTAACATGCTTAACAATTCTGATAGTGGTTTGTCAAATCCATTCATGTTGTAGTTCATGACGAATTGACTATAGCTGTCCGGCAACGATTGCAGGACAAGATCAGTGGCCAACTCTTGACCTAATGGGAATCCAAGCCTTTCTAGGTTTTCAATGTACCCAATTGTTTTGAGTACATGAGCATCAACAGGGGTTCCCTCTGCCAGTCAACATTGATAAAGTGCTTTTGAGACTTCAAATCGTTCACGCCTAGCTTGTCCTTGATAAAGTCTCTTTAAGTGTACAATCATATTGTACGCCTCCATGTTCTCATGCTGTTTTCAGCATTCATGGTAGCAAGCATAAGGCAACCTACATCGAGAGCATCATACAGATGCTTTCTAAAAGCATCCTTATCAGCTTTCGAAGCATTTGTAGCGGGTGTTTCAGGAACAAGCTCTTCCAGGACATACAACCTTTCCTAAGGACAATCCTTAGGTCTTATACCAGTCTAGAAAATTAATTCCAGACAGTTTGTCCTTCTCAAGGACAGATCACAATAAAAGTTAATAGTTGTGTTCGTTGCCAAGGTAATTATGCACGTAAGTATCATATAACAAACATATTTAATAATGTCTTTAAATAAATATGCCTCCCACTATTTTGATTCAAAACAAGTACCCTTAATATAAAGAATCAGAAAATCCCATCACTAGATTTTCTAGTGGGCCAAGATCCATATTTCACCTAATTTAAGTCAGCTTTGACTGATCGCTTAAGGAAAGGTTATTTAGGTAGGAACACGCTTTCCAATTGTATCTCATACAACTCTTGGATAGTTAGGTGAATATCTCTTATTCTAATTCATCTTATTAATTAATGCCTAACTTAGTGCCTCTAGGTTCTTCAATCCTATTGAATATACCTAGTTAAGTCAAAACCCAATGGCATGACAGTCGGATATTACTTTTATCCTATCGCGCCTCACTAAAATAGATAAATGTACCCTGCTTTGGCAGACCCACATTTAATCGATTCGAGTCTAGACGAGAGCCATACATTGGAAGGCAAAACATGACTTAATATTAGTGCCTTTGGGTTTTTCAATCCTATTGAATATACCCAATCAAAGACCAACGGTTGACAATCGGATATTACTTTTATCCTATCGTGTTTTACTAGAATAGATAAATGTACCCTGCTTTGGCAGACCCACACTTAATCGATTCTAGTCTTGACGCGTGTCATTCGTTGGAAGGCACACGAGCATTGACGGATTTGATCGCTTTAATTTTATTCATTGTTAAACCATTTAACATACAAGCATGCATCTCATACAAATACATGATATGGTTATGGCCTCCTAAAAACAAATACAAAATTACAATAACTATATAATCTTGTATATAATCTTGAGCTCTCCAAATCTCCCACTGAATCCATGCTCCATGTCCTCCCGGTTACATTACATAACAAGAAGAAACCTTGTTTAACATACGGGGGGATAAAGAGGAGAAGAGAATTACAAGAGGAATGTTAAGAGGTAAGGCACGACACGCAGGTCGTATTTAAATTAAAACAACTAAGGCCATCACCAACCATCATGCAAAAATTAGCATCCGTTGATTGTAAAACGAGTGATATAATAAGATGTATATTATTAAGCAAGGTTTGATTACGCGCAAACAAAATAACACGCTACGCAGTGTCCCGAAACAAAATTTGATTTGATAAACATTTAACCAATCATCAATAAGTGTCTCGCATCAAACGAATACTTCACGGACCGATAAACGAGTAAGTCCCTTGTATCATTTGAATACGCTCTTGTCAGCAAATTGATAAGTGGCATGTTTATCGCAACCAATATTTGAGTCGAGACAAGGTTTCAACAATTGAACCCTTTGACGCCCAAGACATGAACTATTTCATGTTCCATGGGACCCTCCAACATTATAACATATAAACATATATACATCGCACATGAAACAATCAATAAAGGGAACAAAATAAACTGATTCTGAAAGTTGCGCTACGCTTGCGCTTTACCTACGCTTCACCTGCGCTACAGCGTAGGTGAAGCGCAAGTATCAAAATCGAAAATACGTAAACTGCGCTTCAGTCTGCGCTGCAGCCTATACTGCAGCGCAGATCTGCGCTTCATCCTGCGCTGCAGCGCATGTTGCAGCCCAGATATCAGCGCTATGTTTTTCAGCAGAAAAACAACAAAAAAATCATAATCTTCACAAGATTAAAAGCCTAAAACGTGTTTATCACAAACCAAAGCTCTGATACCAATTGAAAGGGAATCAAGCATGTGGTCAGGGTGTAGCGGAAATAAATGGATTCCCTCCCTTGTTATAATCGTTTTGCGAAAACACGAATCAAGGCATAAAAGGTATTAAAATGAAAGGTCGTACCTTACTAGGATTATGAACGAGGCAATAGCAGCCACGTCTCTAGTGGTGTCCACACCAACAGCCGAACTAGGAAACCCTCCTCAACTCTACTAGTAGCCTTAGTGCATATTCCTAACATTGACTTCTAGTGACTCTCTGAGGAACCTCATCAATAGGATCAATCAATCTTCTCTTCGTTATCCTTCTGTCTTTAGCACTAGCCCTTCTTCTTTTGAGCCTATCTGCTTGTTCAAGTCTTTCATCTTCCAAAAGGGCTTGTTGTGCAGCAACAACAATGGCAAAATCTTGTTTCTCTTGATCTTCCTTCTTCTTTCTTTCTTCTTCTTCTATTTCCTCCACTACCTTCCTGGTGTCAATCTCAGGTAGGCTTTCAGCAAGAGGAATGGCCTGGATAGGCTGAGACACATCAACAGCATCAACACCAAGGTGTTCAGCTTCTAACATGTTGTTGTCCTCTACCTGTCCTTCCAAAGTGAGAGTAGGCTGAGTAGCAACAGTAGAGAGTCCAGTAGCCTGACCCACAATCTCAAATGGTTGTTCAAGCATAGCCTGAGCAGGTTCAGACAGTCTGAATTGAACTTCTTTTTCAATAGAAAATTCTTTCTGAAGCACTTTGGTTCTCTTTTTCTTTACAATCTTTGTTGGAGTTTGAGCAGAAACAAACTTATCTTTGTGAGGATCACCGGTCAGCTCACCCTCCAGCATCTCTAAAACCTTATGAGGACTTTTCCTAGTCCTTTTTGTCTTAAGATTAACAGCTTCTTTTAGCAAAGTCTTCTCAGGTGAGGGCTTCTTTACTATAATACCCATTCTCTTGATGTTCGCCAAAAAGAATAAGGTTGGGCCTCTATGATCATACAACTTCTCAATGGGCACTCTAAACTTCAGCAGAATCTTGGTGATTAAAGTATTGTGAGTGTAGCTAGCAGCTGAATCATTCACCCTTTTCAGCATGTTGTAGAGGATAATCCGGGGAAGGTTCAGAGGCTTCTTGTCCAGGAGATTGATTACACAATACCTTTCAAGTTCTGACACGTGATTCTTGCTTCCATGCTTGGGCAAAATGCAACAACCTAGGATAGCATGGAGAATCCTTGCCTTTGGATGAATAAGAGAACTCTTCAGCTCACTGGGGTCTTCAATCCCGTAGAGCTTCTTTGTGAACTTCTTAGTTCCACCATTTCTCAGCTTCCATTCTGGAGAGAACATCTCCCGGAGTTTGGCACATTAGTAACCTGAGCAATGGTGTTAGCATCCACCAGAATCTTCACACCCATCACAGTAGTCTTGAACCCTTGAAACTTGTCGTCCTGAGTAGAGATGTCTTCAGCATTCTTCCAGAAGTCAACCACACTTTGTTCATGACATGCACAATCAATGGCAGTGAAAAAGTTGGTCTATCCACAAGTTTCGAAAATCTCAGAGAGGTAGATACCACCAACTTCAAGTTCATCTAGGTTAACAGTCCTTGAAGGAACAATTTGACAACCTGCAGATTTCTTAGACGCCATTGAAGAAAGCTTGAGAAGAAGACGAGAGCTTTGAGGAGATGAAAAGCTTAGGGCACAAGGAATACACAGTGTAGCAGAAGAGAGAGTGTGAGTAGCCTGTAACTGTTGACAACACGTCCTTAAATAGCCGTCACAGCAGTAATGATGGCAGTTGCAGTCTTGGAGAACGTGCAGACGTGCTGAGAGAAGTTACTCAGTGAAGGAGACAAAACGTTTTAGCTTGTCACATCATCAGACACAGTTACTTCAAATGCACATGATATTTCAGACAATGCATGTTCAGATGCAACTATACATTCAGATGATGCATGTTCAGATGCAACCAATTATTTTTCAGACAAAGCTAAGATTTTCAGATTATCTCTAATGAATTTAAATCTATCTTCAGATAGAGGCTTTGTAAATATATCTGCCCATTGATGCTCAGTATCAATGAACTTTATATCAAAAACTTATTTCTGAACATAGTCTCTAATAAAATGATGCTTGATTTCTATATGCTTTTCCCTAGAGTGTTGAATGGGATTTTTAGACAAATTAATGGCACTTGTGTTATCACACATAACAGGTATAGATGACACTTCAATATTAAAATCTTCTAACTGATATTTTACCCATAACAGTTGTGAACAACAACTTGCTGCTGCTATATATTCAGCTTCAGCTGTTGATAGGGCAATTGTGCTTTGCCTTTTGCTGGACTAGCTGATCATGTTATCTCTAATGAAGTGACATCCTCCACTGGTTGATTTTCTTTCAATTCTATCTTCAGCAAAATCATCATCACAGAATCCCACTAACATGTAATCCTTACTTTTCTTATAGCAAAGACCAAGATTAGTAGTACCATTCAAATATCTGAAAATTCTCTTTACAGCTTTGTAATGAGTAATTCTTGGATCTGATTGAAATCTAGCACAAAGACACACATTGAACATAATGTCAAGTCTACTTGCTGTTAGATACAATAATGAGCCAATCATTCCTCTGAAAAAAGTTTGATTCACAGGTTCTTCCCCTTCATCTTTGCTAAGAACAATAGAAGGATGCATAGGAGTTGACATGGTCTTGCAATCACTCATGTTGCACTTCTTAAGCATCTCTTTTGTATATTTCTCCTGATGGATCCATATACAATTAGATTGTTACTTAATCTGAAGTCTTAGGAAGAACTTAAGTTCCCCCATCATGCTCATCTCAAACTCAGATTGCATAAGCTTAGAAAATTCCTTGCATAATGAAGAATCAGTAGAACCAAAAATAATGTCATCCACATATATCTGAACTAGAATTAAATCTTTGTTAGACAATTTTCTGAAAAGAGTTTTATCTACTTTTCCTCTTTCAAAACCATTTTTGATCAAAAAATTGCTCAATCTGTCATACCAAGCTCTTGGGGCTTGTTTGAGACTATAAAGAGCTTTCTTTAGTTTGAAAGCATGCTCCGGAAAAATAGTATCTTCAAAACCAGGGGGTTGTCTAACATAGACCTCTTCCTCAATAAATCCATTGAGAAAGGCACTCTTTACATCCATCTGATATAAGGTGATGCCATTATTTACTGCATAAGAGAGTAAAATTCCAATTGCTTCAAGCCTGGCTACAGGAGCAAAGGTTTCAGTAAAATCAATACCTTGCTGATTGTAGCCTTGAGCAACAAGTCTTTCCTTGTTTCTGACTACTTTTCCTGTAGGAACACAGGGAAATACTAGAAGGGGGGGTTGAATAGTGTTTCTAAATATTATAGAAAGCTTTTTGCAAACAGGTACTAAAAGCACGATTTCAGACGGCTTGTAAAAACTAATTTTAAAGGATGTTTTGTACCTTTATAAAATATCAGATTAATTATTCTGACCCCTTGATTAGTATAAAAAGAATTGATAAGAGATAAGGGTAAGAAGACTTAGCCAAGGAATTTATCCTGGTTCACTCACTACCACTATGAGCTACGTCCAGTCCCAATGCCAACTAGCAATTGGATTTTCTCTTAATATTTCAAGATTACAAGTATTCTTTTACAGTCAAGCATCTTTAGGCTCTACAACCAAGTATTCTTTTACAGACAAGCCTCTCCAGGCTCAAACCAACAAGTATTCTTTTTCAGACAAGCCTCTCCAGGCTCAACAAATAAATACAGAGAAGATAAAATGTTTAAGCTTACAAACTATATCAGCCTTGAAGCTTAAACAATTACAACTGTACAGAAAAATTGAGGTATGCTCAGGATAATACAATATGTGTACAAAGATAAAGATTATCAAAGTTGTTGCAGCGAAAACTTTTCAAGTTTTTTTGTTCTTGTTTTAAAAAAATTCTTCTCTATGAAGGTCTTCAAAGGAGGGGTATTTATACCCAATCTTTAATCCGTTGAAATACCACCGTTAAGAGATAGCATTAAATGCTATTTAATCCGTTGTGAGACATGCTTCTGAGAGCTCTGATATTTCTGACACGGTACAATGTTGCTCCTGCCATAAAGCTGCTACAAATGTTGCTGCAGAGGCTGCGTTGCAGAGATTTCCTCAGTGGTGTATGCAATTCAAAAACACCAGGAATGGTCTTTATGTTCCTTGCTATAAACGTGTTTAAAAAGGTACGTGCAGCAGAGGTTCAGAAAAGTCTTCACAAACTTCAGCAGAGGGTGCCACGTCATAAATGAGACTTCAGACGACTTCAATACTTCAGACTAGAGGTGCCACGTCATCAAAAGACTTCAGACGGCACTGATACTTGAGACGGGTTGAACTACTTCAGACAGCTTCAACTCTTTAGACGAGTTATGCTTCTTCAGACAGCTTCAACACTTAGTCTTTTTATGTAGGCTCATAGTGACTCTTGTTGAAATCATAGATAAAACATTAAAGCATATGTGTATCTATGATAAGTACATTAAGTCAAATTTGTCAACCATTAAAACTTGGGAATCTAGTTGTCTTAAAACATCATAAACAACCTTATGATATTTTTGAGACTCAACATTCTCCCCCTTTTTAATGATGACAAATTTGGTTAAAATATACAAATCTGTAATCAGTTTTTGAGAATAAGAAAGCTCCCCCTGAGATAGAAATATCCTTTAACAGGTTCTGTTTAAGGTATATTTCACTCATTTGCTCAAATTTCTTATTAAAACATATGTACTCCCCCTGAGTCCTATATCCACTTCAGATTCAGATTTGGTTAGTTTAATACTCCCCCTTTTGTCATCAATCAAAAGGGAATATCAGAGCAAAACAGTAACAGAGCAATAAATTCAGATAAAACATATATATCATAGCACTAACAATCAACTCAAAAAATATGAGATAAGCCACTGATTGTATTTAATGAATGTTCTGATAAAGAAAGAGACAATCAGACACTTGTTAAAAACATGAAAATAAGCAAAGACAATGGCTAAAATTATCAGTTTAATCCTTCTTCTTCAGCAAGGCCTCAGTAAGAAAGGAAATCAAGTCTTCCTTGGCCTTGTCTATTGCTGCTTCCACTGAGGTTTTTAAATCTTGCTGACCAGATCTAATAAGCCGCTGTTCTTGAAGAATCTGCTCTTGTTTAGCAATTAGATGCCTAGTCTTCTTCTCTTGATCAACATACTTCTTTTCAAGTTTCTGAACTTTGGTCTTTAGCTTCAGATTTTCCTCAGACAAGTCTTGCTCAGATTCATACAAAATTAATTGGATGTAGGGGCAAACAAATCTAAGAACTCCAAAGCCTGACTCCAAACTATATTCAGAAGGTTTGAACACAGGGCAAAAGAAGGTGCCAATGGGGTTCAGTACTACCCAGTCTTCATTAAAAGAGTCAACAGGTGGGGGAACGTGATCTCTCAGATAGTGATAGGTGACATTGGTTGTCTTTCCAAGTCCAACTTCACAATCAGCATCAAGACCAGTTAATCCCGAAGAAGATCCAGCATCTTCTCTGATCTTTCAGTAAGAGGACCACATCCAATCTAGAAGAAGTTGATCCAGGCCTCCTCCTTGGTTACTGATCAACATTTCAGACAGAGATGCAGATGCAGAATAAACTTTAGCTTCTTTGAATTTCTCACCCTGACCTTCCTTCAATGGATACCTAGGAACTATTTTATCAGGTTTCACCATGATTTTAGTGGTTGGCCTGATTGAACAAGTTCTAGGAGGCCTGTAGCCTCTCATTCCAACTCCCTTGTACAGATCCCTCTGAAACAGCTCAGACTCGGTGTTCAGCTGCCTCACAAAACTCCATTCATCATTATTCAGCCTGAGGGAATCATCTGAGAATGGATTGATGGGAGCCCAAGTATGTGCAGGAGGGACAACACCCTTCATGATCTTTTCTAATCTTCCTGAAAGAGCACTGTATTGATTTCTAACTTCAGCAAAAGTTTTCCTGATTAAGCCATGATGCAAGGATACAGCAGGTGCTGGTCTGAAATACTGTTGCTCTTCAAACAGGTTGCCAAACTTGGGCAATGAGCAGGGATCGGAAGGAAGGAGAGATAACTGTAGAGCATCAGCAAGCACTTGCTCTTCTTCAGCAAGGATCTCTTCTTGTTGTGAAGGTGGAGGAGATAAATATGGTGAGGGTATAAATGGTGGTGGTGAAGATGGTGATGGTAGTTGAGATTGAGGAGGTGAAGGTTCAGAAGATTGGATTACTTGAGGTGATGGGGGATCAGATGTTTGATTTTCTGAAGGTTGTTGTGAGGTAGGTTCAGAGGGTTCAAAAGGTTGATTTTCTGTTTGTGGAGGTGATGATGGTTGTGATAGAGGTGAAGATGGTTGTTTTACAGGTGATAGGGGTTTTGGTGAAGGTTGTGGTAAAGGTTGAGATGTTGGTTGAGGGGAAGGTTGAGAGGGGTGCTGAGGTGTTTGTTTTTCTGGTGAGGAGGGTGGTGAAGGAGTTACATTATCAAATCTCACCTTAATTCTCTTATACGGAGGCTTGGTTACCTCAGATTCTTTTGCCTTTGCTTCTTCCTTCTCCCTTTGTGCTTGTTTTTCTTCCCTTTTTCTTTTAAAATACTCATGTGCCTTGACATAATTTTGGTATTTCCCAGCCATATCCTCTTCTTCCAGCTGAGAGGCAATACTTCTAGTCACCCTAGATTCAGGTGCAGTATGAAGTAGCTTGCTTTTGGTCCTCCTTCTCTGAGGTGCACATGACCTCTTCCTTTTCTTTGCTCCCTCAGCTATGGTTTCTTGCCTATCATCTTCAACATAGGCCAATTGTGAAGCAATAGAAAGAGCTCTATCAGTCTTCTCTTGTTCTACTTTATTCTCCAGCTCCTCCTTCTCCAAAGCAGTAGCCAATGCTGCCACCTGAATGGGTTCTGGATTAGATGGGCAAGCAGCCAATGGCTCAGCTACAACTGCATCAGTTTCATCTGCCCCTTGAGCCTGTCCTTCCATTTCAGAAGTAGGCTGTGGAGTCTGTACAGGTTCAGACAACTGACCCACAATTTCAGATGGCCTTTGTGATGCCTTCTGAACAGGTTCAGACACCTGACTCTGCACAGATGCAGATGCTACTTTAGCAGCACTCCTTACAGGTAGCTTCTTCAATTTTTCTTGAGGAAAGGGTTTTGATGGCTTGAACTCATGCCTCCTTATGTCTCCTCTAAGTTCATTCTCAAGAACCTCCATTGTTGTCTTCCTTCTAGCAGCTTTCTCAAGAAGAAGGCTCTCCTTCATGGACGGAGAGGGAGGTCTTGGAGTCAGCTTCACTCCCATGCTCTTGAGGTTTGATTCACCAAACACAGGTTGTGAAAGGCGATCAAAAAGCCTCTCAATGGGGACTTTGAAATGCAGCAAGATCTTGGTGATGATGGTATTGTGAGGGAAGCTCCCAGCAGAGTCTCTGAGACGCTTCTGCATGTGGTACATTATGATGTTGGGGAGGTTCACCTTCTTCTTCTGCAGTAGGTGAATCAGACAAAATCTCTCCAACTCAGAAACATGGTTTCTGCTTCCACTCTTAGGGATTACAGAGCACCCTAAGATGGCATGCAAAACCCTAGCCTTGTTTGACATATGCTTTGCATCCAAACTTACTGGTTCAGAGGTGCCATATAGAAACTCTGTGAACTGCTTCTGTCCACCATTTCTTGCTTCCCATCCAGGAGTGAATACAGCTCCTCCAGTCCTGACCTCACAGATGTGAGCAAGGATATCTTCATCAACAAAGACAGGGACACCTCGTACTGTGGCCTTGATGCTAGTGTAGATACCCTGAGGATTGGGTATTCCTCTTGCAGTAGCCCAGAAATCCAGCACACTCTGCTCATGCCACTGTGTCAAGTTGTGATTGAAATACGGAGTCCACCCAGCTGCATCGAACTCAGCAAATAAATTCATTCCCAGAGATTGAAGATCCTCCAGGACTACACCCTTAGTCTTCACGATGTTGCTTCCAGCAGATTTCTTAGGAGCCATTGAAGAGTTTTCTCAGGAACTTGAGAGAGAAATAAATTGCTTGTAGAAGAAGGATCTCAAGAGGAGAATACAGAATAGTGAATGGTGAAGTTCTCTGACTTGCTTGCTTCTGTATTTATAGACCCATGAAGTAATGATTGCATGTACTGGCTGCGCAAACATAAGAAAACGTGCGAAGTGGAAGAGACAAAATAAATGGAATTAAACCGTCTCAGAAAGCCACGCCATTTGTTTACTTCAGACAAGTGACAGATTTCAGACACCCATATAGATTTCAGACAACCCAAAATTTAAGACAAGTCACTTGTTTCAGACAAGCTGAAATTTCAGACACATCATTTTCAACAGATCAAATCACACACAATCAAAATGAATGTATGTTCAGATTATTTCTAATGAACTTAAATCTATCTTCAGTCAGAGGTTTTGTGAATATATCAGCGCATTGATGCTCTGTATCAATAAACTGAATATCAAAAACACCTTTCTGAACATAGTCTCTAATGAAATGATGTTTTATTTCTATATGTTTAGCCCTAGAATGTTGAATGGGATTTTTAGACAAATTAATAGCACTTGTATTATCACACAAAACAGGTATAGCGGATATAGTAATGTTAAAATCTTCTAACTGATACTTCACCCATAACAGTTGTGAGCAACAACTGGCTGCTGAGATATATTCTGCTTCAGCTGTTGATAAGGCAATTGTGCTTTGCCTTTTGCTTGAACAACTAATCATATTTTCTCCAAAGAAATGTCATCCACCACTAGTGCTTTTTCTTTCAATTCTGTCTCCAGCAAAATCAGCATCACAGTAACCTATTAACCTGCAATCCTTACTTTTCTTATAGCACAGACCAAGATTAGTAGTACCTTTAAGATATCTGAAAATTCTTTTTACAGCTTTGTAGTGAGTACTCCTTGGATCAGATTGAAATCTAGCACACAGATATAATAATGATCCAATCATTCCTCTATACAAAGTTTGATTCACTGGTTCTTCCTTCTCATCTTTATTTAAAGATGCAGAGGGATGCATTGGAGTTGACATGGGTTTGCAATCATGTAAGTTAAACTTCTTAAGCATTTCCTTTGTATATTTTTCTTGATGGATCCATATACAGTCAGAATCTTTCTTAATCTGAAGTCTTAAGAAAAATTTTAGTTCACCCATTAAACTCATTTCAAACTCTGATTGCATTAACTCTGAAAACTCCTTGCATAATGAAGAGTCAGTTGAACAAAAGATAATGTCGTCAACATATATCTGAACAAGTATAAGATCTTTGTTAGACTTTTTTCTAAAGAGAGTTGTATCCACTTTTCCACTTTCAAAACCATTTGAGATTAGAAAACTACTCAATCTGTCATACCAAGCTCTTGGGGCTTTTTTCAGACCATAGAGAGCCTTTTTGAGTTTGAAAACATGTTCAGGAAAAGCAATATCTTCAAAACCAGGGGGTTGTCTAACAAAGACTTCTTCTTCAATGAGACCATTGAGGAAGGCACTTTTAACATCCATTTGATATAGCTTGATGCCACTATTTACAGCATAAGATAAAAGAATTCTAATTGCTTCTAACCTGGCCACTAGGGCAAAGGTTTCAGTGAAATCAATACCTTCTTGCTGGTTGTATCCTTGAGCAACTAATCTTGCCTTGTTTCTGACTACCTTGCCTTCTTCAGACAGCTTGTTTCTGAACACCCATTTGGTTCCAATAATAGTTTTCCCATGGGGTTTAGGAACAAGGGTCCAGACATCACTCCTAGCAAACTGATTCAGCTCTTCTTGCATGGCTAGGATCCATCCTTCATCATGCAGAGCTTCATCAATGTTCTTTGGCTCTATTTCATACAAGAGAGCAAGAGAATTCAGATTCTTGAATTTTGATCTTGTCTTAACTCATTCTGAAATGCTTCCAATGATTTGCTCTTTAGGATGATGTGATTTGTATTTCCAATCAGGTTTCTGAGGAGGTATCACATCTATTTGTTCTATCTGAGACTCAACATTTGTCTGAAGAGGTTTAGTAACAGTAGGTACTTCAGACAGCTGCTCATCCTTCAAGCTGCTGTAGTCATTCAGCTCCATTCCTGCAAAATCATCCTCTAGATCTGAAAGTTCCCTATTAGTCTCTTTGTTATCATTGAATTTAACATGAATAGTTTCTTCAACAGTTAAAGTTCTAGAGTTATACACTCTATAGGCTTTAGATGTTTCAGAATATCCAATGAAAAATCCTTTATCAGACTTTGCATCAAATTTTCCAAGATCATCCTTGGTGTTGAGTATAAAACATTCACAGCCAAAGGTGTGGAAATATGATATGTTGGGTTTTCTTCCTTTCCACAGTTCATAGGGAGTCTTTTTCAGAATTGGTCTTACCAATATTATGTTTTGAAGGTAACATGCTGTGCTAACAGCTTCTGCCCAGAAGGATCTTGGTAAGCTGCATGAGTTGAGCATGGTCCTTGCCATCTCTTGCAAACTTCTGTTCTTTCTCTCAACAACCCTATTCTGTTGAGGTGTTCTAGCCACAGAGAAATTGTGTGAGATCTCATTCTCATCACAGAACATTTGAAAGTTTGCATTCTCAAATTCTCCACCATGATCACTTCTGATAACAGAAATACAGAATCCTTTCTCATTCTGTACCTTCTTGCAGAATATTGTGAAATTCCTAAAAGTCTCATCCTTTCTTCTTAGGAATGACACCCATGTAAATCTAGAATAGTCATCAACAATGACCAAACCATATTTCTTACCACTAAGACTTTCCGTTCTAATAGGACCAAACAAGTCAATGTGTAAAAGTTCTAGTGGTCTGCTAGTTGAAACAACATCCTTACTCTTAAAAGAGAGTCTTGTTTGTTTCCCTTTCAGACAGCTTTCACATAAAATGTCAGATTTGTATGAAAGCTTGGGCAATCCTTTAACAAGATTGTGTTTTGCTAATCTTGAGATTAATCTCAAGCTGGCATGCCCAAGTCTTTGATGCCAAATCTGTTTTTCATATTCAACAGAAATGAAACATTTTACATTTTGACTTGCTAGATCCTTTAGATCAATTTTGTACACATTGTTGTGTCTCTTAACAGTAAAGAGGGTTTGCTCAGAGGAGTCTTTGACTATGCATCCTTCCTTAGTAAAGGATACCACATAACCACTGTCACATAATTGACTTATGCTCAGTAAATTATGTTTTAGTCCCTCCACTAGGAGTACATTTTTAATAAGGGATGAAGGAGATATACCTACAGTCCCTATTCCAATGATCTTCCCTTGCTGATTTCCACCAAAGGTGACCACTCCACCAGCTCTAGGTCTAAGGTTTTGGAACAAAGACCTTTCTCCTGTCATGTGTCGCGAGCACCCACTGTACAGGTACCATTTGTGGGGTCTCCTTTGTCCTGTTAAACACATCTGCAACAGGAATAATTAAGTTTTTAGGTACCCATATTCTTTTGGGTCCTTTCTTGTTAGCTTTGGGCCTTGTTTTTCTCTTGTGTTTGCACTGAGCCATATTGTGTCCAGGCTTACCACAGTGAGAACACCCAGTAACCTTTTTTCCTTTAGAAAAATTTAAGACAGTAGGAGGTTCAGACATGTTATGATCACAAAAGCCTAGTCCACTTTTGTCAAGGGAATGCCTTTGATTTCCAAGCATTATATTCAGATTTTTTGTTCCTTTGACAAATTTGGCCAGATCTTTTTTCAGTTCCACAACCTGCTTCTGAAGTTTCTCATTCTCTTCAGACACAGCTTGTGAACTGCAATTTTTAGTCTCAAGAATTTTTTCCTTGAGCATAATATGTTCTATCTCAAGTGCCTCATATTTGTTACACATTTCTGTGTGGGCTTTGGATAGATTCTTATACTCTTGGAAAAGTTCCTGGGAACTTTCCACCAGATCATCATACATTTCTTGTAGAGTAAGGGGAAATACCTCAGCTTCAGAGCTGTCTGAAGATGGTAGACTAGCCATGAGACACAGATTTGCCTCTTATGAAGTGTCTTCTTCTTCTTCTGAGGTTGATTCATCAGGGTCTTCCCATGTTGTCGTAAGACCTTTCTTCTTTTTGAAAAACTTCTTCTTCTTGAAGTTGTTTTTCTTCAGTCTTGGGCAATCAGCCTTCATATGCCCTGGTTGCTTACATTCAAAGCAAATAATTTTATCAGTGTTAGACTCTTTACCTGTCTTACCTGATTTGGATGATGAAGGTTGGTTCTTTCTGAACTTTCCTCTGTTCTGCAACATTCTCTTGATCTTTCTGCTTAAAAGAGCAAGATCATTGTCATCTTCTGAGCTATCTTCAGAATCTTCATCTGCTTCTGAAGTTTCCTCAGCTTGCATAGCCTTCATGCTGCCATGCCTAGACTGTTTGGCCTTGGAGTTTAGAACTAGAGACTTCTTCTTGTTGTCATCTTCTCCAAGCTCAAGTTCATGGACTTTGAGAGATCCCAACAATTCTTCCATTCTCAGAGAGTTCAAATCTCTTGCCTCTTGGATGGTAGTGACTTTGGGTCTCCAGGACTTAGGTAGACTTCTTAGAATCTTCCTGTTGTTGTCTCCAGATTCATAGGTTCTTCCTAAGGACCTGAGTCCATTGGTTATGGTCTGAAACCTCCCAAACATTTGGTCAATGGTTTCAGTTTCTTCCATCTTAAACATCTCATACTGATGTATAAGCATGCTGATTTTGGATTGCTTGACAGTTTCAGTCCCTTCATGGGTTGCTGCAAGAGTATCCCAAATCTCCTTGGCAGAAGTGCATCCATGGACCTTCTCATATTCTGATTTATTCAAGGAACATATCAGATAGAGTTTGGCTTTAGCGTTCATCTGGACTCTAGTCTTCTGCTCCAAGGTCCATTCAGCCTTAGGTATAGGCACACCATTTTGCATAGGCACATAGTCTCCATCAGTGACCACATCCCAAACATCAATGTTGTTGCTTTCAATGAACAACTTCATACGATCTCTCCAGTAGTGGTAATCCACTCCATTGAATGCTGGGGGTCTTGTGATAGAGGCTCCTTCTGTGATGTATTTCCTGTTGCTGTTAGAAGCTTCCATTTGGATCTTTCAGTCCTCAAACACTTGTTAGGTGCTTCAACCCTGAGTAGAGCTCTGGTACCAACTGTAGGAACACAGGGAAACACTAGAAGGGGGGTTGAATAGTGTTTCTAAATATTTTAGAAAGCTTTTCGCAAACAGGTACTAAAAGCACGATTTCAGACAGGCTTTTAAGGGGCTGTCTGAAGTTTTCAGACGGCTTGTAAAAACTAATTTTAAAGGATGTTTTGTACCTTTATAAAATATCAGATTAATTATTATGACCCCTTGATTAGTATAAAAGGAATTGATAAGAGATAAGGGTAAGAAGACTTAGCCAAGGAATTTATCCTGGTTCACTCACTACTAGTGTGAGCTACGTCCAGTCCCAATGACAACTAGCAATTGGATTTTCTCTTAATCTTTCAAGATTACAAGTATTCTTTTACAGTCAAGCCTCTTCAGGCTCTACAACCAAGTATTCTTTTACAGACAAGCCTCTCCAGGCTCAAACCAACAAGTATTCTTTTTCAGACAAGCCTCTCCAGGCTCAACAAATAAATACAGAGAAGATAAAATGTTTAAGCTTACAAACTATATCAGCCTTGAAGCTTAAACAATTACAACTGTACAGAAAAACTGAGGTATGCTCAGGATAATACAATATGTGTACAAAGATAAAGATTATCAGAGTTGTTGCAGTGAAAACTTTTCAAGTTTTTTTGTTCTTGCTTTAAAAAAATTCTTCTCTATGAAGGTCTTCAAAGGAGGGGTATTTATACCCAATCTTTAATCCGTTGAAATACCACCGTTAAGAGATAGCATTAAATGCTATTTAATCCGTTGTGAGACATGCTTCTGAGAGCTCTGATATTTCTGACACGGTACAAGGTTGCTCCTGCCATAAAGCTGCTACAAATGTTGCTGCAGAGGCTGCGTTGCAGAGATTTCCTCAGTGGTGTATGAAATTCAAAAACACCAGGAAAGGTCTCTATGTTCCTTGCTATAAACGTGTTTAAAAAGGTACGTGCAACAGAGGTTCAGAAAAGTCTTCACAAACTTCAGCAGAGGGTGCCACGTCATAAATGAGACTTCAGACGACTTCAATACTTCAGACTAGAGGTGCCACGTCATCAAAAGACTTCAGACGGCACTGATACTTGAGACGGGTCGAACTACTTCAGCAGCTTCAACTCTTCAGACGAGTTCTGCTTCTTCAGACAGCTTCAACTCTTCAGACGAGTTCTGCTTCTTTAGACAACTTCAACACTTAGTCTTTTTATGTAGGCTCATAGTGACTCTTGCTGAAATCATAGATAAAACATTAAAGCATATGTGTATCTATGATAAGTACTTTAAGTCAAATTTGTCAACCATTAAAACTTGGGAATCTAGTTGTCTTAAAACATCATAAACAACCTTATGATATTTTTGAGACTCAACATTTCCTTCTTCTGATAATTTGTTTCTGAACACCCATTTGGTTCCTATTATAGTTTTCACATGGGGTTTAGGTACAAGTGTCCAGACATCACTCCTAGCAAATTGATTCAGCTCTTCTTGCATGGCTAGGATCCAACCTTCATCATGCAGAGCCTCTTCAATGTGTTTAGGTTCAATCTCAGAGAGAAGTGCAAGATTATTCAAGCTTCTGAATCTTGATCTTGTTCTTACTCCTTCTGAGGTGTCACCTATAATTTGCTCTCTTGGATGATGAGTTCGGTATCTCCAATCGCGATTGTGAGAGGGTACACACTCTGTCTGAGACTCAACAATGTTGGTCTGAGAAGGTCCAACTTCAGATACAAGTTCAGTCTTTTGCTTAGCAGGTCCTTCAGATGATCCTTCAGATTTTACATCTGGGTTTATCTCCACACCTGCAAAATCATCTTCTAGATCTGATAGTTCCCTATCATTCTCTTTGAAGTCATTGAATCTTACATGAATAGATTCCTCTACAACTAAGGTTCTTGCGTTATACACTTTGTAAGCCTTAGAAGTTTCAGAATATCCAATAAAGAAACCTTTGTAAGACTTAGCATCAAATTTTCCTAAATCATCTTTTGTGTTGAGTATGAAACACTCACATCCAAAGATTTGGAAGTAGGAAATTTTGGGTTTTCTTCCTTTCCACAATTCATATGGGGTTCTTTTGAGAATTGGTCTTACCAAAATTCTGTTCTGAATGTAACATGTTGTGTGAACAGCTTCTGCCCAAAAGGATCTAGGTAGATTGCTTGAAATGAGCATGGTCCTTCCCATCTCTTGCATGCTTCTGTTCTTTCTCTCAACAACCCCATTTTGCTGAGGTGTTCTAGCCACAGAGAAATTGTGTGAGATCCCATTCTCATCACAGAACAGTCTGAATCTTGAGTTTTCAAACTATCCACCATGATCACTTCTGATGGCAGATATGCAGATTCGTTTTTCATTCTGCACCTTCTTACAAATATTTGTGAAATTCTCAAAGGTTTCCTCTTTGCTTCTTAGGAATATAACCCATGTGAATCTTGTATAGTCATCAACAATGACCAATCCATATTTCTTTTTGCTAAGACTTTTTGTTCTAGTAGGACCAAACAAATCCATGTGAGTGAGTTCTAAAGGTCTGCTGGTTGAAACAATATTCTTACTCTTAAAAGAGTTTCTGGTTTGTTTCCCTTTCTTACAGTTTTCACATAAAATGTCAGATTTGAATGAGAGCTTTGGTAAGCCTTTAACCAGGTTGTGTTTGGTTAGCTTTGAGATCAATCTCAAGCTGGCATGTCCAAGTTTCTGATGCCAAATCTGTTTTTTATCTTCAATGGAAACAAAACACTTCACATTTTGACTTACAAGTTCCTCTAGATCAATCTTATACACATTATTGTGTCTCTTAGCAGAAAATAGAACATGATTTGAAGCATCTTTGACTATACATCCTTCTTTAGTGAAAGACACCACATATCCACTATCACATAATTGACTTATGCTCAGAAGATTGTGTTGTAATCCTTCCACTAGAAGCACATTTTTGATCAGGGAAAGAGGAGTCATACCTACTGTCCCAATGCCTGTGATCTTCCCTTGCTGGTGGGTGAGTTCTAAAGGTCTGCTGGTTGAAACAATATTCTTACTCTTAAAAGAGTTTCTGGTTTGTTTCCCTTTCAGACAGTTTTCACATAAAATGTCAGATTTGAATGAGAGCTTTGGTAAGCCTTTAACCAGGTTGTGTTTGGTTAGCTTTGAGATCAATCTCAAGCTGGCATGTCCAAGTTTCTGATGCCAAATCTGTTTTTCATCTTCAATGGAAACAAAACACTTCACATTTTGACTTACAAGTTCCTCTAGATCAATCTTATACACATTATTGTGTCTCTTAGCAGAAAATAGAACATGATTTGAAGCATCTTTGACTATACATCCTTCTTTAGTGAAAGACACCACATATCCACTATCACATAATTGACTTATGCTCAGAAGATTGTGTTGTAATCCTTCCACTAGAAGCACATTTTTGATCAGGGAAAGAGGTGTCATACCTCCTCTCCTACTCTAAAATTAGAACCGGTGCATTATCACTGGAATATAACTGAATTACAATAATCGTGCACACCTGATTTGGTACAAGAGGTTCCTATTTATAGGCTAAGGAAAGACAAAGAAAATTGGGGAGAAATCTATCTAAAAATGGCAACAGGGCAAGAATCAGCGTGATCTGCACTTCACCCTGCGCTACAGCGTAGGATGCAGCGCAGGTTCCAGAGAGCTTGCGCTTCACCCTGCGCTGTAGCGCAGGTTGAAGCGCAGCATGCGTCCTGCAGCTCCAAACTTTCTCTTTTTAATTTGATCTCTCCCCGAAACTGGTTTTGGTTGATTTGTCTTTCCTTGTTTCCCTTTTCTTGATGAAATCTTTGCATTTATTGAGCATCTTGGATTTAATTGGGAAGGTTGTCTGCAGAATTCTTGTTTAATTGGCAGTGATATGTTCATTAATTGCTCTCAAATAATCTTCAAATCTTCATTAATTGCCTTCAATTAAACTTCAAATCTTGCAGATATCTCCCTTATTTAATGTTATCTTTCCTTCAAATCAAATCCTTGCAATATTCTACAAAAATCAGCAATATTTCTATCAAAATAGCATCGAATTCAAATCCAAGAGTAATAAATACAATTTATCTAATATTTAATAAAGAAGGATTAAACTGGGGCAAAAATACCATTTTATCCTTGATAAGTGAACTAAAAAGTGCTCTAATTTATCATATGATTTTCACTTATCACTTACCTTGTTTGATATTAGGGGGTTGAGATCTTCTGTATCTCCCTTTTCTTTGTAGCATCTTTTTAATCTTTTTGATGAGAAGAGCTAAATCATCATCTTCTGAACAACCTTCAGACTCAGTATCACCATCTGAAGTGTCCTCTTCTTGCATGGCTTTATGCTATCATGCCTAGATTGTCTGGCCTTTGAGTTCAATGCCAGTGATTTCTTCTTGGTGTCATCTTCCCCAAGTTCAAGCTTATGAACTTTGAGAGAACCCAATAGTTCCTCCATTCTAAGAGAGTTTAAATCTTTGGCCTCTTGAATGGCTGTAACTTTGGGTCTCAAGGACTTTGGCAAACTCCTTAGAATCTTTCGATTGTTGTCTCCAGATTCAAAGGTTGTACCTAAAGACCTGAGTCCATTGGTTATTGTCTGAAATCTTCCAAACATTTGGTCTATAGTTTCAGACTCTTCCATCTTGAACATCTCATACTGATGCACAAGCAAGCTGATCTTGGATTGCTTGACAGTCTCTGTCCCTTCATGGGTAGCTGCAAGTGTCTCCCAGATCTCCTTGGCAGATGAGCATCCATGAACCTTTTCATATTCTGATTTGTTCAATGAACATATCAGATAGAGTTTGGCCTTGGCATTTAACTGAACTCTAGCCTTCTGCTCTAAGGTCCATTCAGCCTTAGGTATGGGCACTCCAGCATGCATAGGAACATAGTCTCCATCAGTGACCACATCCCATACATCAGTATTGTTGCTCTTAATGAACAACTTCATGCGATCCCTCCAGTAGTGGTAGTCCACTCATTGAATGCAGGGGGTCTCGTAATAGAGGCTCCTTCAGTGATGTACTATCTGTTGCTGTTGGAAGGTTCCATTTGATCTGACCTCTACATTGATTAGGTGCTAACCCCGAGGTTAAGCTCTGGTACCAACTGAAAATACACACAGGGAAACACTAGAAGGGCGGTTGAATAGTGTTTCAATGGAAACCTTAAGTTTTTGGTAAACTTTTTAGAAAAACGTTTCAGAAAATCTTCAGACGATGAATTACGATCTGAAGTTTTGCTGTATCTTCTGAACTTGAGTTCAGACTTAAAATTTGCATGTAAATGTATCTTTGAAAAGATTAAGGTTCCCTATTTAAAATGCTTTTCACGCCCCTTTTTGGTTAGAAGAAAAACTGAATTCACAGAGTTTAAGGGAAAGAGAGAACACAACCAAATTTATCCTGGTTCACTCACTTTTACCGTGAGCTACGTCCAGTCCCAAAGGCAACCCGCCAATGGATTTCCACTATTCTTGCAAGAATTACAAGTATTCTTTTCTGTCAAGCCTCTTCAGGCTCTACCACAAGTATTCTTTTCTGTCAAACCTCTTCAGGCTCTACCACAAGTATTCTTTTCTGTCAAGCCTTTTCAGGCTCTACCACAAGTATTCTTTTCTGTCAAGCCTCTTCAGGCTCTACAAAACTTATCCAAGTGTAACCCAAGTATTCTTTCAGACAGAAAGCCTCTCCAGGATTCACAACCCAAACTGTTCTAAGTTTAAACAAGAAAGAGAATTAGTTCACTATCTTCAGATGATAGCTGTGAACTTTGATGTACAAAAAGCCGAGGGTTTCTCAGAATATGAAAATGAATGATTGTACAAAGAATATCAGAGTTCGATTTTTGCAGCGTGTAGTTTCTTTTGGTTGATAATGCTTCTCTCTTCTTCAATTCTTCATGGGACGTATTTATAGTCTCCAAAGGATAAATGCTCGTTACCAAATAACATTTAATGCATTCAGAATACGTTTGACATAGCTCTGTTCAAAGCAATCTGAGTAGAAGCAGGTGCAGCAGGTCTGCGCACACAAAGCAGTCTGGGTAGGAGCAGCAGCGTTGCAGACTTTCCTTAAATGTGCTAAACATTTGAACGAGGAAGAAAAGCAACACTGACTCATGCTGAAGTAGGTAAGATCTTGATTTGAACGTTCCTCGTACTCAGCAACGTCTTCTATGGTCAAACCATTGTCTTGAAGACTTCATCTTTTAGATGAAAGGGATGCTTCAGATGCACTTCACTTCTTTCGAGGTTAATTGCTCTTCAAACGATGTTTGATCTTCAGACGATGATAAACTTTCAGATGATGTTTCACACTCTTATGATCTGAAATAAAATAGAGTATTGTGAAGGCATTTTGTCATAAATTTATCTGAATATTTATATTTGTTATTCATTAAAACCTATTGAGAGACTGAGACTCAAGGTAAATAATTTTATAACTTTCGAGACTCAACACGGGGTGTTCTTAGAGATTGTTTGTGAAATCTTGTGACAGGGTGTCATAAGTAAGGTTGTTGTTCGAGTGGCGAGGTGTCACGATTGAACATGCTCTTGTGGGGTGGAAGAGATAAACCTTTTGTTTATTAGAAAGTCTTTCTTTAGGATTGAGTGTGCATGGTGTTTTTAATCAATTCTATAGTGAAAGCTGATTTAGTGGTGTGCTAGATCAAAACTGGTTGTAGGCCCCTTTTAGTGGCTGAACCAGTATAAATCATTGTGTTATCTTTTCTATCCCTATACTATATTGAATTGTAATTCTTGGCAATATAAATTTGGTTCTTGATTGATAAAATAACAGAAACTAAATAGATAATTTGATTGATTTCTGAAACTTTGATTTGTTTACTGTTTGAAGAATCATTAATCTTAAGGAATCAATCTTGATAGTGATAGTGAAGTAGTTAAGTTTTCCAACCAGTCTCCTGTATCTCTCAGAATATAAAAGTGGCTCCCCTTACTTGGTAGGAGTTTAACATTTGGATCCATAGTTGTGTCAACGGGCTTAGAATTCATTAGCCCGATCTCCTCTAAAATATCAAATTCATACTTCATCTGAGAAATTACAATTCTATTCTTGGATTGTGCTACCTTAAAACCTACAAAGTATCTAAGTCTGCCAAGGTCTTTAGTTTGAAAATGATGACAAATGTGTTGTTTTATCTGTGAAATACCATGGTGATCACTACATGTAATGATAATGTCGTTAACATACACTACCAAGTAGATACACCTAGTAGCTGAATGGTGATAAAACACAGAATGATCAACCTCACTCTGAGTCATACAAAACTGTTGGACTACTGTACTGAATCTATGTTACTATGTCATGGGAGACTGCTTAATACCATATAAAGACTTGTGGAGACGGAATTTTGGCGACATGAGATAAAAGGTCACCGTAGTCTAACCCGAATATCTGAGTATAACCTTTGGCTACTAATCAAGCTTTGGGCCAATCAATATTTCCATCAAGGCCAGCTTTCACTGTGAAGATCCATCTACAACCAACAACAAATTTCCCAAAAGGAAAAAGAACGAGATCTCAAGTACCATTGTTCCGAAAAGCACACAATTCATCAATTATTGAAGGACTCCAACCAGGGTGGGCTAAGGAATCACTTGTAGTTTTAGGAATAGACACAGAGGACATGGAATAAAAACAAGTATAATGAAATGTGGATAGGCTGTGATAACTTAGAGTGACATAATGAGGTGAAGGATTACGAGTGGAGTGTATACCGTTACGAAGTGTAATAGGGAGATCATGCTCAAGAGGTGGTGCTGGAGAGGACAGAGGAGTTGGCTCCTGAGGAGAGTTGGTAGGTGGCCCATTTGGAAGGCATGGATGCTGTCAGCGATGATAAACCCATAGAGGAGGCTGAGGTGGTGGATCTCCTTGCACAATGGACATGTCTAAGGTATCAAAGACAAAAGGGGTGGTGGTAGATACAGAATCATACCGATAGGTGGAGGAATTAGACTCAAAGTAGGGAGAAGACTTAAAGAAGACGATATTAACTGAAATGAGATATCTATGAAGAGAGGGTGAGAAACACTTATACCCCTTCTGAGACCAAGGGAAGCCTAAAAAGACACTTACGAGACCTAGCTGACAATTTATCAAGACCGGGACTAAGATTATGAACAAAACACGTAGACCTGAAGACTCTAGGAGGTAATGGGTTGAGAGGCTGATGAGGGAACAATATAGAGTGAAGTACATAGTTGTTTAGGACAAAAGATGACATGCGATTGATGAGATAGCACACAGTGAGAACAGCGCCACCCGAAAATTGTTAAGGGATATGACCATGAAATAAAAAAGGGTTTGAGTTGTTTCAATGAGGTGTCTATTCCTGCGCTCCGCAACCCCATTTTGTTGAAGGGTATATGCATAGGAGGTCTGATGAAGAATACCATGGGAAGCCATGAGTATCTGAAAAGAATGGGAGAGATACTCACAAGCATTATCACTATCGAGAGCACTGATAGAAACAACAAATTGATTTTTGACTTCATTATAAAAAGGATTGAAATATAGACAACAACTCAGAATGATTTTTCATAAAAAACAACCAAGTGTAGAAACACACAGGAAAACATTAGAAGCAGGGGTTGAATAGTGTTTTTATAAACTTAGCATTTTTATGGAAATCTTTCATAAAACTAAGTTTAAAGGACTTTCAGATAGTAATTCAGACGTTGTTTGAAGCATTATCATTTGTCTGAAGATTTTAGATAGAGTTTTCCTATAAACTTTGGTAACGATATTTTCACAAAACTGCTTATAAAAAACTTAGTTCAAAATCCCTCTTCTTGTTAGAATAAACTGAATATACAAAGATAAGGGATAGAAGAGCACTCAACCAATTTATCCTAGTTCACTCACACCACCCGTCAGCTACCTCCAATCCCAATGCCAACAAGCTACTGGATTTTCTCTTAATCTCAAAGAATAAAAGTATTCTTTTGTTCACCAAGCCTCTTTAGCCTCTATACAACAAGTATTCTTTGTCCTACCAAGCCACTCCTGGCTCTAACAACAAGTATTCTTTGTCCTACCAAGCCACTCCTGGCTTTAACAACAAGTTAATGTTTATAGAGAAATTTGAACTTAGAACACAAGTTCTATGTTTTGGATGTACAAGAAATAACATAGATCTAACTCTGGATATGAAAGTTGATTGTACAAGAATTTTTACAACATGTAAACCCTCAAAGGATTTTTGCAGAATATTTCGAAGATTGGGCTTGTAAGAATATTCTTTTCTTTCTTTTTCATGACGGCAACTACCAGCTTCAGGAAACTTTTGATATTTATAGGCTTCGTTCAACTTGAAGAATGTCATTGAGAAGTCCGTTGTGAGATAGCATTAGATGCGTTTAATCCTGTTAGACACAGCCACTGTCACCGTACTAGGTTGCAACACCGTTCTAACTTCTGCGAATTCTGAAGAGAAACATTTCTCCTTTTATGCTTTCATTTTGAATCGCAGTCAAAAAGTTGCCTTTTTTCATGCTTTTCTAATGTACTGAGATTGCGTGTAGTTCTGGTACTGGCTTTGACTTTCCACGTCAGACGTCGTTGTACTTCAAACAGACTACATCTTTAGATGGGAACCATCATCTGAACCATTCTCACTTCAGACAGATCCTTGATCTTCAAAACTTGACCAACTTCAGATCTTAGCTTGACTTCAGATAGACTTTCTTCAGAAGTTCTCTAAAATAACAGAACTTTAAAATATTGATTAAGCATAAATTTTCGAGTTTAATTAAGTTTATAATCATCAAAACTAAGTGTTGGGGTGTCTTAGACTTTTAGGTCTTGAGGCTGAATATTCTCCTCCTTTTTTATGATAACAAACTTAAATAAACTAATAGGGATAAAGTTTAAGAAATAAGAGCAAATATTAGAATAAGAGTTATAGGTTTAAAGATTATCTCCCTGTCAAACATATTCTCCTTTTTTCTGTTATTGTACGCATTCTGCTTTCATTGATATGTGTTAAGTTCATGCGTTATGCTCCCCCTGAACTGCATATTTCTTCCTGTTACTGCATTTTGTTTCTCAACACTTATCACAATTGTGTTAGTTTTACTCCCCCTTTTGTCATCCATCAGAAGGGTACCAGAGTATTAGTACGAAAGTACAAAGATGCAATTTTTATTAGAACATTGAGAAACATTCCATCAGACGATAAATCAGAGCACTTTAAATCATATAAACAGATTCAAAATAGAGTATTTGGGAACATTTCAGAGCATATTTATTTCCGATTTAAGCATTTATATATATGGTTTTCAATCCAGAATACGCAAATCAGAATATCATAGCAATATCAAGAATAATAAACAAAATGAATCTCTAAATAACAACTTATTTTATTAAAACTAAAATGACTTTTACATCATAGACATGAATACATTCACTTTTTTCAGTTTCCTAAATGCTTTGCAGCATGTATGTTTAGATTTGAGAATTTAAGCTTTCCCTTCAGGTTGCTTCTATAGCCATCATTCTTGTGGTTACTGCTTTCTTCAACAATCGGCTAGGGTTTGGGGTTTTAGACAATCCTAGAGCTAGGAGAAGGTCAAAAGTCCTATTACCGAACATGCTTCTAGAATATGTAGAAACACAGGGAAACACTAGAAGGGGGGTTGAATAGTGTTTCTTAATAGTTTGTGGAAGCTTTTCGCAAACGGTTAAGTTTACAACAGTTTCAGACAGGTTTAAGAGGCTGTCTGAAGTTTCTTAAGAAGGCTTCTGAAAAGATCTTTAAAAAGGTTTCTTGCTTTTTAAAATTATCAGAACAGTTTTCAACACCCTTTGGTTAGTATAAATAAATTGACAAGAGATAAGGGATAGAAAACTTAGCCAAGGAATTTATCCTGGTTCACCCACTACCACTGTGAGCTACGTCCAGTCCCAATGCCAACTAGCACTTGGATTTTCTCTTAATCTTCACCAAGATTACAAGTATTCTTTTACAGTCAAGCCTCTTCAGGCTCTACAACCAAGTATTCTTTTACAGACAAGCCTCTTCAGGCTCTACAACCAAGTATTCTTTTACAGACAAGCCTCTCCAGGCTCAAAGGCAATTTTTTTACAAAGAGATATGTCTAAGCTTTTAAACTACACAAGTTTGAAGCTTAAACAGAGACGATGTACAATAAAAACTGAGGTATGCTCAGGATATACAAATGATGTACAATGAATATGAAATCAGAGTGTTTTTACTGAGAAAAACTTGCAGCGTGATTTCTCTTAGACTTTCTTATATATGCAGTCACTCTCTTGATGGTCTTCATGAAGGGCTATTTATAACCAATCTTCAATCCGTTGAAATACCACCGTTTAGAGATAGCATTAAATGCTATTTAATCCGTTGTGAGACATGCTTCTGAGAGTTCTGATTTTTCTGACACAGTACAAGGTTGCTCCTGCCATAAAGCTGCCACTGTTGTTGCTGCAAAGGCTGCATTGCAGGGATTTCCTCAGTGGTGTATGAAATTCAAATATACTAGAAAGGTCACTGTGTTCCTTGCCATAAATATGTTTGAAAAGGTACGTGTAGCAGAGAACGCTTGACTCAGCAAAATTTCAGAGATGTCTTCACATATTTCAGCAAAGAGTGCCACGTCATTAATGAGACTTCAGATGGCTTCAACACTTCAGACGGGTTGCGCACTTCAGACGGCTTTTCCACTTTAGACAGGTTGACAACACTTCAGACAGTCTTTATAAGTTCAGAATGGCTTGCTGAAATCATAGATAAGTCATTAAACATTTATGTATCTATGATAAGTATTTTAACCTAAATTTGTTAAGCATTAAAACTTGAGAAGTGAGCTATCTAAAACATCATAATTTACTTTATGATATTTTTGAGACTCAACATTCTCCCCCTTTTTAATGATGAAAAATTTGTTTAAAATAAACTTAAAAAAATAACTCCCCCTCAAATAAAGATCTCTCAGGTCAAACAGATTCTGATCAATTACTCTTATCAAATACTCCCTTGAGACCTGTAATTACTTCAGATTTTGTTAGTTTTAATACTCCCCCTTTTGTCATCAATCAAGAGGGATTTCAGAGCATGACTTCAAAATAATCACAGTAAAAACATTGAGATACCAGCATTCATGAGAACAAACAGAATATATTATCAGGCAAAAGAGTTCACATAACAGAAATTAAGAACTCAAAATGAAGTTAACACCAAACATGGCTAAACATCATAGACTATCCATCTTTCATCAGCAAGGCCTCTTTCATAAAGGAGAGAAATTCTTCCTTTGCCTTGTCATTCTGATAAATGACAGCAGTCTTCAATTCTTCTTGCCCAGTTCTGATGTGCTGTTGCTCTTGAAGGATTTGATCTTGCTTAGCAACAAGAGTAGCATTTCTTTTCTCCAAGCTCTTCACTTTATGCCTCAGCTTCCTGTTCTCTTCCTCAAGATTCAGTTCCACTTCATATAGAATGATCTGAATGTGCCTGCAAACGAATCTGAGCAGATCAAATCCTGGATGCAACCCATAATCTTCGGGATGACTCACAGGAAAGAAGAAAGTTCTCATAGGGCAGATTAGCTTCCAGTCTTCATTAAAGGGTTCAGACATGGGGACTCTACCTCTGATATATTGATACTGCATATTGGTGGAGACACCATAGTCTATGATGGAGTCATCATCTGGTCCTGCAGATCCAAAAGAGGATCCAACATCCTCTCTGATCTTCCAGTGGGATAACCATACCCTATCCCTATAGTTGTGATATAAACCTCCACCTTGTCTTTTGATCCGAGCAGGTAGCTCCTTCCATTCTGTTGGAGTTAAAGGTTTCTGGGGAACTGGATAAGCTTTAGGTTCCTTGAACTTGTCAGCAGGGCCTTCTTCCAGGGGGTACCTAGGAACAATCCTGTCAGGTTGCACCGGAATCTCTGTGGTTGGCCTGATGGAGATTGTTCTAGGTGGCCTATAGCCTCTCATGCATACCGACTTCATGTAGTCCCTCTCAAAAAGTTCAGCTTCAGTAGACAGTTGCCTGACAAAATACCATTCATCATTAAACAACCTGAGGGAGTCACCAAGAAGGGGTTAAGTGGAGCCCACTTATGAGCAGGTGGAACTTCACCCTTTCTGATCTTTTCAATCTGGCCTGAGTAAAACTGATCTGAACTGCCTTGATACTTTGCCCTTTCTTCACCAGCAGTGTGCTTGATAAGGCCATAGTGAAGAGAGATGGAGGGTTCATTTCTGAAAAACTGCAGCTCTTCAAATAAGTTGGGGAACTTGGGGACTCTGACCCTCTCACTGAAAGGTTCCTCATACTTTTTGTGGGGTACTTCAGCAGCTTCATCATATTGGTGCTGAGTGAAAGGAAAAGCATAAGGATCAAATGTAGGCTCTGTGAAGAAGTCCCTACTTTGGGTCCTAGCCTTATATGCTCAGGCAGCATGCTTCCTTTCTATACTTCAGAGCTGTCACCTTGCTGATGTTCATCTGTGGGGTCTTCAGACTGAGTGGATTCTGAAGATGATGAAGGTGGTGATAAGGGAGGTGATGGAAGTGCTTCTTCTTCTTTCTCCTCTACTATTTTCTTCTCAGGTGATGAAGGTGGTGATGTGGTCACATTATCAAACCTTACCCTGAGCCTTTTCTGAGGAGGTTTAGCTTTCTCAGGTTCCCTCTCATTTTCCTTTTCAGCTTGCTTCTCTTCTCTTCTTCTCTCTAAATACAGGTTTGCTTTGACAAAGTTTTGATACTTGCCAGCCTCATCCATTTCCTCCAGTTGACTTGTAATGCTCCTTGTAATCCTAACAGAGGGTTCAGGAGCTGGCTGAAATAAATTTGTTTTTGTTCTCCTTCTTTGCTGTGTACTGGATCTTTTTCTCTTCTTGGTCTCTTGAGCAATAGAAGCTAGCCTTTCATCTTCAGCAAGAGCTAGCTGAGAGGCTACTGCAAGAGCATAATCAGTCTTTTCTTGCTCAGCCTTCTTCTCCATTTCTTCATTCTCCAAAGCTGTAGAAAGGGCTACTACTTGAATAAGCTCAGGATCAGAAGGACATGCAGCCAGAGGTGCTGCTGCCAAAGCTTCAGAATCAGCAATCTCAGCTACCTCTTCCTCATGAGCCTTTCCTTCTGTTTCAGAAGTAGGCTTAGGAGTAAGGGTTCTTAAACCTTCAAAACCCTGACCCACAATTTCATATGGCTTTTTGCAAAGCCTTCTGAACAGGTTCAGATGTCTGAGTGTGCAAGTCCATAGCTTCTAGAGACACCTTTGCTGAACTCTTGACAGGGAGCTTCTTCCTTTTCAGATGAGGGGATGGCTTGGAAGGCTTGAACTCATCTTTTCTGATATCCCCCTGAAGCTCTTTCTCAAGAATCTCAAAGGTGGTTCCTCTTCTTGAGGCCTTCTCCATAAGAACACTCTCCTTTAGAGTAGGAGATGGAGGTCGTGGAGTGAGCTTGATTCCCATGCTCTTCAAGTTTGACTCACCAAAGAACACAGGAGATTTATGGTCACATAATCTTTCAATAGGTACCTTAAAATGCTTAAGTACCTTCATGATTAGAGTGTTGTCGGGAAGATTTCCAGCAGAGTCTTGAATCTTCTTCTGCATATGGAACATGATAATGCTTGGGAGATTGACTTTCTTCTTCTGAAGCAGGTGAATCAGACAAAACCTTTCCAATTCTGAGACATGGTTTCTACTTCCACTCTTAGGGATTATTGCACACCCTAAGATAGCATGAAGAACTCTGACCTTCTCTAGCAAGAACTTGGAATCCAGGCTTTTGGGTTCTTCTGTTCCATACAGCATCTTTGTAAACAACTTGTGCCCACCATTCTTCATCTCCCACCCAGGAATGAAGGTTGCACCTTCAACCTTAACATCAGTGATTGTGGAGAGAATGCCTTGATCAACAAAAACTGAAACCCCTAGAGCAGAGGCTTTGATGCTTACATACACTCCCTTAGAATTAGGTATTCCTCGAGCAGAAGACCATAAATCCACCATACTTTGTTCATGCCATTGACAGTTAATATGGTTGAAGAAAGAAGTCCACCCAGCTGCATCAAATTCCTCAACCAAATCCATGTCAATATTGCGAAGCTCGTCAAGATTCACTCCCTTTGATCTAACCACATTTCCACCAGAACCAGTGGTCTTCTTGGATGCCATTGTTGAGTTGCAGGGAAACTTTGAGAGAAAAAGGTTGCTTGAGCAGTGAAGAAGATCAAACGGAATATTGAGGAAAGAGAGTGTAAGGCTTCCTTGACACACTTACTCCTGCATTTATAGACCCATGATGCAATGATGCCCTGTACCGGCTGCATAGACTTCGAGTAACGTGCGAAGTGGAAGAGACAAAAACTTTAAAAGAAGGAATTCAACCATCTCAGATAGCCACATCAGCCAGTTACTTCAGATAGGTGAAAATTTCAGACACACAAATAAATTTCAGATAATCTAAAATTTCAGACATGTCACTGTTTCAGACACACTGAAATTTCAGACGCACTAAAAATTTAAGATAACATAATAATACCAGACACAATTAATTTTTAGAGAATGCATGTATATTTAAGTTGTTGCGTATGAACTTAAATCTATCTTCAGCCAGGGGTTTTGTGAATATATCTGCCCATTGATGCTCTGTGTCAATGAACTGAATATCAAAAACACCTTTCTGAACATAGTCTCTAATGAAATGATGTTTGATTTCTATATGCTTTGCCCTAGAATGTTGAATGGGGTTTTTGGATAAATTAATTGCACTGGTATTATCACAAAGAACAAGTATAGCAGAGATAGGAATATTAAAATCCTCAAGCTGATACTTAACCCATAGCAGTTGTGAACAACAACTGGCTGCTGATATGTACTCTGCTTCTGCTGCTGATAAAGCAATGGTGCTTTGCCTTTTGCTTGACCAGCTGATCATGTTATTTCCAAAGAAATGACATCCTCCACTGGTGCTCTTTCTTTCTATTCTATCTCCAGCAAAGTCAGCATCACAGTATCCTATTAACCTGCAATCTTTGCTCCTCTTATAGCATAGACCAAGATTAGTAGTATCTTTCAGATATCTAAAAATTCTTTTAACAGCTTTGTAATGAGTAATTCTTGGATCTGATTGAAATCTAGCACAGAGACAAACACTGAACATTATGTCAGGTCTGCTTGCTGTTAGATACAACAAAGAGCCAATCATTCCTCTGTACAAAGTTTGATTCACTGGTTCTTCTTTGTCATCTTTGCTCAAAGATGCAGAGGGATGCATAAGAGTTGACATGGGTTTGCAATCACTCATGTTGAACTTCTTAAGCATTTCTTTTGTATATTTTTCTTGATGGATCCATATACAATCAGAATCTTGCTTAATTTGAAGTCCTAAGAAAAATTTTAGTTCTCCCATTAAACTCATTTCAAATTCTAATTGCATCAACTCAGAAAACTCCTTGCACAGAGAAGAATCAGTTGAACCAAATATAATGTCATCAACATATATCTGGACAAGTATAAAATCTTTGTTAGACTGTTTTCTGAAAAGGGGTATCTACTTTTCCTCTTTCAAAACCATTTTTGATAAGAAAACTGCTCAGTCTGTCATACCATGCTCTTGGAGCTTGTTTCAGACCATAAAGATCCTTTTTCAATTTGAAAACATGATCAGGAAAAACAGTGTCTTCAAAACCAGGGGGTTGTCTAACAAAAACTTCTTCTTCAATGAAACCATTGAGGAAGGCACTTTTGACATCCATTTGATATAGTTTGATGCCATTATTTACAGCATAAGAGAGAACAATCCTAATTGCTTCTAATCTAGCAATAGAGGCAAAGGTTTCAGTGAAGTCAATACCTTCTTGTTGATTGTACCCTTGAGCCACCAATCTTGCTTTGTTTCTGACCACTTTTCCTTCTTCAGACAACTTGTTTCTGAACACCTATTTGGTTCTAATAATTGTTTTCCCATGGGGTTTAGGAACAAGTGTCCAGACATCACTCCTAGCAAATTGGTTTAGCTCCTCTTTCATGGCTAGAATCCACCCTTCATCATGCAGAGCTTCATCAATGTTCTTTGGCTCAATTTCAGACAGGAGAGCAAGAGAATTCAAATTCTTGAATTTTGATCTTGTCTTAACTCCTTCTGAAGTGCTGCCAATGATTTGCTCTTTGGATGATGTGATTTGTATCTCCAGTCAGGTTTCTGAGTGATATCAAATCAGTCTGAGACTCAACATTGGTCTGAAGAGGTTCAGTGGCAGATGGTGCTTCAGACACCTGTTCATCCTTGATGTTGTCATGATTATTCAACTCCATTCCTGCAAAGTCACCTTCTAGATCTGATAATTCCCTATCAGTCTCTTTCTTGTCATTAAATTTAACATGGATTGATTCATATACAGTTAAAGTTCTAGAGTTATATACTCTATAGGCTTTAGATGTTTCAGAATATCCTATGGAAATTCCATTGTCAGATTTGGCATCAAATTTTCCAAGATCATCCTTGGTGTTGAGTATAAAACACTCACAGCCAAAGGTGTGGAAATATGATATGTTGGGTTTTCTTCCCTTCCACAATTCATAAGGAGTCTTTTTCAGAATTGGTCTTACTAATATTCTGTTGAGGTTAATAGCTTCCACAAGTTGTGTTAATAGCTTCTGCCCAGAAAGATCTTGGTAGATTGCATGAGTTGAGCATGGTTCTTCCCATTTCTTGCAAGCTTCTGTTCTTTATCTCAACAACCCCATTTTGCTGAGGTGTTCTTGCCACAGAGAAATTGTGTGAGATCCTATTCTCATCACAGAACAGTTGAAAGTTTGCATTCTCAAACTCTCCACCATGATCACTTCTAATAACAGATATACAGAATCCTTTTTCATTTTGTACCTTCTTGCAGAATATTGTGAAATTCCTGAAAGTCTCATCCTTGCTTCTTAGAAATAACACCCATGTGAATCTAGAATAGTCATCAACAATGACCAAACCATATTTCTTTCCACTAATGCTTTCTGTTCTAATAGGACCAAACAAGTCAATATGTAACAATTCTAAAGGTCTGCTAGTGTAAACAACATCCTTACTCTGAAAAGAGTGTCTTGTTTGTTTTCCTTTCAGACAGCTTTCACATAAAATGTCAGATTTGTAAGAAAGCTTGGGCAGTCCTTTAACAAGGTTGTGTTTTTCTAACTTTGAGATAAATCTCAAGCTGGCATGCCCAAGTCTTTGGTGCCAAATCTGTTTTTCATCTTCAATAGAGAGAAAACATTTTACATTTTGGCTTTCCAAATCCTCTAGATCAATTTTGTACACATTGCTGTGTCTCTTAGCAGTAAAAAGAATTTGATCACGAGAGTCTTTGACTATACATCCTTCTTTAGTAAAGGAAGCCACATATCCACTGTCACACAATTGAATTATGCTCAGTAGATTGTGCTGAAATCCCTCTACTAGAAGAACATTCTTAATAAGGGAAAGGGGAGACATACCTACAGTCCCTATTCCTGTGATCTTCCCTTGCTGATTTCCACCAAAAGTGACCACACCTCCTGCTCTGTGCCTAAGGTTTTGGAACAAAGACCTTTCTCCTGTCATGTGTCGCGAGCACCCACTGTCTAGGTACCATTTGTGGGGTCTCCTTTGTCCTGTTAAACACATCTGCAACAGGAATGATCAAGTTCTTAGGTACCAATATTCTTTTGGGTCCTTTCTTGTTAGATTTGGGTTTTGCTTTTCCCTCGTGTTTACACTGAGCCACATTGTGTCCAGACTTGCCACAGTGAGAACACCGAATAGCTTTCTTTTTGCCTTTAGTAAAATTTTTGAAAATATGACGTTCAGAGGTATCATGATCACAAAAGCCAAATCCACTTCTGTCAAGGGGATCCCTTTGATTGCCAAGCAATCTGTTAAGGTTTTCTGTTCCTTTGACAAATTTAGCTAAGTCTTTTGTCAGTTCCTCAACTTGTTTCTGAAGTTTTTTGTTTTCTTCAGAGACAGTTTGTGAACTGCTGCTTTCAGTCACTAGAATTCTCTCCTTGAGCATAATATTTTCTATCTCAAGAGCCTCAAATTTACTACACATTTTTGTGTGGGCCTTGGACAGATTCTTATACTCTTGGAAGAGTTCCTTGGAACTTTCCATCAGGTCATCTTACATCTCTTGAAGAGTTAAGGGAAATACCTCAGATTCTGAGCTATCTGATGAGGGTAGGCTGGCCATGAGACACAGGTTAGCCTCTTCTGAAGTGTCTTCCTCTTCTTCTGAGGTAGACTCATCAAGATCTTCCCATGTTGCCATCCGACCCTTCTATTTCTTGAAGAATTTCTTCTTTTTGAAGTTGTTCTTCTTCAGTCTTGGACATTCAGCCTTCATATGACCTGGTTGTTTACACTCATAGCATATAATTTTGTCATTTTGAGAATCCTTACTTGACTTACCTGATTTAGAGGTTGAGGGTTGGTTCTTTCTAAACTTTCCTCTGTTCTGTAGCATCCTCTTGATTTTCCTGCTGAGAAGAGCAAGATCATCATCTTCTAAGCTATCTCCAGAATCTTCATCTGCTTCTGAAGTTTCCTCAGCTTGCATGGCTTTAATGCTGCCATGCCTAGGGTGTTTGGCTTTAGAGTTTAATGCCAGAGATTTTCTTCTTGATGTCATCTTCCCTAAGTTCAAGCTCATGAACTTCGAGAGATCCCAACAGTTCTTCCATTCTAAGAGAGTTTAAGTCTCTGGCCTCTTGAATGGTTGTAACTTTGGGTCTCCAGGACTTTGGCAAACTTCTCAGAATCTTTCTATTATTGTCTCCAGATTCAAAAGTTCTACCTAAAGACCTGAGTCCATTAGTTATAGTCTGAAACCTCCCAAACATTTGATCTATGGTTTTAGATTCTTCCATCCTGAACATCTCATATTGATGTATAAGCATGCTGATTTTGGATTGCTTGACAGTCTCAGTCCCTTCATGGGCGGCTGCAAGTGTATCCCAAATCTCCTTGGCAGATGAACATCCATGAACCTTCTCATACTCTGATTTGTTCAGAGAACATATCAAATAGAGTTTGGCTTTAGCATTTAACTGAACTCTAGCCTTCTGCTCTAAGGTCCATTCAGCCTTAGGTATTGGCACTCCGCTATGCATAGGCACATAGTCTCCATCAGTGACCACATCCCAAACATCAATGTTGTTGCTCTCAATGAACAACTTCATACGATCCCTCCAATAGTGGTAGTCCACTCCATTGAATGCTGGGGGTCTTGTGATAGAGGCTCCTTCAGTGATGTACTGTCTGTTGTTGGAAGCTTCCATCTGGATCTTTAATCCTCAAACACTTGTAAGGTGCTCAACCCTGAGTTGAGCTTTGATACCAACTGTAGAAACACAGGGAAACAATAGAAGGGGGGTTGAATAGTGTTTCTTAATAATTAATGGAAGCTTTTCTCAAACGGTTAAGTTTACAACAGTTTCAGACAGGTTTAAGAGGCTGTCTGAAGTTTCTTAAGAAGGCTTCTGAAAAGATCTTTAAAAAGGTTTCTTGCTTTTTAAAATTATCAGAACAGTTTTCAACACCCTTTGTTTAGTATAAATAAATTGACAAGAGATAAGGGATAGAAAACTTAGCCAAGGAATTTATCCTGGTTCACTCACTACCACTGTGAGCTACGTCCAGTCCCAATGCCAACTAGCACTTGGATTTTCTCTTAATCTTCACCAAGATTACAAGTATTCTTTTACAGTCAAGCCTCTTCAGGCTCTACAACCAAGTATTCTTTTACAGACAAGCCTCTCCAGGATCAAAGACAATTTTTTTACAAAGAGATATGTCTAAGCTTTTAAACTACACAAGTTTGAAGCTTAAACAGAGACGATGTACAATAAAAACTGAGGTATGCTCAGTATATACAAATGATGTACAATGAATATGAAATCAGAGTGTTTTTACAGAGAAAAACTTGCAGCGTGATTTCTTTTAGACTTTCTTGGATATGCAGTCACTCTCTTGATGGTCTTCATGAAGGGTTATTTATAACCAATTATCAATCCGTTGAAATACCACCGTTTAGAGATAGCATTAAATGCTATTTAATCCGTTGTGAGACATGCTTCAGAGAGTTCTGATTTTTCTGACACAGTACAAGGTTGCTGCTGCCATAAAGTTGTCACTGTTGTTGCTGCAAAGGCTGCGTTGCAGGGATTTCCTCAGTGGTGTATGAAATTCAAATATACCAGGAAAGGTCTCTGTGTTCCTTGCCATAAATATGTTTGAAAAGGTACGTGCAGCAGAGAGTGCTTGACTCAGCAAAGAGTGCCATGTCATTAATGAGACTTTAGACGGCTTCAACACTTCAGACGGGTTGCGCACTTCAGACGGCTTCAACACTTCAGACAGGTTGAACCTTCAAAAGGCTTTTCCACTTTAGACAGGTTGACAACACTTCAGACAGTCTTTATAAGTTCAGAATGGCTTGCTGAAATCATAGATAAGTCATTAAACATTTATGTATCTATGATAAGTATTTTAACCCAAATTTGTTAAGCATTAAAACTTGAGAAATGAGCTATCTAAAACATCATAATTTACCTTATGATATTTTTGAGACTCAACAGAATAGGCAAAAGATGGTATCTTTTCTAACAGATGTTACCATTTATCGTTGAAAAGATATAACCTTTATACCTCTCAGAGCTTTCTTAACCTTAACATGATCTTGGTCAGGCCAAGGCTCTGAGGGTTTTACAGAGATAGGTTTCCTGAAGACGATACCAAAACCTGGTTCATTCAATGAGCTTGCTGAAACATCCCTCTTAAGAAAAAATCTCAAGATCCTTCTTAGGAAGGAACACAAGGTAGAGTTGTCCCTGCTGAAGATTATTTTGCGTTCTTTTGAAACGTCAAAACTTTAGCTTCTGGGCAATCTCCATGGTCCTTCTCGAAGGTATTATCCCAGCTTGTAGCTTTAAACGCAGGTACATGGAATACTCCTTTGTTCCTGAGGAGGTAGTCTTCCGTCAACACTTTTCCTGATAGCCTTTGTAGAGAAACAAAGATATAACATAGCTTATGGATAAAGCGTTTGGGTATTTCATATGGAAGTTATGATAACCCTATACCATAGTTCTACTTTTCTGCTCCTATATATAGGCAATGAGAAAACTTATTGTCATCCTTAGGGTTTGAACATACCTTTGAAACTGTGCCAAGTTTATAGTTTTACGTTACGAAAAGTGTGTAATCGGCCTCAGTTGTCACGTCACTTTCAAGAGAGTTTTAAAACGTCATTTAATATTGAAATTTAAGCACGTGTTTAGATTATCACACCGACTCAGACACATACATTTCAGAACATTCATTCAGATGATGCAACCATACTTCAGATGATGCATTTCAGACAGTCATTTTTCAGACAATACATGAATATTCAGATGCTCTTTAATGAACTTGAATCTATCTTCAATTAAAGGCTTTGTGAAAATATTAGCCCATTGATGTTCTGTATCAATGAACTTAATATCAAAAATCCTTTTCTGAATATAGTCTCTAATAAAATGATGTTTGATTTCTATATGCTTTGCCCTAGAATGTTGAATAGTATTCTTCGACAAATTTATAGCACTTGAATGATCACACATCACAGGTTTTGCATGCTCAAAGATATTAGAATCTTCTAATTGATATTTTACCCATAGCAGTCGTGAGCAACAACTTGCAACAACAATGTACTCAACTTCAGCTGTGGAAAGAGAAATAGTGCTTTGCCTTTTGCTTGACCAGCTGATCATGTTACTTCCAATGAAGTGACATCCACCACTAGTGCTTTTTCTTTAAACTCTATCTCCAGCAAAGTCAGCATCACAATATCCAACTAACCTGCAATCCTTACTCTTCTTATAGCAAAGACTAGGATTAGTAGTACCATTCAAATATCAGGTCTACTTGTTAGATACAATAATGAACCAATCATTCCTCTATACAGTGTTTGATTAACAACTTATTCTCCTTCATCTTTATTTAAAGATACCGAAGGATACATGGGAGTTGACATGGGTTTGCAGTCATTCATTCTAAATTCTTAAGCATCTCCTTTGTATATTTCTCCTGATAGATCCATATACAATTAGATTCTTGCTTAATCTGAAATCCCAGAAAGAACTTAAATTTTGTCATCATACTCATTTCAAACTCAGACTGAATTAGCTCAGAAAACTCTTTGCATAAAGAAGAATTGTTGAACCAAAAAAATGTCATCAACATATATCTGAACTAGAATGAAGTCTTTATTAGCCATTTTTCTAAAAAGGTTTGTATCAACCTTTCCTCTTTCAAAACCATTTTTATGAGAAAACTGCTCAGTCTATCATACCAAGCTTTTGGAGCTTGTTTCAAACCACAAAAAGCCTTTTTAAGTTTGAAAACATAATCTGGAAAGGTGATGTATTCAAAACTTGGGGGGTTGTCTAACAATACTTCTTCCTCAAGATTCCATTAAGGAATACACTTTTGACATCTGTTTGGTGCCATTTTTTGTTGCATAAGATAGTAAAATTCTAATGGCTTCAAGCCTAGCTACAGGTGCAAAGGTTTCAGCGAAATCAATACCTTCTTATTGATTGTAGCCTTGAGCTACAAGTCTAACCTTGTTTCTGACAACCTTTCCATCTTCATCCAATTTGTTTCTAAACACCTACTTGGTTCTTATGATAGTTTTCCAATGGGGTTTAGGAAATAAGCTCTATACATCACTTCTAGCAAATTGATTCAGCTCTTCTTGCATGGCTAGGATCCACCCTTCATCATGCAGAGCTTCATCAATGTTCTTAGGCTCTATTTCAGATAGTAAGGCAAGATTGTTGACTTGTTCAAGTCTTGACCTTATTCTTACACCTTAGGAGATGTCACCTAAGATTTGCTCTCTAGGATGAGCATATTTGTATCTCCAGTACTTCTGAATAGAAGATACGTTTCTGATTTAAGACTCAACATTGGGTTTAGATGGTCCGACTTCAGAACTTCCTTCAGACTTGTTCTGAATCTCCTCAGATTGCTTGTTCAGATCTATACCTGCAAAGTCATCTTCTAGATCTGATAGATCACTATCAGTCTTTTTGTTGTCATTGAACCTTACATGGATGGTCTCTTCAATTGCTAAAGTTCTAGAGTTATAAACCCTATAAGCTTTATAATTCTCAGAATATCCCAGGAAATGACCTAAGTTAGATTTAGCATCAAACTTTCCAATGTCATACTTGGTGTTGAGTATGAAGCACTCACATCCAAAGATACGGAAGTAAGATATGTTGGGTTTCCTTCCTCTCCATAATTAATATGGAGTTTGTTTGAGAATAGGTCTTATCAATATTTTGTTCTGAAGGTAACATGTTGTGTTAACAGCTTCCACCCAGAGTACCTTGGAGAAAGAGCTTGAAATAAGCATGGTTCTTCCCATTTCTTGCAGACTTCTGTTCTTTCTCTCTGCAACCCCATTTTGCTGAGGTGTTCTGGCTATAGAGAATGAGAGATTCCATTCTCTTCACAGAACAGTCTGAAGCTTATGTTTTCAAACTCTCCTCTATGATCACTTCTAATAACAGAAATACAGAGTCCTTTTTCATTTTGTACCTTGTTGCAGAAAATTGTGAACTTCTCAAAAGTCTCATCCTTGCTTTTGAGGAATATCACCTATATGAATCTAAAATAGTCATCTACAATGACCAAACCATACTTCTTCCCACCAAGACTTTCAATTCTTGTTGGTCCAAACAAGTCAATGTGAATAAGTTCTAAAGGTCTTGAAGTGGAAACAACATTTTTGCTCTTAAAAGAGTTTCTTGTTTGTTTCCCTTTCAGACAGCTTTCACATAAAATGTTAGATTTGTATGAGAGCTTGGGCAGTCCTTTTACAAGATTGTGTTTTGTAAGCTTTGAGATTAACCTCAACCTGGCATGCCCAAGTTTTTTATTCTAAATCTGTTTTTCATCTTCCACAGAAAGAAAACACTTCACATTTTGACTTGCAAGTTCCTCCAAGTTTATTCTGTACACATTGTTATGTCTCTTGGCAGTAAAGAGAACTTGATCATTGTTATTTTTTACTATACAACCTTCTTTTGTGAAGGATACTACATAACCACTGTCACACAATTGACTTATACTATGTAAGTTATGTTTGAGTCCTTCAACAAATAGAACATTATTAATAGATGACAGAGGTGACATACCTACTGTACTTATGCCCATGATCCTCCCTTGTTGGTTTCCTCCAAAGGTGACCATTCCTCCATCCTTGTGTTTAAGGTTTTGGAACAAAAACCTTTCTCCCATCATGTGACGCGAGCATCCACTGTCCAGGTACCATTTGTGGAATTTCCTTTGTCCTATTAAAAACAAAGTTTTCTTGGGTCCTTTTATGTTAGCTTTGAGTTTAGTTTTCCCCTTCGGTTTGCACTTTGACAACTAGTGTCCAGGCTTACCACAATGGGATCACCCTTTACCTTTCTTAGCCTTCTTGGATTTAATTTTAACATTAGATTGATCTGATGATTTACTAGAAGAGTAACCAAGACCACACTTGTTTTTTGAACCTTTCTCAACTCCTAAAAGTTCGTTCAGATTCTCAGTTCCTTTAAAAAAGTTGGCTATGTCTACAGTACATTCTTCAACCTTCTTATGAAGTTTCTCAACTTCTTCAGATTTGATTTCAGAACTACTGCCCTTGCAGTTCAAGAGTTCCTCCTTGAGTAGCAAGTTTTCCCTCTCAAGAGCCTCATTCTTTTCACACATTTCTGTGTATGCTCTTAAGAGGTCCTTGTACTCTTGGAAAAGCTATTTTGAACTTTCGAGTAAATCATCAAACCTATCCTAGAGATTAGGGTTAGAAGCAGGTCTTACCCCAGAATCTTCACTGTCTAAAGATGGCAGGCTGGCCATAAGTCAGAGGTTAGCTTCATCACCATATTCTTCCACTTTTTCTTCTAAGGTAGAGTCATCAATATCTTCCCAAATGGCCATCAAACCTTTCTTCTTGAAGAATGGTTTCCTTAGCTTTGGACAATCAGCCTTTATATGACCAGACTGTTTGCACTCAAAGCTGGTGATTTGGTTAGCACTTGAGTTCACATTGCCTAACTTTCCACTTGGTTTTCTGAAAGGCTGATCTTTCTTGTATCTTCCTTTCATCTGAAGCATCTTCTTGATCTTTCTACTTAGAAGAATAAGATCATACTCATCTTCTAAACTATCTTTAGATCCTTCTTCTGCGTCTGAAGTCTCTTCAGCTTGCATGGCTTTCATGGCTCCATGCCTAAGCTGTTTGGCTTTTGAATTCAAGGCTAGGGACTTCTTTTTTCTAACATCCTCACCAAGTTCTAATTCATGAACCTTGATAGAGCCTAAAAGTTCCTCTATTCGTAGGGTCTTAACGTCCTTTGCCTCCTGGATAACAGTAACTTTGGGTCTCCAGGCCTTTGGTAGGCTTTTCAGAATCTTTTGATTATGATCTTCAGATTCATAAGTTCTACCCAAGGACTTGAGTCCATTAGTTATAGTATGAAACCTACCAAACATTTGGTCTATGGCTTCATATTCTTGCATCTTGAACATCTCATATTGATGAACAAGCATGCTGATCTTGGATTGTTTGACATTATTAATTCCCTCATCGGCTGCTGCTAATGTATCCCAAATCTCTTTGGCGGAGTTGCAACCACAGACCTTTTCATACTCAGGCTTGTTCAAATAACAGACCAAGTAGAGTTTGGCCTTGGCATTAAGTTGTACCTTGGCTTTCTGCTCACTAGTCAAATCAGTCTTAGGAATCGGATGACCATTAAGCATGGGTATATAGTTACCATTAGTAACTATGTCCCATAGATTGATGTTGCTACTCTCAATAAATAGTTTCATCTGATCTCCCTTGTAATGATAATCAACACCATTAAATGTTGCAGCCCTTGTCACAGATGCTCCTTCTGTGATATAATGACTGGTGCTTGCTTGGGTTTCCATTTGGATCTACTCCCTCAACACTTGTTAGGTGCTCAACTTGAGGTTGAGCTCTGATACCAATTGTAGGAACACACAGGAAAACACTAGAAGGAGGTTGAATAGTGTTTTTAAAAACTTAGCATTTTTATAGAAAACTTTGTTGAGTCTCAAAAATATCATTAAGTATTTAGTAATGATTGAGTCTCACTTTTCTAAGTTTTAATGAATAACAAATTCTGTTAAAATATCAATTGCAAAAACTGCCTATACTTTTAACGTGTTTTTCGTGTTTCAGCAAGTTGGTCATCTGAAGTGATCTACTGTCTGAAGAAGTAGGATCATCTGAAGTGGTTCGTTGATCTGAAGCATGGAATCATCTTAAGCCAAGTAGACCATCTGAAGACGTGTGATGTGGCAGAGTGTCTGAAGTCAGAAGCCATCTGAAGAGTGAAGCCCTCTGAAGATCTCTGATAAAGACTCAAGTTAGTCCAATGCCTTCTAAACAAGTCTTTGGTCTATATTAAGGCAAGCTGCTCAGAGACTTTCCTGCACATTTGAATTATATGCACCAGAAAGGAAATGTCTGCAACGCAGTCTTTACAGTGTCCAGAACAGAGACAGTACTGCACATCTACCTTGTACTGTGTCAGAAGCTTTCAGAAGTTGTTTCACAACAGGATTAATAGCATTAAATGCTATCTCTAAACGGTGATTTCAACGGTCTTCATCTCAAGCAACCATAAATAGCTTCATGCACGACCATGCAAGACACAAAAAAAGCTGAGAAGGAAAAAGCCCCTTACGCTGTAAAACACTCTAATAAATTTCTTACTTGTACAAAAACTTTCATATCCTGAGTCTTACTCAGTTTCTTTGTACATCTTTCTGTTTAAGCTCTGAACTGGTTGTAGTTCTTTAGCTTGAACGAATCTTTTTTACTTAAACACTTGGGTGTTGAACGTGGAGAGGCTTGGTTGTTAAACAATACTTGGTTGCTGAGCCTGAAGAGGCTTGTTGGAAAACAATACTTGTTGTTGTAGAGCCTGAAGAGGCTTGGCAGAAAAGAATACTTGTAATCTTCTAAAGATTTGTGGAGATCCAGGTGCTGTGTTTTGCTCTGGGACTGGACGTAGCTCACTGTGGTTGTGAGTGAACCAGGAAAAATCCTTTGGCCAAGTTTTCTCTTCTCTGAACTCTTTAAATTCAGTTTAAAGCTAACAAGAAGGGACTTGAATTTGTTCACATAAAAGCTTTAACGTAAATTAAGTTTTTCAGAAAACAAGCTTTATCAGTCTGAAGGTGCTTCAGACGCAACGTTAATCTTCAGATTATAGTATATCATCTGAAAGCTTTTATAAATACACTTTGTTGTGAAAAAGGTTTCCATAAACGTTCAAGGTTTTATTGAAACACTATTCAACCCACTTCTAGTGTTTCCCTGTTTGTTTCTATAGTTGGTATCAGATCTCAGCCTCAGTTTGAGCATCTAACAAGTGCTAAGGATAAAGATCCAGATGGAAACCTCAACAAGCAACAGGAAATACATTACAGAGGGAGCCTTTATCATCAGGCCTCCAGCCTTCAATGGAGTAGACTATCACTACTGGAGAGATCGTATGATGTTGTTCATTGAGAGCAACAACATTGATCTTTGGGATGTTGACACTGATGGTGATTATGTTCCAATGCATGGTGGGGTGCCCATACCTAAGTCTGAATGGACCATGGAGCAGAAGGCTCATGTTCAGTTAAATGCCAAGGCTAAACTCTATTTGATATGTTCTCTGAACAAATCAGAATATGAGAAAGTTCATGGATGTGCTTCTGCCAAGGAGATCCGGGACACATTAGCATCAACCCGTGAAGGGACTGAGAATGTTAAACAGTCTAAGATCAACATGCTTGTACATCAATATAAGATGTTCAAAATGCATGACTCTGAAACCATTGATCAAATGTATGAGAGGTTTCAGACTATAACTAATGGACTGAGGTCTTTAGGAAGAACCTATGAATATGGAGGTAACAATCGATAGATTCTTAGGGGTCTACCTAAAACCTAGAGACCCAAAGTTACTAGCATTCAAGTGGCCAAAGACCTCAACTCCTTAAGAGTGGAAGAACTGTTGGGATCTCTCAAGGTCAATGAGTTATAACTTGGCAAAGACAAATCCAAGAAGAAATCACGGGCACTGAACATAAAAGACAGACAGCTTAGGCATGGAAGCCTAAAAACCATGCAAGCTGAAGTAACTTCAGATGGTGATGAAGAGTCTGAAGTCAATTTAGAGGGAGATGAGGATCTTTCCCTTAGCAAAAAGATAAAGAGAATGCTTTATAACAAAGGGGATTTAGAAAGCATCAATCCTCTATACTCAGACAAGGTAAGTCTAGTAAAGATTCCTTATCTACTGATAAAATTACTTGTTTTAAGTGTAAGCAACCAGGACACATGAAGGCTGACTTCCCTAAGCTCAAGAAACCTTCCTTCCAAAAGAAGAAATTCTTTAAGAAGAAGAAGGGGCTGATGGCCACTTGGGAGGATCTTGATGGGTCAACTTCAGAAGAGGAGGAGGATGCTTCAGAAGAAGCAAATCAGTGCCTGATGGCAAGTCTTCCATCATCTGACAGTTCAGAATCTGAGGTAATGCCTCAAACTCTTCCGGATCAGTATGGTTATTTGGTGGAAAGTTCCAAAGAACTTTTCAATGAGTATAAGGAGCTCTCAAGAACAATTACTGAAGTAAGTAGCGGAAATGAGATTTTGGAAAAAGAAAATCTTATACTCAAAGTAAAGCGCTTGAAACAAGAGACTGGTAACTCCAAGGACATTTCTAAGGAAAATCAAAAACTTCAAAGAAAGGTTGAGGAACTTACCAAGGACCTAGCCAGGTTTGTCATCATCTGAACCTTCGGTTTTAAAATTTCCTTCGGTTTTAAAATTTCTTTGAATATACATCATCTGAACCATCGGTTTTAAAATTTCCTGATAAAGGTAAGATGAAAGGTAATGGGTATTCCCATTGTGGTAAACCTGGACACAATGTGTCTCAGTGTAAACACAAAAGGAAATCTAAGCCCAAATCTAACAAGAAAGGACCCAAGAAAATATGGGTACCTAAGCACTTAATTGTTCCTGTTGCAGATGTCTTTAATAGGACAAAGGAAACCCCTCAAATGGTACCTGTATAGTGGATACTCGTTTCACATGATGGGAGAAAGGTCTTTGTTCCAAATCCTTAAACCCAAGAAGGGAGGAGTGGCCACCTTTGGAGGAAATCAACAAGGGAAGATCACTGGCATAGGGACTGTAGGTATATATCCTCAATCCCTTATTAAAAATGTTCTTTTGGTGGAAGGGCTGGAACATAATCTTCTGAGCATAAGCCAATTATGTTACAGTGGATATGTTGTATCCTTCACAAAAGAAGGCTGTATAGTCAAGGACTTCTTACATCAAACCTTCTTTTCTGCTAAGAGACACAATAATGTGTAGAAAATTGATCTAGAAGAACTTGCAATTCAGAATGTGAAATGTTTTCTCTCTATAGAAGATGAAAAACATATTTGGCATCAGAAACTTGGGCATGCCAGCTTGAGATTGATCTCAAAGCTAACAAAATATAACCTTGTTAAAGACTTACCCAAGCTCTCATTAAAATCTGACATTTTATGTGAAAATTTTCTAAAGGGAAAACAAACAAGAAGCTCCTTTAAGAGCAAAAATGTTGTGTCTACCTGCAGACCTTTAGAACTTCTTCACATTGACTTGTTTGGTCCAACTAAAACAGAGAGTCTGAGTAGGAAGAAATATGGTTTGGTCATAGTGGATGACTATACTAGATTTACATGGGTGATATTCCTCAGAAGCAAGGATGAGACTTTTGAGACTTTCACAAAATTCTGTAAGAAGGTGTTGAATGAAAAAGGATTCTGCATATCTGCCATAAGGAGTGATCATGGCGGAGAGTTTGAAAAGCCAAGCTTTAGACTGTTCTATGATGAGAATGGGATCTCTCACAATTTCTCAGTGGCTAGACCACCTTAGCAAAATGGGGTTATTGAGTGAAGGGAATCAAGCATGTGGTCAGGGGGCAGCGAAATAAATGGATTCCCTCCCTTGTTATGATCGTTAATGCGAAAACACGAATTAAGGCATAAAAGGCATAAACATAATGACATACCTTTTGTGGATTGTAAACGAGGCAATAGCAGCCACGTCTCTAGAGGTGTCCACGCCAAGAGTCGAACTAGGAAACCCTCCTCAACTCTGCTAGTAGCGTTTAGAGAGTAAGAGCGATTACTCATCTATATAGGGTAATGCATCTTATGCTATATTTATAGAGTGGTGGCTAGGGTTTAACCCCTCACTCTATTAACCCTAACATATATGGGCCTGGCCCATTATGTTATAATTCTAATCAAATTAGAATTATTATCTTTTCCTAGTGGCTTGTTATATGCGTGTGACCCAATAGGCTTTTAATATTTGGTTATGATATTAAAATAAAACCATTTTATATTTAATATCAAAAATAGTGAGCGGTATCTAGCAATACATCACTACCCAAATATTGAGTTTATCAACAACTTTAACGAATCCTATTTTATGATAATTTATATGATCTGTCCCTTTGTCCAAATATCTAATTGAACACAAGGGCATGGAATGTGTCAACCTTGTATAGTTCAATTTATGTTTTCTTGATCCCCAAGTAGACTGTACAAAAAATAAACATCTCATGTGTATCCATTTGAGCATGGTCATGCATTTTGCAATCTCACTTTATCTAGAGGCCTACAGATATAACTCCTGTTACATATGAGGGACAAATCCCATCTAGGTCACTCACATCCCACCACATAATTTATTATATGTCCAAATACCAACTTTATGATCACCTTATTACAGGCAACGTTTGATGATATTTAAAACATATAATTCCTTATGTAGGAATCATAGTGAATTCAGGTCAAAGGACTTCATATAACATTTATCAATTTAAGAAACGTTCATGACACTTATGTAACAATCCATGCAACGTTCTTAAGGTGGGTCTGTGCAGTACACTATTACTCTTAATATGTACTTATGTGAGCACATGATATCTCATATCCATGATCCGTGAGATGTGATCATCAATGAACTCACATACTAGTCTAAATGCATCTTTGTCCTAAGATGATACTTGACCAAGGACTATTTTAAGAATAGTTCTTCATTAGATCTCACGATCAAGTCATCTACTTGATTTCTTATGAAGTTTGAGCTTACTATTCTAAGGACATTAATTGTATTGTTAAAAGAATAAATTGCCTTTATAAAATAATATGATACATGTGATGGATGTTTCAAAAACATATAAGTCTCTAGTGCATATACTAACAAGAAAGAACAGAAGCTTGCAGGAGAGGGGAAGAACCATGCACATTTCAAGCAACTTACGAAGATCCTTCTGGACAGAGGCTGTTCACACAACTTGTTACATTCAAAATAGAATTTTGGTAAGATCAATACTAAAAAAAGACTCCCTATGAATTATGGAGAGGAAGAAATCCTAACATATCTTATTTCCATATCTTTGGATGTAACTGTTTTATACTTAACACTAAAGATGATCTGGGAAAATTTGATCCTAAGTCAGACAAAGGGTTTTTCATTGGATATTCTAAAACATCAAAGGAATACAGAGTTTACAACTCTAGAACCTTAATTGTTGAAGAATCTATTCATGTAAAAGTCACTGAAATGAAAGAGAATGATAGGGAACTATCAGATCTTGAAGATGACTTTGCAAGAATGGAGCTGAATCCTTCGTCTGAAAGGAAAGATGTCAAAGATGAAGAACCTTCTGAAGAACTTTCTGAAGGTCCATCTGAGCAACCTTCTGGTCAACCTTCTGAAGTTGAACCACTTTAGACGGTTAATGTTGAGTCTCAGACAGAGAACGTATTTCCTCACAGAAATGAGTGGAGATACAAATCTCATCACCCCAGGGAGAAAATCATTGGTGATACCTCAGAAGGTGTAAGAACAAGATCAAGATTCAGAGATGTGAATAATCTTACCTTACTTTCTGAGATTGAGCCAAAGAACATTGATGAAGCTCTACGTGATGAAGGGTGGATCCTAGCCATGCAAGAAGAGATTAATCAATTTGCGAGGAGTGATGTTTGGACCCTTGTTCCTAAACCCCATTGGAAAACAATTATTGGAACCAAATGGGTGTTCAGAAACAAGCTATCTGAAGAAGGAAAAATGATCAGAAATAAAGCCAGATTAGTTGCTCAAGGCTACAACCAACAAGAAGAGTAAGGATTGCAGGTTGGTAGGATACTATGATGCAAATTTTGCTAGAGATAGAGTAGAAAGAAAATCAACCAGCGGAGGATGTCACTTTATTGGTGAATACCTGATAAGCTAGTCCAGCAGAAGGCAAAGCACAATTTCACTTTCAACTGCTGAAGCTGAGTATATAACTGCTGCAAGTTGTTGTTCACAACTGCTTTGGGTAAAATATCAATTTGAAGATTTTAATATTGCATTATCTTCTATTCCTGTTATGTGTGATAATACAAGTGCCATTAATTTGTCTAAAAATCAAATCAACATTCTAGGGCAAAGCATATAGAAATCAAGCATCATTTCATTAGAGACTATGTTCAGAAATGAGTTTTTCATATTAAGTTCATTGATAAAAACATCAATGGGTAGATATATTCATAAACCCCCTTTCTGAAGATAGATTTAGGTTCATAAGGGATAATCTGAACATTCTTGCATTATTTGAAAAGTAGTTATGCTTGACTGTCTAAACCTATGCTCTATCTGAAATACCTGCTTTATGTGAAATGAGTTTGTCTTGAATATATGCAATCTTCTGAAAATATTGATCTATCTGAACTTGGCATTATCTAAAAAAGTCATACTCTGAGTGACGTGGCTATCTAAGACGGTTGGTTCTCTAACTTTTCAAAACCCCCAGCATGATGCACGGTTACCTATGTCTGTGCAACCCTGTAACTTCCATCATTACTGCTCCTACGACGACTATTTATAGGGGAATGAAGAGTCTCTGCACGTTTACACATTTCATCTTCCAACTCTCAGAATTTCTCGCAGTCAAAGAAGCTCAGTTTTCTCAGTGTTCAAAACTTTGTTCGTCTCTCTTCTTTTTGCTACCTCAAGTTCTCTGCAATAGCACCAAAGAAATCTGCTAGAGGACAGATTGTTCCAAGCAGGGCAGTTGATCTTAACGCCCTCAGAGATGGGGGTATCAACTTAGTGGAGACATTTGATTCTGCTAGCTGGACTCCCTTCTTCATGGCCGTGAACTTTGCATGGCATGAACAAACCGTGGTTGACTTCTGGAAATCAGCACAGTCTGTAACAAGCAAGGATGGTAAATACACTTCCATTCAAGCTACTGTTAGAGGAGTTAAAGTGTTCATGGATATGACATTATTGCAACTGTGACCAGAATTAAATATGAAGGAGCAATGTTTGTTCTTGAGTGGGAGCACAACCATGGTGGTCCAAGGAAGTACACTAAGATGTTGTATGGTATTGAGGAACCAGGAGACATGAGAGCTTCTTTGATGCACCCAAAGGCTAGAGTTTTACATGTCATTCTGGGTTGCTGCATCCTTCCAAAGATGGGAAGCAAGAACCATGTTTCTGAGGTGGAGCATTTTTGTGTCATCCACCTGCTCAAGAAGAATCAACTTGACCAACCCAAGATTATCCTCCACAACATGCTAAAGAGGGTGAGTGATTCTACTACAAGCTATACTCACACAACCCTTATTACAAAGATCTTGCTGCATTTTAAAGTACCTATAGAGAAGTTGTATGATCACAAGGCTCCAACCAACTTCTCTCTCACCAACATCAAGAGGATGGGTATTGCTGTTAAAAGACCAACCTGAGCCAACTCTCAAAGAAACTCTTGTCAAGGAGAAAGCTGCAGCAACTGGACGCAACACTATAAAGATTATGGAGAATGAGCTGCATGGAGACACTCATAGGAGTGAATTTGTTCCTTCTGAAGCAACCTCAACAAAGGTAGTTAAAAGAAAAAGGTTTAAGCCTATTCAGAAGACTGCTGAAACTGAACCTGTTCCGAAGGAGGCATCTGCTAAAGATGTTACTATTAGACAGTCTGAAGGTGATGCACAACTCAGACAGTCTAAATCTGTTCAGAAGGTCCCCTCAGGACAAACTGAAATTGTGGGTCAGACCTATGAGGGTCAAGCTGTTCAAGAAACTGAGCCTACTTCTATCCCAGAAGGACAGACTATAGTTTCTGATCAGCACAGTGCTGCAACTGTAGTTCTCAATATAGAATCTGATGATTCTGAAAGAACTATTGATGCAATACCTTTGGCTGCTAGCCATCCTGATCCTGAATTGTATCAAGTGGCTACCTTAGCCAATGCCTTGGAAGAAGAAGAAGCTAAGAGAGTCAAGGAGCAAGAGGCTCAAGACCATGCACTTGCTGTTGCTGCACAACAAGCCATCTTAGAGGATGAGAGGTTGGAGCAAGCCACCTCAAGACTGAAAAGGAGGAGAGCTAGTGCAAAATCAAGAAAATTGAAAAGGAGAAGATTGTTATCTCCTGTTCCAAAAGCTCCATAGATTGTCACAAGAAGTAGATCTGTGCAATAAGATGAAGCAATCAAGTTTCAGCAAGCTGCTGAACTTGAAAGAAAGAAGAAGCTAGAAGAGTTGAAGAAGAAAAAGCAAGATAAAGATGCTACACCTATTGATTCAACACAACAAGAAGTTGTACCTTACGGAAAACCAAGGGTTATATTTGGGAATTTCATATCTTCTGAAGATGACAAGACTCCTTCTCCCAAACCCTCTAAACCTGCACCTTCTGTTCAACCTAATGCACCTCATCATTCATCTCCTCATCCTTCATCATCTTCATCATCCTAATCAGATTTGTCAAAGGTTGATATTGAAGAAGAAGATTCAGATTCATATTCTTGTATTTGGTTCGGAAACAATCTTCCAAAGGCCCTGCTACTGAAGGAAAAGCCTAGGGATCTAACCAAGGCTCCTACTTATGATTTGGCACTACCAGCACTTACTAGTGCTCAGCTGATGGCTGCTGCTGAAATACCTCATAAGTTTTATAATGTTCCCTTGGAGGAGAGACCCAGAGTTGCTAAGTTTCCTAACTTATATGAAGAGTTGTTGTTCTTCAAGGTTGCACCACCCCTTACTACTCACAAAGGACTTGTTCTGGAATCATCTGAAGAAGAATGAAACAGGAAGCTGTAAATGAAAGGAGAAGATGAGTACCTTCTGTCTTATCAGCTTGAGAAGATCACGAGACGAGTGCAATATCCATTCCACAAGTGGATGCCACTTGATCCTTTCACTCAAGATCAACATAACTTATCCTATGAAGATTGGATAACTGTAACGATGCTATGCTTAGAAGCTGAGTTAATTGATCAACATGTGCTGAGAGCTTCAGGTTGTAGAGACTTCTAGCCCCCTCTGCCTAATTCTGTGAAGTTATCTATCCAAATTCTTGTGCAACCATATAGGATCATTCCTTGGTACCCTTTTGCTGAAAGGTTCTTTGAGAAGAAGAAAGAAGACAAGGTGTACCACCTCTATACTACCCCTTCAAAGCCTATGACCTCTATTGAATGGAGCAGGCTTCCAGAATACATTCTGAGAAATGGAGGAATGGATCATGTATACAGAGAACTGATGTGGGAGTCATACTGGAATGAGCGTGAAAAAGAAGGATCTTCCTCTGGGACTTCCTGGAATGTTGAAGATTCTAAGACTGTTGGATCGTTGTACATTTAGGAGTCTCCTCTTTTCTTCCCGGGATGTTTTCCTATGTTAGAAAGAAGAGTGCATAAAGACTGGGTGCTGCAACCAAGACCTTTTAAATAGTACTTCTATGCTGTGAACAAACCTGAGGACTTTAGATTACCCAAAGGCTTTCAATACTTCAGGTTCTCATGCAGGAAATTATCTGTTGTGTTGTATGAATTTAACCTTGAGGAAGAGGTTACTTCTTTAGAAGAAGAAAATAAACTACTCAAAGTCAAGAACTTAGAGCTGGCACATAAGACTGATCAGATCTTGGCTACTCAACATCAGATCCAAGCTGGGCAATATGAGCTCAACAATGTTGTTTTTGGATGAGCTTGAGAAGCAATGCTTGGAGATGAAGAAATTATTTGAGAAAATTTTGTTGGGGAAGACAAGTGATTGATCTTAAGTCTACAATGCTTAGCCCATATTTGTCTCATACAATGTTCTTATTGATTTGTTTTTTAAACAATTACTTTTCAAGTTGTCTATTTTTATAAAGTTGATCAATTTTGGGTCTGATATCTTTTGCATGCGTGTTCAATTCTTTGTTATTGATGCTGAATCTTATGCTCATCACTACGTGTTTGTAATATATGCTCTAAACAATATGGTTGCTGTCATATTAATTATACTTTGAATAGTCATAATTGCTTTGATACTTCATGATTTAGTATTCATTGCTATGATATCCCTTTTGATTGATGACAAAAGGAGGAGTACAAACTAACAAATCTGAAGTGTAAAGTGTTTACAGAACAAGGAGCATCTAATTCAAGGGGAGCATTAAGATAATCCTTTGATAAATCCTACTTATCTGATTGAGGGGGAGAAATTTCTAAACTTTTATATCTTTTTAAACCTCGTTCAGATTTTGTAGTTTAACAAATTTGTCATCATTAAAAAGGGGGAGAATTTTGAGTCTAAAAAATATCATTGAGTATTTAATAATGATTGAGTTTCACTTTCCTAAGTTTTAATGAATAACAAATTTTGTTAAAATATCAATTGCAAAAATTGCCTATACTTTTAACGTGTTTTTTCGTGTTTCAGCAAGTTGACCATTTGAAGTGATCTACTGTTTGAAGAAGTAGGATCATCTGAAGTGGTTTGTCCATCTGAAGCATGGAATCATCTGAAGCCAAGTACACCATCTGAAGACGTGTGACATGGCAGAGTGTCTGAAGTCAGAAGCCATCTGAAGAGTGAAGCCCTCTGAAGATCTCTGATAAAGACTCAAGTCAGTTCAACGCCTTTTGAAACAAGTCTTTGGTCTAAACTTATTAAGGCAAGCTGCTCAGAGACTTTCCTGCACATTTGAATTATATGCACCAGAAAGGAAATGTCTGCAACGCAGTCTTTGCAGTGTCCAGAACAGAGACAGTACTACACATCTACCTTGTACTGTGTCAGAAGCTATCAGAAGCTGTTTCACAACAGGAATAATAGCATTAAATGCTATCTACCAACGGTGATTTCAACGGACTTCATCTCAAGCAACTATAAATAGCTTCATGCACGACCATGTAAGACACAAAAAACGGAGAAAGAAAGATCCCTTACGCTGGAATTTTTACACTGTAAAACACTGATAAATTTCTTACTTGTACAAAAACTTTCATATCCTGAGTCTTACTCAGTTTCTTTGTACATCTTTCAGTTTAAGCTCTAAACTGGGTGTAGTTCTTTAGCTTGAACAAATCTTTTTTACTTAAACAATTGGGTGTTGAGCCAGGAGAGGCTTGGTTGTTAAACAATACTTGGTTGTTGAGCCTGAAGAGGCTTGTTGGGAAACAATACTTGTTGTTGTAGAGCCTGAAGAGGCTTGATAGAAAAGAATACTTGTAATCTTCTAAATATTAGTGGAAATCCAGGTGCTGTGTTTTGCTCTGGGACTGGACGTAGCTCACTGTGGTTGTGAATGAACCAGGATAAATCATTTGGCTAAGTTCTCTCTTCTCTGAACTCTTTAAATTCAGTTTAAAGCTAACAAGAAGGGAATTGAATTTGTTCACATAAAAGTTTTAACGTAAACTGTTTTTCAGAAAAACAAGCTTTTTCAGTCTGAAGGTGCTTCAGACTCAACGTTAATCTTCAGATTATAGTACTTCATCTGAAAGCTTTTATAAAAACACTTTGTTGTGAAAAACGTTCAAGGTTTTATTGAAACACTATTCAACCCCCCTTCTAGTGTTTCCCTATTTGTTTCTACAACCTTTCGTAAAACTAAGTTTAAAGGACTTTCAGACAGTAATTCACACGCTGTCTGAAGCATTATTCTTTGTCTGAAGATTTCAGACAGAGTTTTGCTACAAACTTTTCGTAAAGATATTTTCACAAAACTACTTTTAAGAACTTAGTTCAAAATTCGTCTTCTTGTTAGAATAAACTGAATATACAAAGATAAGGGATAGAAGAGCACTCAGACAATTTATCCTGGTTCACACATACCACCCGTGAGCTACCTCCAGTCCCAGTGCCAACAAGATACTGAATTTTCTCTTAATCTCAAAGACTAAAAGTATTATTTTGTTCACCAAGCCTCTTTATTCTTTAATTTTGAATCACAGCCAAAAAGTTTCCTTTTATCTTTCTTTTCTGATGTATTGAGGTTGCGTGTAGTTCTGGTATTGGCTTTGACTTTCCACGTCAGACGCCCTTGTACTTCAGACAGACTACGTCTTCAGATGGGAACCATCATCTGAACCATTCTTACTTCAAACAGATCCTTGATCTTCAGAACTTGACCAACTTCAAATCTTAGCTTGACTTCAGACGGACTTTCTTCAGAAGTTCTCTAAAATAATAAAACTTTAAAAATATTGATTAAGCATAAAGTTTTGAGTTTAATTAAGTTTATAATCATCAAAACTAAGTATTGGGGTGTCTTAGACTTTTAGGTCTTGAGACTCAACACCAAGTACATCGAGAATAATCATCAATGAGAGTAACAAAATACTGAAACCCTAAAGTAGATCTAATACGACTCGAACTCCAAATATCAGAGTGAACTAAAGTAAAAGGAGACGCAACTCTGTTGTTGACATTCGTAAGAAATGAACTACGACTATGTTTCCCTAATTCACATGACTCACATGACAAAGTTGACAACTTAGATAGACTTAGTATAGTTGTTGCATCTTAGCAAGACTAAGGTGATCCAATTGTGCACGAATAAGAATAGGAGAATCCACCACCGACCCAACATGAGCGGAAGTCCGAAGCTGATAAAGACCATGGGACTCACATCCAACGCCAATCATCAGTCCCGAACTCCGATCCTATAAGAAAATAGAGTCTTTAGTAAATGAAATAACACAATTAAAGGAATGAGTGAGATGACTAATGGATAATAAATTAAACGATTCTAGATATCACTTTGCATAAGTCAAATCAGCTTCATACCTCTTTGCTTGACATGAAGATGGATAAACATCTCCACCACCATCTATAGCATATCCCATAATGATAAAAATAGCTACACTAAGTTGTTCATATGTTTTCAATATGCTTCTTTTTTCTTTCTTTCTTTTTGAAAATATACTTCGTTCCCAATTTAATTATTTCAAATTCAGTATTGTACTTTTATTACAAACTGATACTGCTGAAATCCTAGATGAGAATATTTATATATAATATTATTTAATTAAAGTAGTTCCAGGTGATGCAACATGTGCATTATTTGAGGTAATGTAGAGATTGTAAACTTTTTGTTGACTCTAAAAGGAAATTCATTACACTCTTAATGAAGTCGTATCTTTATGACCACTCACTATCTCACACTATTATTGTTTTGGGTTAAATATGTTTTTAGTCCCTGAAGTTTGACTCGAATTTGGTATTAGTCCCTAAACTTTAAAACTATTGGTTTGTGTCCCTCATGTTCTGAAATCATGTAATTTTAGTCCCTCCCCTTAACACCGTTAACTTTGACGCTGATGTGATAAACAAATTTCCGTGTCAGTTTGTCCAATCACTTTCATTGACCATAATGTGACAATTAAATTACAACTCAGCTCATCCAGTCAATTTGTGGCCTTCCCTATTCATGAAAAATGTGAAGTTAAATTTAATAAAACCCTAAATAAAATCTGATTGGATGAGCTGATGTGTAATTCAATTGCCAGACATGGTCATTGTAACTGGCTGGACAAAATGACAAAGAAATTCGTTTGTAACATTAGCGTCAAAGTTAACGGTCTTAAGGGGAGGGACTAAAGTTACATGATTTCAGGACATGAAGTACTAAAGTTACGTACATTTCAGAATATGAGGGACCCAAACCAACGGTTTTAAAGTTTAAGGACAAAAATCGAATTCGAGTCAAACTTCAGGGATCGAAAACATATTTAACCCCAATAAATTTTATTCCTAATAAGATCCTTTTTTTTATCTATTCCTTTTTTTGTCTATTCAATCATCCATATATAATTTGACTATACTTCCACATTCAGGTAGCGTTTGGTAGACACTTCGGAACGGAATCGAACGGAACATATGGGTTCTATTCTATGTTTGGTGTATTTTAAAAGTAGAACAAAACAAGACATATCATTGAACGAGTGGAACATTTTGGTTCTTAAAAAAATGTGGAACCAAAGATAACAGAACATAACATCTCATTATTAATTTTTTATTGACAAAACTACCACCAACTCTTAGAACCATCTTCCCAAAACTGTTATTGCCCCACTGTCACCTAACAAATTTTACCATCACCATTGTCGCCTAGAATCCAACACCTCCACCGCTGTTTCCACCACCGCCGCCGCCACAACTGCCACCGCTATCACCGCCACCACCACCTTTGTCGCCACCGCCACCACCTAACATATTTTATCACCACAGTTGTCGCTCGGCACCCAACACCACCACCGTCGTCGTCGGTACCATCGTCGTCGTTGCCGCCACCGCCGTCACCACCGTCACCACTGCAATTGCCATCGCCATCACCATTAACATCATCCCTATCACCGTCACCATTACCACTACCACCTAACGTCCTAATTTCGGAAACTTAGGAATTGTGCCAACTGGAAGCACCTTTCTGGATTTCTGAAATTATTTTCGTGACATTACCGATATCGTAGACATACAACACATATGATGCTTAAGTAACCAATGTTTACTTAAGAAGGATTTACTAAATCATGCTATACAATGTTTGCCATGAACTGGCTACATTTCAATAGAAACAACCAATACAGTTACTATTATCATTCCTACACACCAGAATCTAGCTATCCTAATACACCTAACTTCTCGAAGGTATCGTCCATCCTTAAACAACAAGTCTTTCCTTCCAGGCCTCTAGCTGATCATCTTGCATATCTAAAATGTGTCGTAAAACGTCTGGTGAGACTTACGTCCTAGTGAGTATGGTCGTGCAAAAGTGTAGGTGTACAGACATAACATGTACGCACAGTGGGAATTCATAGGCACAACTCATAGCAATTCATACATCAAACTTTACATTCAATCCATAACAATTCTTTCACTAGTCTTAACTTTCAACCTTTTGGTGTATTACCCAACACCAGTGGGGTCTTAGCACTTGAACCTCTGACCTGTACTAATCTCAATACCGTTCAAGGAACGTCTCCCTTGAGGCCAATTTAACCTTCTGTCTTAATTAACATTCACATTCAACATTTGGTGTATTACCCAACACCAATGGGGTCTTATCACTTGAACCTCTGACCTAGACTGAGCTCAATACCCTTCAAGGAATGTCTCCCTTGAGGCTAATTTAACCTTTTGTCTTAATTAACATTCACATTTACATTCCCATTTACATTTAACATTCTTATTCCTCTGGGGTACAAAACCCCCTTTTTCCTCTTTGAACCGAAGTCCCCTTTTCATTTCATTAAACATTCATATATTTTCATAAGTTAAATTCATAAAATAGGATTGTACACGATCAAGCATATCACATAATCTTTACCACATAGGGGTAAAGGATAGAGGGATTCACAATATTCATCCTTTCCCTCAAACCCTAACTATCTCAAACCCTACATGTTCATTCAATCATCTAGAAGAGAAATATCTCAACCTCCAAGCGTTTCTAATCCCCATTACCAATATAAGTATTTTCCCCAAAAATCTCCAATCTCCTAACCTAGGGTTTGTGCCTTAGAGGGAAAACATCAATCAATCCAAACATTCAACCAATCCAAACATATACATACCATTTCCAAGCATAACAATCAATAGATAAATGGAATAGAGGAAGGGGATCATGTAAAAGGAAACACATACACAAACATTGAGTGAGGGGAGGACCACAGTAACCTCTAAAGGACGAAATAGGGAAGAATGGATGGATGAGGATGATGATCCAAGCTCCTTGAATGGTGTGGGTGGCTCCAATCCATGACTCCTCATTCAATCTACCCCTTCTCACTCTAGAAATCTCCCATTGTCTCTCTCTCTAAAAGGTTGGTGAAGGAAAAGAATGAGAAAGAAACCCTAAAAATGTGTTTTTATGGTGTTCTTCCCGCTCAGGCTCGTTCGGCTCTCGCTCGAGTGCATGCTAAGCTGAATTTCGCCCAAACCTCTTTGTTTTCTGTGCTCAGGCCTCGCTTGGGCGTGCTCTAAGCGAGAAAACCAGAATAATTATCTCTATTTCTGCTGATATTCTCGCTCAGACCTCGCTTGAGCGAGCCTGAGCGAGATTACCAGGACGTTTGGGGGCTCAAACGAGATTGGAATACTACTGTATTATATATCAAACTGAAGCCCCGAATCATGGCTTTCTAATGCAAGTGGAATTACCTCAATTAGAATCGTAAAACTCTAGATATTATCAAATTAGTTCACCAAGGTCATTAGGCTTAAAAACCAAAATTAAGCAACAACCTTGGTTGAAGCCCAACGGGGCACACATCACGTAAACCATGTTGTAAATCATCAATTCACTTCAATAAGGCCAAGGTTTAAGGGTTTTAAGTTTCCATTAGAATATGCCCCTCTAATTCCTCGTTCTCTCCTTTAAAATCACCTCTCTACCTCGGGTCCTTGAATCTACGCCCCTCATTTTCCTTCCCACCAATACTTTTAAGCTTAGTTCCTTCCATCTTGATCTAATTTCCTAATTCCAATGTCTTTACTTCCTTCGTCACCTCTTCACCATGCTATCCCTTCAACCACCGAGTGTGACTCTTCTTAAATTAACTCTACGGTCATGTTTGGCTTAATACTTGATTTTTTTCCCTCCAAAATCTCTTTAAACTTGAAACTCTTAGGTTATTTATCTAGTTCTTGTCTAAATTCACACTCTAATCCCCAATTTCTCCTTCCACCTCTAATTTTCCTCTCTTGGCTGGATTCACAACCTAAGTCTTTCACTATATTTTCTAGACCCTAATATTCGGGATGTTACAATTCTACCCCCTTTAATAAATTTTGTCCTCAAAATTTGCTCTGATTATCCCCAAACCAAGGTCCCACTCCCATTCTTAACCATGTGGGTGTATTCTGAAATCTCCAAAATTGTCGCTCGATCATTAATACCCCTATCCCTCAAGGTAGCTAGAAGGAATTAAGGGTCTGTTGCACTTTTTAACCCATCTTCTTGATTTTGTACTCACAGCTCATGACTGGAACGTCGTTACACCCTAAATTGTCTAAGCCCAGCTTCTGCTAAGACCAATCTATTCCCACTCTTCCTCCTTGGTAAGGACCCCGTCAATAAGCTTCCTAACCGAATGAAAGGGAAGTTGTCTCTCCACCATCCTATGTCATATACCAAACTCCTAGGCTACCAACAGGGTTGCAGCTAAAGAGGTTTTCATAAAACTCCTAGCTATGCTTCCTTACTTGATTCTCAACGCATACACCACTCTTAGGAACTACCTAAAAGTTACATAAATTGTTGGGGATCCTAACTCTCGGTAGTTACGACTTGACCTAAAGTTTTGTGCCGTTAGCAACCTGGCCTTACTTTAAGTGTTTTCTAGTTGAATTCAAGTTTATTCTATGGTTCCCCCGAAAATAGCGTTGTCGACTCAATCAAATGCAACCATCAACGACCTGACAGGCAACGATCCCGATAGGAGAACAAGCATCCTTTCTACCCAAACATGACCCTAAAGGAGTTATTGTTTAGGCTACGAGTAACTATAGCATATTACGAGTGCGTGCCTACTTTAACTCCCATCCTCCCCTAGGATCCTAGCTTTGGATAAGTTCTATTGAAGTTGGAATGTAATTACAACCGGGATAATTATCTCAAGGTGAACATTGGTATATGAACTCTACTTAAGGTCTCGCTAACGGGTGCTCTATGTATCTTATCAATTTTCTAAATATATTGTTTACTCACAGGTCGGAAGATTTTCCCTAATCTAAGTTTGCTAAATCCAATTATTCACACAACCTTCTATGATCAAACGCCAAATACTAACATCTTAAAGGCCTACACAAATTGACTAGATTGGTTAACTTTCTAATCTCTCTTATTGATTTATATTCGCTCCGAAGAATATATCTACTCAACCAAGGCGAGGAATCAAAACATACATCAACAAATCCCCCAAGTCAAGGAAATCACACATAAATACTATTATTGTAGAGTGCTAAAATTTTGAGTTTATCATTCCTGGTAAATTTCACTACTCAAGGATGAAAGTCATAGCCTTGTGGTCGAAACCACTAACACTCCAAGGGAGTCTTAGCATTGTGTCTTAAGTAAAATTCTTAGTGTAAGAGATAAAACGTTTATGCAATCAAGGCAAGAATGGTACTATATATTTTTTTAGGAAGGCCCAACAAACAACCAATTAGCTAGCTATCTAAAATTAAACCTTAGGACCAAAGTTGGAAGATAAAGAGTAAGGAGATCATCAAGGTAGGTAATTATTTTGGGACCACATAAGAAGAGCAATTAAAGTAAGGAGAGGGATCAAAACAAACTAACTCAATGAGACCTATAAGGATAAAAGATCATCTTAAACATTGACAAGCAAACCAAAAAGGCATGTAATCGATTAATTCCTCACTTTAGAATTTCATCCTTGGTTCCACCTCAAGTTAGTATGATACATCGACAACCCTTAGTCATTACCATTCACTCTGTCTAACCATTCCAACACCAAAGTAACCAAGTTCAAAGGTCATGATATCCAACCAACAAAATCCTAACCAAAATCAACCAATTTGAGTCCAAATTCGAAGTAGAGCTAATAGATAAAATTTAAATTCTCAAATCTGACTCCAAAGCCGAGGACGGCACATTCATAAAATACTAGACCAACTCTTGGAACGAGAAAATAATTAGTTGACTATAGATTAAAACTTGGATAATTCTTAACCAAGGTCATCTAGGCCAAATTTAAAATTTTAAGTATAGCTAATAAACTAGACTTTATAACTCATGGAATGGAGTATGAAGGTAACAACAGTAGTCACACTTGTCTCTAAATCATGCCTTATGAGGATAAAAGAAATAGGGTGCTAGGAACTAAACAATCCCCTAACCAGATTTAAAAATCCACAGGACACAAGATCTCCACAGGGCGTTCTCTTGGGACCCTTATTCATATCAATCATTCCATGTGCAATTTCCGCCAAGGAGGGAACATAAGTTACCATGCATTTCACACAACAAAAAATAATGTACAACGAACAAAATCAAAGCTGTAGTCAACACTGTCCTCAATAATTTAAAACCTTTACCAATATCAAAACACCCAATAATCTCGAAATCAATTCACATCCCAAGAGATATACAATCCGTCCCGTACACACAAAACAAGTTAGGTTATTCAATCACTCAAAGAATTCAAGCATCACCTTGCAAAGCAACCAACTTTCTCATCATCCACTAATTAATTTACTTAGATAGATTTCCCTAAATGAGTCTTATGTTCACTACGAATCCACAAGTGACGTACTAATGTGTGCTTAGGATTGGGAGTCCGATCCTAGGAAATAGGTCTTTACTGAAGGGAATCAAGCATGTGGTCAGGGTGCAGCGGAATAAATGGATTCCCTCCCTTGTTATGATCATTAATGTGAAAAACACGAATTAAGGCATAAAAGGCATGGAACATAATGACATACCTTATGAGGATTGTAAACGAGGCAATAGCAGTCGCGTCTGTAGAGGTGTCCACGCCAATAGCCGAACTAGGAAACCCTCCTCAACTCTGCTAGTAGCCTTAGAGAGTAAGAGCGATTGCTCATATGTTTATGTGTGTTGGGGTAATGCATCTCATGTTATATTTATAAAGTGGTGGCTAGGGTTTTACCCTTCACTCACTTATCCCTAACAGATATGGGCCTGACCCATTAGGTTATAATTCTAATCAAATTAGAATTAGTATCTTTTCCTAGTGGCTTGTTGTATGCGTGTTACCCAATAGGCTTTTAATATTTGGTTACGATATTAAAATAAAACCCTTTTATATTTAATATCATAAATAGTGAGCGGTATCTAGCAATATATCACTATCCAAATATTGAGAGATTATCTACAACTTTGACTAATCCTATTTTATGATAATTTATATGATATGTCCCTTTGTCCAAATATCTAATTAAACACAAGGGCATGGAATGTGTCAACCTTGTATAGTTCAATTTATGTTTTCTTGATCCCCAAGTAGACTGTACAGAAAATAAACATCTCATGTTTATCCTCCTGAGCATGGCCATACATTTTGCAGTCTCACTTTATCAAGAGGCCTACAGATATAACTCCTGTTACTTAGGAGGGACAAATCCCATCTAAGTCACTCACATCCCACCACATAATTTATTATATGTCCAAAAACCAACTTTATGATTACCCTGTTACAGGAAACATTTGATGATAATTAAAACATATAATTCCTTATGTAGGAATTGTAGTGATTTCAGGTCGAAGGAATTCATATAACATTTATCAATTTAAGAAACGTTCATAACACTTATGTAACAATCCATGCAACGTTCTTAAGGTGGGTCTGTCCAGTACACCATTACTCTTAATGTGTACCTATGTGAGCACACGATATCTCATATCCATGATCCGTGAGATGTGATCATCAATGAACTCACATACTAGTCTAAATGCATCTTTGTCCTAAGATGATACTTGACTAGGGACTATTTAAGAATAGTTCTTCATAAGATCTCACGATCAAATCATCTACTTCATTTCTTATGAAGTTTGAGCTTACTATTCTATGGACATTAATTGTATTCTTAAAAAAATGAATTGCCTTTATAAAATAATATGATACATGTGATGGGTGTTTCAAAAACATATGTCTCTAGTGCATATATTATCATTTACTACTCTCTCATCTATACAACCATGAAATTGCTAATCCTATAAAATCCTAATAAAATTCACAATCAATCCCATTATGACCCGAAAACTTACAATCAATCATGCACTTACATCACTGACCATGTTACTCAATCAATAGCAGAAAATAAAGTATAGTCAGACAAACACTCTCGGCACCTACTAGGTGGTTTACCTAAGTTGGATCTTTATGTGGGTATTATGTTCACTAGGATGTAGGGAAGACCTTCTAGTAGGTTCCTTGGGTAAGGGTTTTGTGCTTGGAAGTAGGTCCATGTTATTCTTCCTCTCTTGTAGGTGGTTGGTACTAACCTTGTTAGAGAAAACACGCTACACTCTCTCTAACCAAGGCATCCTACACAAATAACTAACCATAATCCTTCATACAACACGCACAACATAGGGGTGATCAATCCCTATGAGGCGTACATTGTACTATAGGATTATAGAAAGTCACAGGAAACTAACCTAACCACAGTCCAATTGGATTGAACTGCTCTGATACCATAATGTAACATCCTAATTCCGGAAACCTAGGAATAGTGCCCGTGTGAAGCACCTTCCTGGATTTCTGAAATTATTTTCGTGACTTTATTGATATCGTAGACATATAACACATATGATGCTTAAGTAACCAACGTTTACTTAAGAAGGATTTACTAAATCATGCTATACAGCGTTTGCCATGAACTGACTACATTTCAATAGAAACAGCCAATACAATTACTATCATCATTCCTATACACCAGAATCTAGCTATTCTAATACACCTAACTTCTCAAAGGTATCGTCCATCCTTAAACAACAAGTCTTTCCTTCCAGGCCTCTAGTTGATCATCCTGCATATCTAATATGTGCCACGAAATGTGTGGTGATACTTACGTCCCGGTAAGTATGGTCGTGCAAAAGTGTAGGTGTACAGACATAGCATATATGCACATCGAAAATTCATAGGCTCAACTCATAGCAATTCATACATCAAACTTTACATTCAATACATAATAATTCTTTCATTAGTCTTTACTTTCAACCTTTTGGTGTATTACCCAACACCAGTGGGGTCCTAACACTTGAACCTCTGACCTGTACTAGGCTCAATACCGTTCAAGGAACGTCTCCCTTGAGGCCAATTTAACCTTATGTCTTAATTAAGATTCACATTCAACATTTGGTGTATTACCCAACACCAGTGGGGTCTTATCACTAGAACCTTTGACCTAGACTGAGCTAAATACCCTTCAAGGAACGTCTCCCTTGAGGCCAATTTAACCTTCTGTCTTAATTAACATTCACATTTACATTCTCATTTACATTTAACATTCTTAATCCTTTGGGGTACAAGACCCCCTTTTTCCTCTATGAACCGAAGTCCCCTTTTGATTTCATTAAACATTCATACATTTTCATAAGTTAAATTCATAAAATAGGATTGTACAAGATCAAGCATATCATATAATCTTTACCACTTAGGGGTAATGGATAAAGGGGTTCACAATATTCATCCTTTCCCTCAAACCCTAACTATCTCAAACTCTACATGTTCATTCAATCATCTCGAAGAGAAATATCTCAAACTCCAAACATTTCTAAACCCCATTTTCAATATAAGTATTTTCCCCAAAAATCCCCAATCTCCTTAACATAGGGTTTGTGCCTTAGAGGCAAAACATCAATCAATCCAAACATATAACCAATCCAAACATATACATACCATTTCCAAGCATAAAAATCAATAGAGAAATGGAATAGAGGAAGGGGATCATGTAAAAGGAAACACATACACAAACATTGAGTGAGGGGAGGACCACACTCACCTCTAATGGAGGAAATAGAGAAGAATGAAGGGATTAGGATGAAGATCCAAGCTCCTTGAACAGTGTGGGTGGCTCCAATCCATGACTCCTCCTTCAATCTACCCCTTCTCTCTCTAGAAATCTCCCCCTCTCTCTCTAAAAGGTTGGTGAAGGAAAAGAATGAGGAAGAAACCCTAAAAATGTGTTTTTATGGTGTTCTGCCCGCTCAGGCTCGCTCGGCTCTCGCTCGAGCGCATGCTGAGCTGAATTTCGCCCAAACCTCTTTGTTTTCTGCGCTTTGGCGAGCTTTGAGCGAGAAAACCAAAATAATTTTCTCTATTTCTGCTGATATTCTCGCTCAAGCTCGCTCAAGCGAGGCTGAGCGAGATTATCAGGATGTTTGGGAGCTCAAATGAGATCGGAATACTATCGTATTACATATCAAACTGAAGCCCCGGATCGTGGATTTCTAATGCAAGTGGAATCACCTCAATTAGACACCTGTAACTCTAGATATTATCAAGTTTGTGCAACAAGGTCATTAGGCTTAAAAACCAAAATTATGCAACTACCTTGGTTGAAGCCCAACGAGGCACACAACACGTAAACCATGTTGTAAATCATCAATTCACTTCAATAAGGCCAATGTTAAAGGTTTCTAAGTGTCCATTAGAATATGCCCCTCTAATTCCTTATTCTTTCCTATAAAATCACCTCTCTACCTAGGGTCCTTGAATCTACGCCCCTCATCTTCCTTCCCACCAAATCTTTTAAGCTTAGTTCCTTCCATCTTGATCTAATTTCCTAATTTCAATGTCTCTACTTCCTTCCTCACCTCTTCATCATGCTATCCCTTCCACCATCGAGTGTGACTCCACCTAAATTAACTCTATGGTCATGTTTGGCTTAATACTTGGTTTTTTCCCTCCAAAATCTCTTTAAACTTGAAACTTAGTTTATTTATCTAGTTCTTGTCTAAATTCACACTCTAATCCCCAATTTCTCCTTCTACCTCTAACCTTCCTCTCTTGGCCGGATTCATAGCCTAAGTCTTTCACTACATTTTCTAGGCCATAATTTTCGGGATGTTACACTCGGCACCCTACACCACCACCGTCGTCATTGCCGCCACTGCCGTCACCGTCGCCACCATTGCAATTTCCATCGCCATCACCGTTATCACCATCCCTGTCACCGTCACCACTACCACCTAACACCTTTTACCACCACCATTGTCTCTTGACACTCTATACCACCATCGTCGTTGCCACCACCGCCGTCGGCACTGCAACCGCCGTCGTTGTCACCGTCACCACCGTCACCGCCGCCCTACTCTCCCTACTACCACCGTCCAACACCCCATATTAAATTTTTCAATACTTAATTATATAATAAATAGGTTAAGGATATATATGTAATTGAACACATATATATCATCATGTTCTGTTCTATAGTTACCAAACACAACACATAAAATATTTTTGTCCCGTTACATTATGTTCCTTCTATTTTGTCCTATTTTGTTCATCTACCAAAAGCTACCTCAAATTAGTGCTTTAGAGGATCTCGTGTGGAAGTTGTCTCTAACCCGTAAGTAATGGTGGTTTCTTATTTTGGCATAGTTAAACACTTGGCTTGATATTTAATTTATATTTCTTTTATTATCTTGGCACTAGTTCACTTCATTTTCTAGTATAATGTCTTCAGTTAAAGATGGGTACAAAACTGCATGTGGCCTAGCTAGGGAGGCTCAAATTTTCACCTGAAAATGTATAACACCAGTATGTCATGACTCATGATAAACTCTAATTTCAAGTTTGTTCATAGATTGATTAACATCACATGAATAACCTTAGCAAGTCAAGGTTAAATCTTTGTACTAGCAATATGGACTTGAAATCTTTTATTCATTTTTTTAACTTTTAGGGGGTCAGGATTTTGAGGTTTGAAATGTTAGAAATTTTTATTTCTAATGATTTTTATTGTGGGCTACATATTAAATATTAAAACATTTATGCTATTTACGTCAATTGGGTTGATCGCTAGTGATCTGCATTAAGTGAGCCCGTTTAGACCACCGTAGGCATCGATGTGGGCCTATATGAGTGGACACTAGGCTTGGCCTATTTCGGCATAGTGGGAACCCTAATATGTTGGTATAAATAAGCCCCTTTAGAGGTGTTGGTCCCCAAGACACCAAATCAACCACCGCCTCCATATATTCCTTCCATCAGGATTCTTGGCACTAAGGTCCCGTTAATGGGAACTCAAGAGATTTTGTTGAGGAAGGTCATAGCACCATCTTTACTCTAACCATTGTTTTATACCATTTTGTTTGGCAATTAATCCCCAAGAGGAGGTTCCTGACGTTCGTTACCTACCCAAAGATTTCCGCTGCATTGTGATAAAGCATAATGAATTTTTATTTGGGTGTTTAAAATTCCCAACATGAAATACATTCATAGTTTACACACAAAATGAGAAAGGTAATCTTTTAACTTTTGGCAAAAGAATAAAATGAAGCTTCAAAAAACAATTCTACCTCAGCCCACGATTTTGACAAACTTCACATATATCAAAGTCATTCAAGTTCACTTTAAAGTTACGATGCAATCATGGGATTTACTTATTGGCTTCAAAGTTATTGATCCGGACCAGTCCGAGATGACCCTACTATGGACGAGGTCACCCAAAGTATAACCGATATACGTGGTGCCTTACTAGTTCGAGATGATCCCAATCTAGACGAGACCACCGGAGATCCATACGAGATACGCACGACAACGGGCACACGCGAGATCCTTAGGGACCACTGCCCCGACCTCGGACCTGTCGACACTAGGTGGCCAGGCCTAGGCTACCTACCAAGTCTCATCGCATTTAATGCTACCCATGCCTCCTACTCTGAGAAGTATTAACACTGACACAAGCAACCATGATTTATGGCTTTAGCAGGAGGGTTACGGCGTAATCATGGCTACTCCCAAAGCCAAGGAACCTACGTCATCAGTGAACCTCATCTATATAAAGGGAAGTTTCTCCACATATACAAGGTAATTTAATCCATCCCATACTTACTCACCATATTCCCCCACTAACTTAAGCGTCGGAAAGCCTTCTGCAGGTACCCCGCCGCGCGCCACCCGCTGAAAACACCATCTCCGAGCGCCCCCGCCGTCGCCTGCCACCTGAGACCCCTTGTCCGGTTACCTCGGACCTCCCTCCCTGATCTCAGCCACGATCATTTTGCGCCGTCTGTGGGGAACTCTGTAAAGAAATCCCCACCACCTTTACCTCCTTTGCCGAGATCCACCTTGCATGACGCGCCGGAGACTAAGCATGGAAGCAGCAACATGTTAGGAATATGCATTAGAGACTTATATGTTTATGAACATCCATCACTTGTATCATGTTTTATACCCTTTTATGCCTTGATTCGTGTTTTCGCATAACGATCATAACAAGGGAGGGAATCCATTTATTTCCGCTGCACCCTGACCACATGCTTGATTCCCTTCAATTGGTATCAGAGCGTTGGTCTGCGATAAACATGTTTTAGGCTTTTAATCATTTGAATATAGTGATATTCTGGTCTTACTGTTTGAAAAACGCAGAAACGCAGTTGTTCGCTGTTATCTGCGCTGGGCGCAGGTGAAGCGCAGCATACAGGATTTTGAATATGAAATCTGGGCTTCACTTTCGCTTAGCGAAAGTGAAGCGCAGATGAAGCGCAACTTACAGAATTTGAATCTGAAATCTGGGGTTCACTTTCGCTGAGCGAAAGTGAAACGCAAGTGAAGCGCAACTTACAGAATTTGATTATGGAACCTACGCTTCACCCACGCTAGGCGCAGATAAAGCGCAGGTGGGCGTTTAGTTTGTTTTGATTCCATTCTTGATTGTTTTTGTGCATGATGTATATATATATATATTTCTTCTGGTGTTGGAGGGTCCCATGGAACATGAAAAGTTCATGTCTTGGGCGTCAAAGGATTCAATTGTTGAAACCTTGTCTCGACTCAAATGTTGGTTGCGATAAACATGCCACTTATCAATTTTCTGACAAGAGCGTATTCGAATGATATGAGGGACTTACCTGTTTACAGATTCGTGAAGTATTTGTTTGATCCGAGACACTTATTGATGATTGGTTAAGTGTTTATCAAATTCAAATTTTGTTTCGGGGCGCTACGCAGTGTGTTATTTCGTATGCGTGTAATCAAACCTCGCTTAATATTTACATCTAATTATATCACTCATTTTACAATCAATGGATGTTGAATTTGCATGATGATTGGTTATGGCCTTAGATTGTTTTATTTAAATATGACCTGCGTGTCGTGCCTTACCTCCTATATTCTATTTGTAATTCTTTTCTCATCTCTATCCCCTCGTATGTTAAATGAGGTTTCTTCTTGTTATGTAATATATCCGGGAAGACATGGAGTCAATGGAGCATGTGGAGACATGTGGATGGAGACTTCAAGATTATATGTGATGTAATTTTGTATTGGTATTTTAGGAGGCCATAACCATATCATGTATTTGTATGAGATGCATGTTTGTATGTTTTGTTAAATGGTTTAATAAGAAATAAAATTAACGCAATCAAATCCCTCAATGCTTGTTTTGCCTTCAAATGAATGACACACGTCAAGACTAGAATCGATTAAATGTGGGTCTGCTAAAGCAAGGTACATTTATCTATTCTAGTGAGGCGCGAAAGGATAGAAGTGATATCCAATTGTCAACCGTTGGGTTTTGATTGGGTATATTCAATAAGATTTAAAAACCTAGAGGTACTAATATTAAGTCATGATTTGCCTTCCAATGTATAACACTCGTCAAGGCTAGAATCGATTAAAGTGTGAGTCTGCTAAAGCAGGGTACCTTTATCTATTTTAGTGAGGCGCGATGGGATAAAAAGTAATATCCAACTGTCAAACATTGGGTTTGACTTAACTAGGTATATTCAATAGGATTGAAAAACCTAGAGGCACTAAGTTAGGCATTAATTCATAAGATGAATTAGAATAAGAGTTATTCACCTGACTATCCAAGAGTTGTATGGGATGCAATTGGAAGTGTGTTCCTACCTAAATAACCTTTTCTTAAGCGATCAGCTAAAGCTGACTTAAAATTAGGTGAAATATGGATCTTGGCCCACTAGAAAATCTAGTGATGGGATTTTCTGATTCTTTATGTTGAGGGTACTTATTTTGAATCAAAATAGTGGGAGGCATATTTAATTAAAGACCTTGTTAAATATGTTTTATGATACTTACGTGCATAATTTTGAACACGACAAATAATCTTTTACTGCGATCTGTCCTTGGGAAGGACAAACTGTCTGAAATTAACTTTCTAAACTGGTATAGAGACCTAAGGATTGTCCTTAGGCATGAGAAAAGGTTGCATGTCCTAGAAGGGCCTATTCCTAAAACATTCGCTGCAAATGCTTCGAAAGCTAACAAGGATGGTTTTAGAAGGCATCTGGATGTTGCTCTCGATGTAGGTTGCCTTATGCTTGCTACCATGAATGCTGAAAAACAGCATGAGAACATGGAGGCGTATAATATGATTGTACATTTAAAGAGACTTGATCAAGGCCAAGCTAGGCATGAACGGTTTAAAGTCTCAAAGACACTTTATCAATGTAGACTGGTAAAAGGGACGCCCTATAGGTGCTCATGTACTCAAGATGATTGGGTACATTGAAAACCTAGAAAGGCTTGGATACCCATTAGGCCAAGTGTTGGCCACTGATCTTGTCCTGCAATCGTTGCCGGACAGCTATAGTCAATTCGTCATGAACTACAACATGAATGAATTTGACAAACCACTGCCAGAATTGCTGAGCATTTTAAGAACAACTGAGCAAAACATTAATAAAGGTAAAGGGAAGGCCATATTGATGGTCCAACCTGGAAAAGGCAAGGACAAGAAGAAGTTCAAGAAGCCCTATTTCAAACCAAAGGACAAAGGTAAGAATAAGCCTAGTACCTCTGCTTTGAAGCCTATGGGCGGGATAGCTAAAGAAGTAAAATGTTTCCACTGTGGCAAATCAGGACATTGGAAGAGAAACTGTACAAAGTACCTTGAGGAGATCAAGAAGAAGGGAAATGAGACTTCCGCTTCAGGTGTTTATGTTATAGAAACCAATTTATCTACTTCTACATCTTGGGTATTAGATACCGGATGTGGATCTCACATTTGTGTGAATGTGTAGGATCTAAAAGGAGTAGGTCATTTACTAAAGGAGAGAAGTCGTCCTAGTTATAGGAAATGGAGCAAGAGTTGCTGCCTTAGCCGTAGAAACCTATTATTTAACTTTGCCAACTGGACTTGTTATTGAACTAAATAATAGTTATTTTGTGCCTGCCATTAGTAGGAGTATTAATTACGTTTCTTGTTTAGACAAGAGTGATCTTTCATTCATAATAAAGAACAATAGTTATTCAATTTATTTGAATGATATGTCTTATGGTTGTGCAAAGTTAAACGATGAACTATATGTTCTTGACTTGGAAGTGCCTATCTATAACATAAGTGCTAAGAGGGTCAAAGCAAATGATTTGAACCCAACTTATCTTTGACATTGTCACTTGGGCCACATAAATGAGAAACGCATATCCAAACTCCACCAAGATGGTTATTTGGACTCATTTGATTTTGAATCAATTGAGACATGTGAATCTTGTTTATTGGGGAAGATGACCAAAACCTTATTCACCGGAAAAGGTGAAAGGGCCGGTGATCTTCTTGGTCTCATACATAGTGATGTATGTGGGCCCATGGGCACGATGGCTAGAGGAGGTTTTCAATACTTCATCACTTTTATTGATGATTTCAGTAGATATGGATTTGTGTATCTGGTGAAACACATATCTGAGTCCTTTGAAGAGTTCAAGGACTTTAAGAATGAAGTATAAAACCAACTTGGCAAGACTATTGAAAACACTTCGATGAGATCGAGGTGAAGAATACTTAAGCCAACATTTGATGACTATCTAAGAGAGTGTGGGATAACGTCTCAACTCACTCCTCCTGGAACACCTCAATGGAATAGAGTTTCAGAAAGGAGAAATCGGACTCTATAGATATGGTTCATTCTATAATGAGTCACACTGATCTCCCCGACTCCTTTTCAGGGTCATGCTTTATTAACAGTAGCCGTCACACTAAACCATGTTCCATCTAAGGCTGTCATAAAGACACCATATGAGATATGGACTGGGAAGCGACCTAGTATGTCTTTTATGAAGATTTGGGGTTGTGAAGCTTATGTGAAACTCCAAGTTTCAGATAAACTAGGACCCAAATCAGATAAGTGCTTATTTTGTGGGATACCCAAAAGAAACTAAGGGTTACTACTTCTATAATCCTAGCGAAGGCAAAATGTTTGTCGCTAGGACTGCTGTATTCTTAGGGAAGGAATCTGTCTCTAAGAAAATGAGTGGGAGGACATAGTAGCAATGAGCCAATAATGGAACAAGGGCAGATAACACAAAGTGTTGTGGAGCCACCTACTCAAGTAGCGCAAGACTTGCGTAGGTCAGACAGGGTACGTCACCAACCTAAGAGATATGGGTTCCATGTGTCTCAGGAAGGCGATGTATTGCTAATGGATCAAGATGACCCAGTGACTTACCAAGAAACTCTTTTAAGTCCAGAATCTGAGAAATGGCTTGATGCCATGAGATCTGAAATGGATTCCATGTACACTAACAAGGTATAGACCTTGATTGAGCCACCCGAAGGGATAAAACCCATAGGGTGCAAGTGGGTTTTCAAAAGGAAACTGACATGGATGGTAATGTAAGTACCTTTAAATCACGTTTGGTGGTTAAGGGTTTCACGCAAATTCATGGTGTAGACGATGATGAAACCTTTTCCCAGTTGCCATGCTCAAATCTGTTCAGATCTTGCTTGCTATTTGCAACTTACCATGATTATGAAATCTGGCAAGTGGATGTCAAGACAGCCTTCCTAAATGGAAGCCATCTTGAAGATGTGTATGTGATACAACGTGAAGGTTTTGTTATACCTAAAGGCATGTAAGTTGCAACGATCCATTTATGGATTAAAGCAGGCTTCTAGAAGCTGGAATCTTCGTTTTGATGAAGCTGTTAAAGCAGTTTGGTTTCATTAAAAGTGAAGATGAACCTTGTGACTACAAAATGGTTAGTGATAACATAGTGATTTTCTGGTTTTGTATGTAGATGACATACTCCTCATAGGAAGTGACATTCCTACCCTTCAGTCTGTAAAGACTTGGTTAGGAAATTGTTTTTCTATGAAAGATTTGGGTGAAGCAACCTATGTGTTAGGTATCAGGATCTATAGAGATAGATCTCAAAGATTACTTGGCCTAAGTCAAAGTACATACATAGATAAGGTGTTAAAACAGTTTAACATGCAAGATTCTAAGAAAGGAATTTTGCCTATGTCACATGGTATAAGCCTATCTAAGGTTCAATCTCCTTCAAGTAAAGAAGAGAGAGGTTGCATGAGTGAGATTCCTTATGCATCCGCTATAGGGTCTATCATGTTTGCCATGTTATGTACTTGACCAGAAATATCATATGCTTTAAACATGACTAGAAGATACTAGTTTGATCTTGGTGAAGGTCACTAGACAACAATCAAGAACATCCTTAAGTACTTGAGAAGAACTAAGGATTCATTCTTGATATATATATATATATATATATATGGAGGTGAGGAAGAGCTACTTGTAAAGGGTTACACTGATGCTAGCTTCCAAACCGACAAAGATGATTAAAGATCGCAATCATGTTATGTGTTTTGTTTCAATGGTGGCGTTGTGAGCTGGAAAAGTTCCAAGCAGGAAAACAGACACTGATTCTACCACACTAACAAAAACCCTTGTGCAGCAGAAGCATGAAGGGCACACTAGATCATTAGGCATAAGAGTTATGTCTGAATGTCTCTAGTGCAAGTGGGAGATTGTTGGGAATATGCACTAGAGACTTATATGTTTATGAACATCCATCACTTGTATCATGTTATTTTATAAAGGTAACTTATTCTTTTAGAATATAATTAATGTCCTTAGAATAGTAAGCTCAAATCTCATAAGAAATCAAGTAGATGACTTGATCGTGAGATCTTATGAAGAACTATTCTTAAATAGTCCCTAGTCAAGTATCATCTTAGGACAAAGATGCATTTAGACTAGTATGTGAGTTCATTGATGATCACATCTCACGGATCATGGATATGAGATATCATGTGCTCACATAGGTACACATTAAGAGTAATGGTGTACTAGACAGACCCACCTTAAGAACGTTGCATGGATTGTTACATAAGTGTCATGAACGTTTCTTAAATTGATAAGTTTTATATGAAGTCCTTCGACCTGAAATTACTACAATTCCTACATAAGGAATTATATGTTTTAATTATCATCAAACGTTACCTGTAACAAGGTAATCATAAAGTTGGTTTTTGGACATATAATAAATTAAGTGGTGGAATGTGAGTGCCCTAGATGGGATTTGTCCCTCCTATGTAACAGGAGTTATATTTGAGGCCTCTTGATAAAGTGAGACTGCAAAATGCATGGCCATGCTCAGGAGGATAAACATGAGATGTTTATTTTCTGAACAGTCTACTTGGGGATCAAGAAAAACATAAATTGAACTATACAAGGTTGACACAATCCATGCCCTTGTGTTTAATTAGATATTTGGACAAAGAGACAGATCATATAAATTATCATAAAATAGGATTCATCAAGGTTGTTGATAATCTCAATATTTGGATAGTGATGTATTGCTCGATACCGCTCACTATTTATGATATTAAATATAAAATAGTTTTATTTTAATATCATAACCAAATATTAAATGCATATTGGGTCACACGCATACAACAAGCCACTAGGAAAGATAATAATTCTAATTTGATTAGAATTATAACATAATGGGTCAGGCCATATATGTTAGGGTTAATAGAGTGAGGGATAAAACCCTAGCCACCACTCTATAAATAGAGCATAAGATGCACTACCCTAGATAGGTGAAAATAAGAGTAGTCGCTCTTACTCTCTAAACACTACTAGTAGAGTTGAGGAGGGTTTCCTAGTTTGGCTGTTGGTGTGGACATCACTAGAGACGTGGCTGCTATTGCCTCGTTCGCAATCCTTAGAAGGTATGACCTTTTGTTTTATACCCTTTTATGCCTTGATTCATGTTTTCTCATAATGATCATAATAAGGGAGGTAATCCATTTATTTTCGTTGCGCCCTGACCACAAGCTTGATTCCCTTCACAATGAACACCAACCAACCCGTCGGAACCACCAACTTAGCTGGGGAAACTGGGGGAAAGACAAACCCTCAACACATCATCAGAACCACCCCCCAAGAAGTGTCTCCATCAGGACACACTGCCACCCCATCTTCAGAGGATTTCTACCTCCCTCCACCTTCTAGCCTAACCAGAAGAAGAAAGAAATTTTCAGCAAAAGTTAGAAGATACAGGGATACCACCTCTAGAGAAGATGAGGCAAGAACCCCTTCCCCACTCCCCAGAAGAAGGAAAAAGAACAAGAGCAAATCAGTTAGAGAGCGAGAGCAAAGAATCCAATACTTGGAATCGCTCATTCCTGCCACACACAGGCGGAGATCTAGCAGAAGAAAGAGAAGCCATAGGAATACATCGTCCAAAAGGTCTTTCCACATCCGAGATCTGCCCTCCAAGGAGCTGACGTTCCCCTCCGAAGAGGACACCACCCCAGAGGAATCTTCATCCTCTAGTTTCCAGACCGAGCAAATAAGTCATACCCGCGGGAGGAGCCGTCCCCGCACTCCCTCGGTCAAGGACGACGATCAATAAACCCCGGCTAAAGGCGGACAAGGAGACACACCCAAGGTCGAAGCAGTGGCCGCCGGTGCGACCCCACACAAGGACCAAGAAACGCCGGCCGGAGAGCAGGCTGACCCAAACCCCACCCCGGTTGTAAACCAAGCAACCCCAGCCACCCCCAACCCTACCGCCACGACAGCAGCCCCAGTCACCCCAGTTATCTCGACTACCCCCTCTGCAGGATAGCCACCCTCAATACATTACATCGCCCCTTCACACATCCCTTCACATCCCGTCTAGCGAAGGTCGATATCCCAGACCATTTTCTCAGGCCTTTCAGCACTATCAACCTCTACACCAGGGAGACTGACCCAGGCCGACACCTCGATCGTTTCTTCAACGAGATGTTATTCCTGGGAGCCCAGGAAGATATCATGTGCAGAAGTTTTTCTTGGGCCCTAGACAATGAAGCACTAACATGGTTCCGGACGCTCCCCCAGAACTCGGTGGACAAATGGGACGATCTCGCTGCCGCCTTCGCCAAGTGATTCAGTATGGCCAACCAGATCCCAAGAGATTCCCACACCTTGGCCAAGGTTACTCAGGGCGAAAATGAGACCCTCCGGGACTTCTTGGCAAGATTCTATAAAAAGGTAGCCCTAACTCCTAATGTAGCCGACGAAGTGCAACTCCATTGCGCAGTGGAAGCCCTCCGAAAGGAAACGTCGTTAGATATTTCCCAAAGGAGGATCCGTGTTCACAACAAGACGGCCTTCAGAGAACGAGCTGATATACGTGGTGCCTTACTAGTTCGAGATGATCCCAATCTAGACGAGACCACCGGAGATCCATACGAGATACGCACGACAACGGGCACATGCGAGATCCTCAGGGACCACTGCCCCGACCTCGGACCTGTCGACACTAGGTGGCCAGACCTAGGCTACCTACCAAGTCTCATCGCATTTAATGCTACCCATGCCTCCTGCTCTGAGAAGTATTAACACTGACACAAGCAACCATGATTTACGACTTTAGCAGGAGGGTTACGGCGTAATCATGGCTACTCCCCTAGCCAAGGAACCTACGTCATCAACAAATCTCATCTATATAAAGGGAAGCTTCTCCATATATACAAGGTAATTGAATCCATCCCATACTTACTCACCATATTCCCCCACTAACTTGAGTGTCAGAGTGCCTTCTATAGGTACCCCGTTGCGCGCCACCTGCTGAAAATACTGTCTCCGAGCGCCCCCGTCGTCACCTGCCACCTGAGACCCCTTATCTGGTTACCTCGGACCTCCCTCCCTGATCTTGGTCACGATCAGTTATAACACAACTTAGCTAGCTGAATAAAGGAAGAAAAAAAGACACAATTCATATATTCTATATGTTTTGTTGCAAATTTGAAATGACTAACTATTCTTTTTTTTTTTTTGGTAAAAGACTAACTATTCTGTTGTAATGCTATAGAAATTCAGCATCTTATCTGTTCCCACATTCTATTAACCAACCAATTAGCGGCCCCAACACAACCTTCATAGCATCATATATATTATTTTGAAGGATGAGCTCTTTAAAGACTTTACAGTTAGTCATTATATTTTCTAGCATCATATATATTATTTTTATATTGGTGTAGGATAAATATCCATGTGCTTATGTTTCATGAATTGTAGACTTGTTTTAAATAAAGTTGGATTGATTAGTTACTTTCATTGTGCTTTGTAAAGTTGTTTAACTCTTTGTATAACTTGGAGATATTAGTACATTCATCATCCTTTATTGCTTTATATAATTAGTTTTTTGGTTTTGTTTAATTTGTTTTTATTAAAACTTGTCCACATGTATAGTTTAGATAAATGAAATTTGTGTTTAGTGGAATTAAATTGGATTACCTACAAATAAAAAAAATGAATGAATTGTAATAAGCAATTAACTAAAGGTTACCTGCCAAATAGATTTTGAAAGTATTGTACTAAACTATGAAGTTGCTATAGGTTAGCTACAAATTGGCTAGGAATGTGGTAAGGTTTGCTTTTATGTTCTAGCTAGGATATAGCTATGTAATTGCTTAAAAAACGTTATCTGCTGATTAGCTACTAATAGCTAAGACAATATCTTAACTATATAGCTACGAAATTAGGAAGTTGAGTGACACATTGCTGCTACTTTATTACAGATTAACTGCGAAAATTTCAAAATTTGCTACAAGCTAGCTACAAATATATTTTGTAGCTTATTTGTAGTTATTTCGCAAATAACTAATTTTGCTAGAGTTTACTTTCAAATTTTCTACGGAATTCTTTGTAGCAATTCCTAGATAGAATTTCTTGTAGTGAATTATAATCTATTTTTTTTTCTCTTTTTATGGATTTAAGCATACCTTTATTATACAGTGTAGACATTAGAAGATAAAATAAAAATTTTAAATAAAATTTGTGTTTTATTAAAATTTAATTTCATTTTTCTAAAGTTTTAAAATCAATAATAAGATATTTTTATATAAGGATCTAATGAATATATAATGTTAGAATAATTTTTTTTATATAATCATATATTATAAAATCATTTATTGAATTTAATAATATATAAGATGTCATATTCAGTAAACGAAGTGAAAATATACATATACATGATTAGATGACAGATAATATATACTATATATCTATTAAACTCTATTTTTAAAATTAGTTGCCGATGATATTGATTTATAAAGAATCTCACAAAAGTTAAGGACAATAGAATTTATCCTCATTCTTCCCTTTCCTCGAAGAGGATTTTGAATTAATGCAGAGATCTCAATCAACTGCCATGTCCTTGTTGGCAGCTACGACCACCTGTAAATTTATCTTGCACCATCTGAAAACTTCCTTTCCGGCAATGGTAGTTGGAAGAATTTAAAGATGAAAAGGATCGCTTATTATGTATAGGGAAGTCATTTGCCACTCGGACATCGATCTTATGTACATATAACTATCTAATCTAATCCACAATTACAATACTGACTTTAACCCTACCTCTTTATTAGTCATATATGTGTGTCTGTATATATGCCGCCACAAAGGACATGAGTTTTTGTTTTGACTTTTGATTATAAACAAACTCTTTTTATTTATATGTTAAGATTTAATTAAATGATCATGAAACTAAAAAAGGGGTATATTTCTCTCTCTCACACACACACACAATGTAAAGTAGTATGATGAGAGTTTCCTGCCTAAAAAGGGGTATATAAATTTGTAAATGTGAAAATTAATTGTTTTATAATTGATTTTGAACATTTGATATTAATTAATAACAATAAAGACATATTTTTAATTTGATAAATGGGTTGGAGAGAAAAGTTAAAAAAAAAATCAGTTATATGATTATCAATCTTTAAAAATAAGTTAATTATCTTTCTAAATCTACTCATTGTTTATAAATAAGTCTTTGAGAAAATATGGTATTGATTTATATAATTTGTTATGATACATATTTTTAAAAGATTAATATATATATATATGAGTCATTATATACTTTAATTTTTTATAAAAAAATTTAAATGTTTAGTTAATTAATTAGATGATGTGTGTTAACAAACTACTGTTCTATTATGACAACAATTTTTAATTAAATTTTATTTTACTATTATTAACTTTATTCAAATTAAATAAGATAATTATTAATTATTAATAATATAATAAATTTTTATATAGGAGGTTGGGTTTGGTTGGGTACATCGGGTTGTACTTATCCAGACCTGCTACCCAACCCAAATTGGTCGGGTTCATGCTTACTCAACCTAAACAGACTCGATGACCCAATCCAACTCACCAAATAGTGGTTGGGTTTGGTTGGGTCGGGTCATCCGGACCCTTGTGCAGCCCTGTGTGTGTGAGAAATTCACCGTTCGATTGAAAGTTACTATCATATAGAGAATACATATAAAATTTTATATTAATCTGAAATTATTTAATATCTCATTGAGATGTCTTAAGATTAACATTATATATACATTTGAAATATATGAAAAAATCAACCATTTGATTATCAAGTTATTAGTGTTAAAGTTTTACGAAATTTTACACAAATAATCATGATGGTGAATAAACATAATTCAATGGTTGGATTACTAAAAAACATATTTGATTTGTCGTTATCAACGATGTAAAACTTAGTGTGACTTACACCGGTATAAGTTAAGCCCTCATATATATTCTCTTTCTATAAAGTTCCTGAAAATGTTATATATATTCTACTAAAAAATTCAGAACTTTTGTGGGGTAAGGAATAAAATATGAAAGTGTCTTGGGTTAATTGTAATAGAGTGTGCAAATAAAAAATTATGGGAGGGTTAAGAATATATACAAGATATGAAATAATTTAATTAATTTAGCACTATTTGACACATGGAAATGGAGAATATTAGTTATAAATGAATTTTTTTAGAGTAAAATTCTTTCCGTTGAACATGAGAAGTAACATTTGGATAGGAAAAGGGATATGGGAGGAGATATTTTTAAGAGAAGGTAAATTTGGTGGAGAGACTTTGAAAAAATTGAAATAATAGTTCAATGAAATGAGAGTTAGTGGAGGAAAGAATTGGAATTAATGGTGATAACTGGTGAGACATATTTTTCTTAAATAAATGGGTTTGTGGGACAAAAGTTAAATGACTTGATTGTATTATTTATCAACCTTAAAAAGAAACTAGTGATCATTATTAAGTCTAAATGTTGTATATAGAGATGCCTTTGAGAATATATGGTATTAATAAATATCCATTTATTTAATCTGTTGTCATAGTACTTACTTTTCAAATATTTTTTTTGAACAATTTAAAAGATAAAAATATATTAATCATTGTACACTGTATTTTTTAATAATAAAAAATTAAATTTTAGATTATATATATATTTACAATGGAATAGTTTTTAATTATTTCTTAAATATCATTTAGATAAATTTGGAATAATACCTTAATGATCATATGTGTAAATATTAGAGATATAAATTATACACAGAAGTTCATTAATCTACAAGTTATAAGAAGTAGATATATATTACTTAGAATGAAATTTTTACACAAAAATATGTTAATATTTAAATTATAAGATATATAATTACGTCTCATGGCTAGTTGTTTGTTGAAATTTCAAGGGTGACATCACACAATGGTTTGAAAATTATTATATGTGTGAATGTGGTGAAAATTTTCAAAAACGATTACAGAAACGTTAACTTTTCGAAAATAATTTAGAAAACTTTACCTTGGTTTTAATATTAGGACTAGAATATGAATCCTTTTAAGTCAGGTTGTTTTCTTGTTTTTGAGATCAATCCAGAAAGGTGTTAAATTCTCTATAATCATTCAAATAATAGACTTTCACAGAAAGAATGTTCCAAAAGAAATATGCAAAAGAAAGAATTACAAATAATCAAAAGAACGAAAACTAAACTCTCAAATTCATTCCCGAACTAGTGATCTCTTTCCTATTAGTCCTCAAACTAAATTTATTGCATAAATAATCCTCAAACTTTCAAATATCCATCACATTAGTCCTCCAATTTTCATTGAAAGTTTGATGATTAACTTTTATTTTTGTTTACTTTATGTGATGAACATTTGAAAGTTTGATGATTAACTTTTATTTTTGTTTACTTTATGGATTAAGTAAGAGAGAAAATGATACATCGGGGACGAAAGTGATGGTTTATTCAAAGAACAAAAGAAATCTAAAGAATTAAAAAGCAAAGAAGAAAGAACTTCAGAGAAAAAAATGAATGAACTTTAAACAAATGACATTAAATTAATGATATCACATACTTTTCTCTCAGAGTTATCAATTATCACAGACGAATAGACATACTTGGATTGAGAGTTTCATAAATAAAAATCTAACCCCTATTATAACAATGAGTAGCCTACTTATAGAGGTGGAAAGTCTAAGGGCTAAACTTTTACAACTTGATACGTCATAAAAATAAACTAACTTTACAAAGGAAAATAACATGTGTAATCAAGCCTGAAAATGATAACTTCTCATAACTGCTCCAACGACTATCTCTTGAATCTCGAAATCTTCTTCGGGATGTTGTAACATCTCAAAATTCGAGAATCTAGAATTTATAATTAAAACATTTATAATGTATTCTGAAGAGCAACTATAAATATAAATAAAGTTACTAAAATAGCAATGATAATAATGTTAGGAAATACGTTAAATAATGAGTTATAAGGTATGGTAATATATTTGTAAAGATAAACAATTTGAGAGAAAAGAAAAGAGAAAGTCATTTTCGCTCACACACCGAGCTGCCACCGTTAATTCGCAACGGTGGATTCATTCACTATCGGATCGGGCTGCAATTTTGACAGTAGGTTTAAGACATCTGATTCTTCAATCTGAACGGTTGGATCATTGATACTAGGTCTGAGTTGTAAGATATGCAGCTCCCACAATAGTTCTATTTTTGGAAAATTGGCTGAAATTTCCGCTCAAGTGACAATCCTTCGCTTGAGTGAAAAATAACAACAAAATTTCATGAAAAACGTTCTGATAAACTTAATCAAGTGAAATGATTTTTGCTTGAGCAAATTTTTGGCAGAAACAGGGGTTTTGGTTCTGATTGAGTTTCGCTCAAGCGAAATATTTTCGATTGAGTGAAAATGCACGGAGTCAGATTTTAAAAAGCTTTCTAAGGGTCATTTGAACCCTATTCCCAAAACATAACCTCCGCCCTTATGCCCTAGCAAAAGGAGGAGAAACAGAGAAAACTTGGGAGGTTGATTGATCAAGTGAAGGAAGACCAAAGCCCAAGGACCCCTTTGAGTGCTCTTGGAGGTGAGTATAACTCACACACCCACCTCATATAGAAATGTATGAATGTTTAGGTGATTGTATCCTATTTCTTCTTGATGAATCTCTTCTTGGGTGTGATGATTTTATTGTTTTAGACCATACCCATGGCTAATTTTCCCCCACTTTCAAATATGCATGATCTCTCCTCTTTATTATGTCTAGGTTTTGTCGTATAACTATGTTTCAATTCTAGATGCATGAGGAATGTCTATGGGTGGGTAAAGGATGCATGGTAAAGGGGATGGATTGATGTATATGGTTCTTGAATATCCTTTTACTGTGGGTACTTAAAATTTAAAATGTGAAATGTGAAAATACACATAGGGAAACACAAGAAGGGGGGTTGAATAGTGTTTCAATAGAAACCTTAAGTTTTTAGAAAACTTTTTCAGAAGGAAGTTCAGAAAATCTTCAGACGATGAATTACGATCTGAAGTTTTTGCTGTATCTTCTGAACTTGAGTTCAGACTTAAAATTTGCTTGTAAATGTACCTTTGAAAAGATTAAGGTTCTATGATTAAAATACTTTTCACACCCCTTTTTGGTTGGAAGAAAAACTGAATTCACAGAGTTTAAGGGAAAGAGAGAACACAACCAAATTTATCCTGGTTCACTCACTTCCACCGTGAGCTACGTCCAGTCCCAAAGGCAACCCGCCAATGGATTTCCAGTATTCTTGCAAGAATTACAAGTATTCTTTTCTGTCAAGCCTCTTCAGGCTCTACCACAAGTATTCTTTCTTTTACCAAGCCTCTCCAGGCTCTACCACAAGTATTCTATCTTTCACCAAGCCTCTCCAGGCTCTACCACAAGTATTTTTTCTTTCACCAAGCCTCTCCAGGCTCTCAAACACTTATCCAAGTGTAAAACCCAAGTATTCTTTATACAGAAAGCCTCTCCAGGCTTATAACCCAAACTGTTTAAGCTAAACAGAAAATGTTCTATAAAACTATCTCAAATGATAGCTAGAACTCAAGTACAAACTGAGATTAACTCAGGATATGAAATAAGATTGTACAAGAAATTATCAGAGTGATTTTTCACAGCGTTTTTGCAGCGTAAGGACTCAAAGAATTTTTCTCTTGATTGCTACTAATCTTCAAATTCACGAGCCTTTATATAGCCTTTGATACTCTGTTTCCCGTTGTCTAATAGCATTAAATGCTCAAAGACGTTGGGTTTCTTTTCAAGCAAAACCTGGGACACTTTTCAGGTGTAGGTTCTGCGCATACAATGCTTTTTCGTTGTAGGTGCAGCAGGCGTTACAGAATTTCCTTATTTGTGCAATACTCTTGAACGAGGTATAAAAGCATGTCTGATTCTTATGCTAAAATAGGTTAGACCAAGAAGATGATCGTTCTGCATAGATAGCAACGTCTTCAAAAGGTCTTCATTTGATTCTGATATCTTCAGCCTTCAGATGCAACTAATATGTTAGACTTTATCGATTTCAGACGATGAAACACTTCAGATGATGTTTGGTTCTAAGACGTTCTGAAGCCTTTCAGATGATCCTTCTCAACACTGTTGATCTGAAATTAAGCATAATGTTTGTGAGAGGATATTCTTATAAACATCATTATGTTTTATATTTGTAATCCATTAAAATTTCTAAGAGCATGAGACTCAAGATAAATTTATGATAATTATCTTCTGAGACTCAATAATCTCCCCCTTTTTAATGATGACAAATATAAAATATAGTAGGGATAGAAATTTAATAAAGAGTAAGAGTAAAATAATTCTCCCCCTTAATCACATATCCCATATGCGTCTGAAATGTGCTTTCCTTGAGACTTTGTCTTTCTTACTGTGCACCTTTCACTTTCAGATACTGTTAGTCTAAAATATATTCTCAAACACATATATTCATTACTCCCCCTGTCTCAATTACTCCCCCTTTTGTCATCAATGAAAAGGGTCAGTAACAGACATTATAAGACAAAAAAAAAACAGTAGTTAAGACTTAAAAGTAATAAAAGCAACCAGCAATAAATGTTCATGCAAAACTCATGCATTAGAACCAGATTGTTTGAACACAAAAGAAACATAGTCTAAAACATGACTACATCATTAACTAGATCTCAATCTAGTGAAAGCTTGCTCAAACATCTCTTGCATTGTTAGACTTTCCTTCTCAAGTTCTGCTGCCACAATTGCCTTCAGCTAATCTTGACCAGCCTTGATCTGAGCCTGAGCATCAAGAATCTCATCAATCCTTTGTAGAAGCTTTGCATTTTGAACTTGCAGAGCTCTATTTTCTCTTGTCAGGGCAACCAACTCAGCTTCCAGATTTTCTTCATAAAAGATTATAGTGATATATCTTCTGGCATATCTGAAGAAAGTGAAACCAGGTGGAAGATTGAGCTTTTTAGGATCAGTCACCTTCACAAAATAAGGTTGATCACCAACATATTTGGTCATGACCCATTCATGATGCAGATTGAAAACATGGTCAAAGTTATATGTAGGAAATCTTCCTCTGAAGAATGTAGGAGTCTCATGGGTGGTGTTCTTGCCAACCTTCACCATGGAATCAGAATCATCCTATTTGACACCAAAACAGCTTCCATTCTTCTCCACAATCTTCTAGTGATAATTCCACATGGCTTCATACAAGGAGTGATTCATGCCTTGTTCAGCAAATACATCTTCAGCAAGATTGTTCCAGTCTTCTTCAGACAATTCTCTTAGGGGCTCTCCCCCTTCAGAAGCAATGGACTTTCCTTTATTCTGATAAGAGTCAGCATATGGATACCTAGGAACAATCCTATCAGGATTCACCAGAATGGAAGTAGACAACTTTGTGTGCACATTCCTTGGTGGTCTGAAGTCCTTCTGACCAAAGGAGCCATTGTACTTGTCTACCAGTTCAGCTTCAAGACACGACATCCTGACAGCAATCCATTCTTCATATGATAGAACATGTTGATCCTGAGAGAATGGGTCCAGTAACCTTCATCTGTGGTTATGGGTGACAACACATTCTTTATTTGTTCTATGAAATCTGAGATACTTACTCCCCCTGAGTTGTGCAATCTTCTTTGCCTAGCTTTAGCACCAGTTTCCAAAATAAGCCTGGAAGGAGGTGTTGAAAGCAAGGGTGCAACATCCTTGAAAAACAACAGCTCTTCATACAAATTAGGGAATTTAGGTACTCTCAGCAGCCCACATCATTTGCTCATTATTTTTGAAATTCAGAGCAAGATCATATGTAGGTTCTCTAGTCAAATCTCTGGGCTTCTCTTTCAGCAGCTCAGCCCTAGATAGAGGAATATTTCCTCCCATCCATCCACAGCTTGGCTCTGCAGAATTTAATTCTGAATAGCCTGAGAGTGAAGAAGATGATGATGATGAATGAGATGGTGAGGGTTGAGGCACTTCTTGTGTTAACTTTACTACTTTAGGTGAAGGAGGAGGAACTTCATCCTCTGAAGTAGTCACATTATCAAATAAGACTCTAGGCCTCTTAGAAGGAGCCACAGGGCCTTCATCAGCTTGTTTCTTCTTCTTCAATTCCTTCAGCTTCTTCTTTCTTTGATCCTCAGCCTCCTTCAGAAAAGCGACTGCATCCTCTTGCTGAATGCTTTTGCTTCTAGTAACCCTCTGAGGGCATCATCAACAATAGGAGCAAGGAGTTGTCTTCTCTTCTGCCTCCTAGATTGAGCACTGGCTCTTCTTCTCTTGAGCCTGGATTCTTGCTCAAGTCTAACATCCTTCAGTACAGCTTGCTGAGCAGCAACAACAAGTGCATAGTCTTAATTTTCTTGTTCATCTTTCTTCTTTCTTTCTTCTTCTTCTATCTCTTCTACCACCTTTCTGATGTCAGGTTCACGTAGGCTGGTAGCAAGGGGAATGACTTGGATAGGCAGGGACACCTCAACAGCTCCAAGATGTTCAGAGTCTACCTTGTTGCTGTCCTCTACCTGACCTTCTTCAGTGAGAGTAGGCTGAGTAGAAACAGTAGAAGCTTCAGTTGTTTGACCCACAATCTCAGTTTGTTCAAGCACATTCTGAACAGGTTCAGACACACTGACCTGAACTTCATTAATAGTAGGAACTTCCTTCTGAATGCTTACCTTCTTCTGAGCCACCTTTGATCTCTTCTTCTTAAAGACTTTTGTTGGGATTTGTGTTGAGACAAACTTGTCCTTGTGAGGATCTCTTGTCAGCTCATCCTCAAGCATCTCTAACACTTTCTGAGGGCTTTTTCCAGTCCTCTTAGCTTTCAAATTTACCGCTTCCTCCATCAAAGTTCTTTCAGGTGAGGGCTTCTTCACACGAATGCTCATCTTCTTGATATTTACCAGAGTGCAAAGAGGAGGACCTTTGTGGTCATAGAGTCTCTCAATAGGAACATTGTACTTCAGCAGGATTTTGGTGATGAGAGTGGTTGGAGTGTAGCTTGCTGCTGAATCATTCACTCTCTTCAGCATATTGTAGAGAATAATCCTGGGAAGGTTCAAGGGCTTCTTGTCTAGGAGATGAATCACACAGAATCTTTCAAGTTCTGAAACATGATTCTTGCTTCCATGCTTGGGCACCACACAACAATGAAGAATAGAATGCAAAATCCGAGCCTTGGGATGCATGAGGGAGCTTTTCATTTCAATAGGGTCTTTCGTCCCATACAGCTTCTTGTTGAACTTCTTCACACCTCCATTCCTCAACTCCCAGTCAGGCACAAACATCTCACCAGAGTTGGGAAAACCAGTCACTTGTGCAAGTACATTTTCATCAACTATCACTGTTACACCTAGTACTGTAGTCTTTAGACCTTGATACTTTCCATCTGGAGTTGAAATATCCTCAGCATTTTCCCAGAAGTCGATGACACTCTGTTCATGCCAAGCACAGTCAATAACTGAGAAATAGTCAGTCCAGCCACATGAGTCGAAGGTATCATAGAGGTTGACGCCACCAGCTGCTAGATCATCCAGGTTAATGGTCCTGGAAGGTACGACTTGACATCCTGCAGATTTCTTGGACGCCATTGATGAGAGCTTGAGAAAGAAGAAGACGAAGAACTTAGGGCACAAGAAATCTCAACGGCTTGCAGAGAAAGAGAGACAATGATAACAATAGTCTTGAATGTTTCAGTCATCTCCCTTAAATAACCGTAAAACAACTTTAATGTTGGCAGTAGCAGTCTTGGAGAACGTGCGGTCGTGCTGTGAGCAGTTTCTTAGAAAGGGAGATCAAACGTTTCAGCTTGTCACGTCATCAGACTAAGTTTCTTCAGATGCACCACATGTTTCAGATGATGCATGTTCAGATGCACTTATACATTCAGATGATGCATGTTCAGAAGCAATCAATTATTTTTCAGACAAAGCTATGATATTCAGATTATCTCTTATGAACTTAAATCTATCTTCAGTAAGAGGCTTTGTGAATATATCAGCCCATTGATGATCAGTATCAATGAACTTTATATCAAAAACTCCTTTCTGAATATAGTCTCTAATGAAATGATGCTTGATTTCTATATGCTTTGCCCTAGAATGTTGAATGGGATTCTTGGACAAATTAATAGTACTAGTGTTATCACACATCACAGGAATAGACTTAATAACAATATTAAAATCTTCTAACTAATATTTTACCCACAACAGTTGTGAACAACAACTGGCTACAGCAATATATTCAGCTTCAGCTGTTGAAAGTGCAATTGTGCTTTAACTTTTGCTGGACCAGTTGATCATGTTATAACCAATGAAATGACATCCTCCACTGGTTGATTTTCTTTCAGTTCTATCTCCAGCAAAATCAGCATCACAAAATCCCACTAACCTGCAATCCTTACTCTTCTTATAGCAAAGACCAAGATTAGTAGTACCATTTAAATATCTGAAAATTCTCTTTATAGCTTTGTAATGAGAAACTCTTGGATCAGACTGAAATCTAGCACAAAGACATACACTGAACATAATGTCAGGTCTGCTTGCTGTTAGATACAGTAATGAACCAATCATTCCTCTGTACAAGGTTTGATTTACTGCTTCCTCTCCTTCATCTTTGTTAACAACAATTGAGGGATGCATAGGAGTTGTCATAGGCTTGCAATCATTCATGTTGAACTTCTTAAGCATTTCCTTAGTATATTTCTCCTGATGGATCCATATACAATCAGATTATTGCTTAATCTAAAGTCCTAGGAAGAACTTGAGTTCCCCCATCATGCTCATTTCAAATTCAGATTGCATGATCTTAGAAAACTCCTTGCATAGAGATGAATCAGTAGAACCAAAAATAATGTCATCCACATATATCTGAACGAGAATGAAATCTTTGTTAGACATTTTTCTAAAAAGAGTTGTATCTACTTTTCCCCTTTGAAAACCATTTTTGATGAGAAAATTGACTTATGCTCAGAAGATTGTGTTGTAATCCTTCAACAAGAAGTACATTCTTAATCAGGGAAAGATGAGTCATACCTACTGTCCCAATACTAGTGATCTTCCCTTGCTAATTTCCACCAAAGGTGACCACTCCACCAGCTTTGGGTCTAAGGTTTTGGAACAAACACCTTTCTCTCGTCATGTGTCACGAGTACCCACTGTCCAGGTACCATTTGTGGTGTTTTTTTGTCCTGTTAAACACATCTGCAACAGGAACAATTAAACTCTTAGGTACCCATACCTTCTTGGGTCCTCTTTTTGTTATTTTTTGGGTCTTGTTTTCCTTTTGTGTCTGCACTGAGACTGAACATGTCCAGGCTTTCCACAATTGGAACACCCATTACCTTTCTTAGATCCTTTATCAAGCACTATAAAATTTAAGGATTCAGAAGAAGATGTTTCTGAATAACCTAAACCACTTTTGTCTAAGGAATGCCTTTGAGAGCCTAATAATCTATTCAGATTATCAGTTCCTTTGACAAATCTGGCTAGATCCAGAGTTAATTCATTAATCTTGCTTTTGAGTTTTTTATTTTCTTTCACAAGATTATTAGAACTATTTGGATCTTGCTGAAGTAGCCTTTCCTTGAGAGCAAGATTTTCTTTTTGCAACTTCTCATTTTCTTCAGCAACTTGAGTAAAAGCTCTTGAAAGTTCTTTAAATTCATTAAAAAACTCTCTGCTACTTTCAACAAGGTCATCATACTGATCTTGCAAAGTTTGTGGAATTACCTCAGAGTCTGAACTGTCTGAGGAGGGTAGACTTGCCATCAAACACAGGTTTGCTTCTTCTGAAGTATCATCCTCTTCTTCTGAAGTGGAATCATCTAGATCTTCCCATGTAGCCATCAATCCTCTCTTCTTCTTGAAGAACTTCTTCTTCTGAAAAGATGGCTTTCTTAGCTTTGGGCAATCAACCTTCATATGACCTGGATGTTTGCACTCAAAACAGGTAATTTTATCCGTGTTAAAAGAATCTCTACTTGGTTTACCTGGTTTTAAACTAGAAGGTTGAAATCTTCTGAATCTCTATTTTATTTGGAGCATCTTTTTGATTTTCTTGCTGAGAAGAGCAAATCATAATCTTCTGAACAACCTTCAGATTCAATATCACCATCTAAAGTGTCCTCTACTTGCATAGCCTTCATGCTATCATGCCTAGACTGTCTGGCCTTTGAGTTTAATGCCAGTGATTTCTTCTTGGTGTCATCTTCCCCAAGTTCAAGCTCATGAACTTTGAGAGAACCCAATAGTTCCTCCATTCTAAGAGAATTTAAATCTTTGGCCTCTTGAATGGCTGTAACTTTGGGTCTCCAGGACTTTGGCAAACTCCTTAGAATCTTTCGATTGTTGTCTCCAGATTCAAAGGTTCTACTTAAAGATCTAAGTCCATTGGTTATTGTCTGAAATCTTCCAAACATTTGGTCTATAGTTTCAGACTCTTCCATCGTGAACATCTTATACTGATGTACAAGCATGTTGATCTTGGATTGCTTGACAGTCTCTGTCCCTTCATGGGCAGCTGCAAGTGTCTCCCTGATCTCCTTGGCAGATGAACATCCATGAACCTTTTCATATTCTGATTTGTTCAATGAACATATCAGATAGAGTTTGGTCTTGGCATTTAAATGAACTCTAGCCTTCTGCTCTAAGGTCCATTCAGCCTTAGGTATGGGCACTCCAACATGCACAGGAACATAGTCTCCATCAGTGACCACATCCCATACATCAATGTTGTTGCTCCATATGAACAACGTCATGCGATCCCTCCAGTAGTGGTAGTCCACTCCATTGAATGCAGGGGGTCTCGTAATAGAGGATCCTTCAGTGATGTACTGTCTGTTGTTGTTGCAAGGTTCCATTTGATCTGACCTCTGCACTGATTAGGTGCTAACCCCAAGGTTAAGCTCTGCTACCAACTGAAAATACACACAGGGAAACACTAGAAGGGGGGTTGAATAGTGTTTCAATGGAAACCTTAAGTTTTTAGAAAACTTTTTCAGAAGGACGTTTCAGAAAATCTTCAGACAATGAATTATTATCTGAAGTTTTTGCTGTATCTTCTGAACTTGAGTTCAGACTTAAAATTCACTTGTAAATGTACCTTTGAAAAGATTAAGGTTCTCTGATTAAAATACTTTTCACACCCCTTTTTGGTTAGAAGAAAAACTGAATTCACAGAGTTTAAGGGAAAGAGAGAACACAACCAAATTTATCCTGGTTCACTCACTTCCACCGTGAACTACGTCCAGTCCCAAAGGCAACCCGCCAATGGATTTCCATTATTCTTGCAAGAATTACAAGTATTCTTTTTTGTCAAGTCTCTTCAGGCTCTACCACAAGTATTCTTTCTTTTACCAAGCCTCTCCAGGCTCTACCACAAGTATTCTTTCTTTCACCAAGCCTCTCCAAGCTCTACCACAAGTATTCTTTCTTTCACCAAGCCTCTCCAGGCTCTCAAACACTTATCCAAGTGTAAAACCCAAGTATTCTTTATACAGAAAGCCTCTCCAGGCTTATAACCCAAACTGTTTAAGCTAAATAGAAAATGTTCTATAAAACTATCTCAGATGATAGCTAGAACTCAAGTACAAACTGAGATTAACTTAGGATATGAAATAAAATTGTACAAGAAATTATCAGTGATTTTTCACAGTGTTTTTGCAGCGTAAGGACTCAAAGAATTTTTCTCTTGATTGCTACTAATCTTCAAATTCACGAGCCTTTATATAGCCTTTGATACTCTGTTTCCCGTTGCAGAATTTCCTTATTTGTGCAATACTCATGAACGAGGTATAAAAGCATGTCTGATTCTTGTGCTGAAATAGGTTAGACCAAGAAGATGATCGTTCTGCATAGACAGCGACGTCTTCAAAAGGTCTTCATTTGATTCTGATATCTTCAGCCTCCAGATGCAACTAATATGTTAGACTTTATCGATTTCAGACGATGAAACACTTCAGATGATGTTTGGCTCTAAGACGTTCTGAAGCCTTTCAGATGATCCTTCTCAACACTGTTGATCTGAAATTAAGCATAATGTTTGTGAGAGGATATTCTTATAAACATCATTATGTTTTATATTTGTAATCCATTAAAATTTCTAAGAGCATGAGACTCAAGATAAATTTCTAATAATTGTCTTCTGAGACTCAACAAAATGGTACAAGTATATCATTGTGTTTGCAAAACCATGAATGAACCCTCCTCTTATTTTCCCTTTTACGTGGAATTATGCATGCGTTGATTATTGATTGCCTATATGTGGTTGTTTACTATGTGGGATTCTTGAGGTTGAAATGCTAATTCCTTAGGGTTAAGGTTTTTGTTATGCCCCAAAGATTGTTGTGTGAATGCATTTCATTTCGTGATGTGTGAATAATGTCTTTAGATGGAATAGGTTCATGTGAAATGATGAGATGATAATCATAAGAGGATTTAGTCGAACATTATGAACTGCTTGTGACATTGCATGAGATTGTGCCTATGTTTGAGGGCCTGTAGGCCGAGAGCTCAACTCAGCCATACGTGGTGTGTGTTATTTATTGGTTGAAGGCATATATGTCGCAATAAGGTATTTGAGGGTGTATGCGCCACAATCATGAAAAGGAGGGCGTATGCGCCGCAGTCATGAAGAGGAGGACATGTGCGCTGTAATCATGTAATTGAGGGTGTATGCACCAAAATTATAGACAATGTATAATAAATAATGACTTATTTCTTACATTAATGATGCATTTCATTCTCTTGCAATTGATAGCATGTTCATCTGTGTTTCTACATACACTGTCTGCTGGTTATACTCACTGAGACCTCCAAGTCTCACCCCATTCTCATTCTCTTAGATGTGCAAGACCTTTACTTGACTTTTGACCATGGAGATCTGGATGGTCAAGGCTATTGCCCCCCCTAACTTCTATTTGTTTTCATTAAGGCTAAGATGATATTGATGTATATGTATATACGTAGAGTTAGAATGAATTAACTGTTTAGGTTGATTCAAGTCATTAGTTGGCACAACTTTGTTATCAAGAATTTTTTTAGTTGTTATTTTAGGAGTTGTCACTTATGTAAATGTCAGGTTACTTAAGCCTTTATGTGATGTATGTTTACGATATCGGTATTGTCGTTAAAAATAATTCTGAAAATTCGGCACTATTCCTTAGTTTCCGGAATTAGGGCATTACAGAAGTCCCCAAACTTTTAACAAAAAATCTATAAGTTAAATTCATCTCAAGGATCTTTTCCTTATAGTATCATTCAAAATATATTCGAATTTTAACTTCAAACCATAACAAGACAAAAAAATCCCATCATGACTCAAACCAAAACCTTATATCTAAAATCAAATCAAGCATATCTCATCTCTAAGATCGAATTGAAAAGTTCACTAAATCAATAACTTAGGCAATTTTTAAATTTTACACCAACAAATGCCCCCCGTAAAATATTAGATTCCAAAAAGATTCAAATTTTTTAAGTAATATGTTAGAAGTTGATAATTTGATATTTAAAGATAAACTATTCATCTTTTACAATGGTCTTTATCTCTTCAAATCCTATAATTGTCAGTTATGAGGACAATAAAAAGCAATCATTAAGCGCAATAAATGCACTACTTTCTCATGATAGGATTTCAAAATCCTAAGCTGTAACATCCCGAAAATTAGGACCTATAGACTCTAGTGGGAGCCTTGGACTATAAATCCCATCGAGAGAACGAAATTAGAAGTGGAAAGAGAGTTCAGGAGTTTGAGGGAAAATCAGAAGGAAAGATAGGGAAATTATTGTTAATTATGAGCCTTGAGGGGTTTTGGAAAGAAGACTAAGTGTTAATCCCAACATAATTGCATATTTAACTTAGAAGGTATCCCACCCTGAAGATGAGAGGATAGCAAGGCAACAAGGTGAGAAATAAGGTTGAGGTGTTGAGTAAGGGATCTAGACTTGGATGGAAGGAATTAGGATTAAGAGAATTGACATTTTGAGCAAGGAAAGGGTTAGACCAAAGGAATAAGGTTAAGAAAGTATCCCCTATAAAGGGAATTAAGAGAAAAGTAGGCTTTAGAACGGAAGACCAGAAATCTGAGTTCTAGTGTTCTCGCTCAAGCGAGAAGGTCTCGCTTAAGCGAGCATATCAGTAAAAACCAGAATGGTGATTCCTGATATGGTCGCTTGAGCTAGAAACACTCGCCCAAGCGCAATTCATGTCCAATTTGGGTTTTGCCCTCTGACTTACGCTCGCTCGAGCGAGGAGATCCTCGCTTGAGTGAGGCAAAGTCAGAGGAGCTGGGTGATTTTAGTAGCGTGTTTCGCTGAAGCGAGGAAGTTCTCGCTTAAGCGAGAATAAGATTTTCCTCTTCCCCGCTCAAGCGAGCAGACTCTCGCTTGAGCGAGAGTGTGCGAACAACTTAAAATGTCATTTCACATTAGGGCAGCCTCATTTTGTGTTTTCTTCCTCCCTTCTAGAGAGAGAAGTTAGAGAGAGATGGAGTGAAGAGGGAGTGCTGGGAGGCTTGGATTGAGGCTTCAAACTTCTTCAAAAGCTTGGAATCATCTTCTTTAACCTTCTTCCTCTTCTCCATTTTGGTTCCTTTAAGGTGAGTAGAGCTCACACACTTCACACCCCTCTTATGTGGAATCCTTCATGAACCCACTTCTCCCTCTCCCTTTCACGAGGTTATAGGTGATTATTTGGGATTTTTTATCGATTGATTGCGGTTGTTTTGGGTATTTTGAAGGAGTTTGGAGTTAGAACCCCTACCTAGGGTTTGAAATGGGATTTTCTCAGGGTTGGGAACTTGGGTTTATTTTTATTGAATATTATGATTATAATGCATGTATGTAAGGTGTTGATTTTGATTGAGACTATTTTATGGTGAACCCTAGGTTAGAGGAATTGATTAATGATATATGCTCATGATGTTGTTGAGAAATTCCATTTCATGATTAGGAACTTATGTCATAGCTCATTGTTTAAGTGACTCATGGTCATGCCCATGTTCATGTTCATGGTCAAGTAAACATATTTTCGTGTATCATGTTCAAGTTCAAAGAAAACTATTCATGTACTCAAGTATTCAAGTAACTCATGTGAATAGAGAATCATGTTAGGTTTCGGCCATCACGGGTCTTGGACCATCATGTTAATATAATTCAAGATCAAGTTCATGTGGATCCAAGGCCGAGTCCCAGAAGGTCTTGGGTCCGGTCAAGGGAGGTTCTCTTTGGAGACTAATTCACCTTAGGGAGGTGGAAAAGCTCAAGTGGTTCATACTCCAATCCAGTCCTAGACAAGAGCTAAGGGTCGTGGTCGGAGTTGGAGTATTAATCACAGTGACGCCTTCCAAGACCATCATGTTAATTGTTTTAAAACGTGGCTTCTGCCTTCAGGTAATGGCGACGACGTAATGTCCCCAAGAGGGATACCCCTTATAGTCTGAGCTCAGGTATAGCTGCATATCAAGTGATAAGAACCCTGCTGCTGGGTTAGCAGTTCATATTAAAAATGATTTTCAAGCTATCATGTTAAACTTATCCTCAAGATATCATGGTCATTGGAGACCAACATTGCATCATGTCATTAATGCATCATGAAAACCTCCATTCTTAGACACCATTAATTATTAGATTTAAATTGCTATCACATGTCATCCTTATCATGTTATGTTTATTGATTGTTTCTCATGTACGTATGCACTACTTTGCTTACTGAGGCTTTAGTCTCACCCCTTTGTGGGTTTACATTTTAGATTCCCAGACAGGTCGAGAGTTTCATGGTACAGTTGTAGCTTAGGAGTCTCATTGCCTTTGGAGCCCCTTAGTTTATTGTATTTTACTGGTTGTTTGTATGTGTATATTATTTTGGAAGGATTATTAATACATGTGTAATCCTTTATGCTTCCGCTTGTTGAGGCATGTGTATTGTATTGTCCTGGATATGGCTGTGTGTAATAACCCACAGGTCATGTTTAAATAAATGTTGGATTTAGGTAAGCATGCTTGTAGCTTAGTCAATGATATCGTTAATGTCACGAAAATAATTTCCTCAATTTGGGACTTATGCTTCCAACAGGCATAATTTCTAAATTATGGGAATTAGGATGTTACATTTTGGTATCAAAGCAGTTCAATCCAATTGGACTGTGGTTAGGTTAGTTGCCAGTGACTACCTATAATTCTTTAGTACATTAGACACCTTATAGGGAATGATCACTCCTATATGGTATGCGTTGTATGTGGGATTGTAGTTAATAACTTGATTAGGGTTGCCTTGTCAGGAATTCAGGATGGATCCCTAACAAGGTTAGTGCCTACCCCTGATAGGGAGATATGAGTTCATAGGTTTGTTCCCTATGACCAAACACTTACCTAGGGCACCTTATAGAATATCATAGCTGGAGTCTAGCAAATATGAGTCTCATTAGGAAGAACCTACATAGGTGAAACACATGATAAGTAATCCTAATGTCATTGACCTTGAGTTTTGCAATTGATTTCCTATGGATGACTTAGTAACATGAATACAATGTATGTGTGTGATTGATTGTGAATCTCTTAAATATGAATTGAATGATCCTGTAATTTAGGAATGACGGAATGGGAAATTCATGTTTGGATGGATAATAAGAAAAGTGTGTGGAGAGATTGTTATTGGTTCAGAGTTTTGGATCTTTGCATCAGAAGGGTACCTAGGCCTGAGGTTAGGACTAGTGGTTAAGGTGAATCATGAGCCATAAGAGACATGCATAGGGGATGAAGGACGGGGATTGTATTAGATGAATCGAGATCATCATTTTTGGAATTATTAAGGAACACGATAGAATTCAGACTGTAATGAGCAAATAGAGAAGATCTAAACTTGGTAACCATAACTCAATGTCTACCTTGTTTACCCCAAAGCTTTCCTTGTGGTTCAACTCCTTATATGTAAAAATTGTATTCATTTTTTGTCTTAATCAGGTAGTGTTGTTCGACAATGACCTCATAGTCAGTTCTGTTGAGTTAGGGAGCAATCTAGTAATATGAGGATAGTGAGTAAATCTGAAAACTAGAATGGTGGAATGTACCTGGAAGGTTGTTATCATGGTCGGTTATTATCGTATCTATGTCTACTTAGCTATTAGCACTTAGGAAACAAGGTTCCTTTTCTCTACTGTTCAAGTATTATAGAAGCCCTCATAGAATCAATGCTTAGATCATAAGTTCCTATCGTTTTACATTTGGTCCCTACATCTAATAATTACAGTTAACCCTTCGTGGTTTTGTAAGGAATGTTACAAAGGTTTACTTTGGCACCTCAATAAATCAATTTGAACATTTTAGCAATTGGTGTTGGCCTTTCTATGTACAAGTTAATCTCCTAGAAGTGATCTCAGTTATTTAAGGTATCCTTCTCACCTAATTGATTGCTTTGATGGCCCCTTGGTCTGAAACCAAAATGGAATCTGAAGGGAATCAAGCATGTGGTCAGGGTGCAGCAGAATAAATGGGTCCCCTCCCTTATTATGATCGTTAATGCGAAAACACGAATTAAGGCATATAAGGCATGAAACATAATGACATACCTTTTACGGATTGATAACGAGGCAATAGCAGCCACGTCTCTAGAGGTGTCCACGCCAACAACCGAACTAGGAAAACCTCCTCAACTCTGCTAGTAGCGTTTAGAGAGTAAGAGCGACTGCTCATCTATCTAGGGTAATGCATCTTATGCTATATTTATAGAGTGGTGGCTAGGGTTTTACCCCTCACTCTATTAACTCTAACATATATGGGCCTGGACCATTATGTTATAATTCTAATCAAATTAGAATTATTATCTTTTCTAGCGGCTTGTTGTATGCGTGTGACCTAATAGGCTTTTAATATTTGGTTATGATATTAAATAAAACCCTTTTATATTTAATATCATAAATAGTGAGCGGCATCTAGCAATGCATCACTACTACCCAAATGTTGAGATTGTCAATAACTTTGACGAATCATATTTTATTATAATAATTTATACGACCTGTCCCTTTGTCCAAATATCTAATTGAACCCAAAGGCATGGTATGTGTCATCCTTGTATAGTTCAATTTATGTTTTCTTGATGCCCAAGTAGACTATACAGAAAATAAACATCTCATGTTTATCCTCCTGAGCATGGCCATGTATTTTGTAGTCTAACTCTATCAAGAGGCCTACAGATATAACTCTTGTTACATTAGGAGGGACAAATCCCATCTAGGTCACTCACATTCCACCACATAATTTATTATATGTCCAAAAATCAACTTTATGATCACCTTGTTACAGGCAACGTTTGATGATATTTAAAACATATAATTCCTTATGTAGGAATCATAGTGATTTCAGGTCAAAGGACTTCATATAATATTTATCAATTTAAGAAACGTTCATGACACTTATGTAACAACCATGCAACGTTCTTAAGGTGGGTCAGTCCAATACATCATTACTCTTAATATGTACTTATGTGAGTACATGATATCTCATATCCATGATCCGTGAGCTGTGATCATCAATGAACTGACATACTAGTCTAAATGCATCTTTTGTCCTAAGAAGATGCTCGACCAGGGACCCTTTTAAGAATAGTTCTTCATAAGATCTCACGATCAAGTCATCTACTTGATTTCTTATGAAGTTCAAGTTTACTATTCTAAGGACATTTATTATATTCTAAAAGAATGAATTGCCTTTATAAAATAATATGATACAAGTGATGGATGTTCAAAATAAAACATATAGATCTCTAGTGCACAAACTAACAGAATCTATCTCAGACTGTCTTTTATTTCCCCAGATTAAGCTCGGTGGTATCTGGGTTGTTTAGAAACCCTAGAGGGCGTGTAACGGCAGGCTCAGCTTCACATAAGTGAAGTGTATTGTAAGTGAAGGAAGAGATGGGGATGTGTTAGTCAATAACGTTAGTTGAGGAAACCCTAGAATCAAGAAAACCCCAATTCTCCCCTTTGACCTGTACCTAGGTGGGAAATGGTAACAATTGAATCGCAGCACCTTGACTTACTTCGGGCTAGAAGTAGTTAGGTATGCTAGAGGGTGTAGAGTTAAGTTTTTATGATCTCGAGTGGGACACCCTGAGGAGGAAATTAGAGCCTTGGGCCTTCAGGATTTGGGTTGACTCCTAGAACTAAGCCAGGGGGAGCCTTGACAATTAAGGGGGGTAGCCTATGTTTCGGACCTGGAATGGAAACTTATGAGAACAGGGTAGGAATCATTGTAGGATACACCAGGGACATTCCCTAATCTTAGCACTACTAGAAAAATCGGTCACTAATGGGGAAAAATCGGTCACTAAACTACGTAGCGACCGATTTTGCGACCGAAGTTGTTCAGTGGCTAAACCTTGGGTCGCTAATGTATAGTGACTGATTTTTGTGACCGAATTTTTAGTGACCGACTTGGTGACTAATTTCAGTGACAGAATTTGTGACTAATTTTAGTGACTGATTTTTGCGACCGACTTTGTGACCGATATTTACCTAACTAAAAATATTTTGGTCCGGATCCAACTTTTTTTTGGCTTAACTCATTTGATGACTTATTTTAATAGTGTTTTTCTAATTTTTTTTTACTTATTTCATGCTTATTATAATCTGTACATATATGAATATAACAGATTTATTCATTAAAAAATATAATATATTTACAATTTTATGTAATATAAAAAATAGCAAAATACAAAGAATCGGAAATGGCAAAGAAAACAAAAATCCAAACAAATTAAAATATCCAAATACAGAAAAACAAAAATCAAAACAAACAAAACTAGCCAAATACAAAAATTCAAACGAACAACCGCAGAGGCTTCCTATATCCCATCAGTGACTTTCACCATTTCACAATCACCTGAACATCAGAAGAAAAGAGCATTTCACAGAGAAGAAAATGGGCAAAATCAAAACAGAAAAGGGAAAGAGTGTCGTTCCTCCAACCACCGTGGCTCACGGCTGTGCACGCCGCTCTACTTTTGTCGCTGTCCTTCGCGCACCACCGCGTCTCACCAGCAAGCTGCTCCGCCATCACAGCCGCAGCACCGCGAAGCCCAGATCAGCCACTGTCATCTTCCTTCCCCGCCTCCGTGCAAGGCCGTTGTCGCGCGATCCTTCCCATGAACAGCGCCGTCCTCGCACGCGCCACCTCGCCACACCGCCGCGGCAGTCACCATGGCCTCCCCTTTTCTCTTTACCTTCTTTTGAGTGGGACTAACACAGAGGTGGGGATAATAGGGTTGGGTATAGGAGAAGGAAAACTAGAGAAAGGAGAGAAGGAGAGCTAGAGAAAGGAGCGGCTGTGTGTTTCTGAGCTGATACAAGGGTTTCTAAAAGTTAAATATATATGAGAGGTTTAGGGTTAGTGAGTGAGTGGGCTTGGTGCAGACTGTGCACGACCCATCAGAATGTATATAGAGTTGGACCAAAAAAAAGAATGCAAATAGACCAAGATAATAAATAAAAATTATTAAAAGTAAAATAATAAATATAATAAAATTAAACAACGATTATGGAATCATATTAATAAGATTGATCAAATGAGTTTTTTTTGGAAACATTTAAATTTAGGGTGAGGGCATGGTGCTGATCAAATCAATTTACAATCACACAATCATCTTGTATAAATAAAATAACAAAGAAATCAAATTTATATCTGCATGTGAATATAAATATTTTATTTTAAAGTTTAATTTACTAGATTTGATCAATTTAAATATAAAAGTAAATATTTGATTTTAATTAAAATAAATTCATCATGACATTTAAAAATAGAATGGGTTAAAATTAAAATGTAACAAAGTCATTTGATAATAAGATTAAATAATTAGGATTTAATTAATGATAGCATAAAAAAAATAATTAATGATAATTATTTAACAAAGAGATACGGGGGAATTTAAAATCCTTTTTAACAAAGAGATTGAGAGAGATTTAAGCTAATTATTTAAATTTTAAATTCATAAAATCTAGTTATCCAAACCATACTATTCAATCGCAGATATTTTAAAATACTAATCAATTATAATGCATGTTCAAATTTTTAAATTATACAAGTTATTTTGGGTATGCAATATGATGTTTAAAAATAACAATCAAATCCCCCTTAATTCTGAGACGTATTGCTATGTAATTTTTGGCTTTAGGCATCCCTTTAATAAAAAATACCCCTTATTAAATAATTTTTTAATAATATAATTAAAATTATTTACACTAAGGATTCACAATTTAAAAATGGAAATGGAAAATAAATAATAATGAATTGATTCTAAAAATTTAATAATTAAATCTTTTTAATATATGTTTTATAAAAATAATAATGGTTTAATTCTCAATATTTTGGAATTCAAACTTTTGAGATGTGAATCATGCTAAAAAAAATTAAAACAAAAACTATAGGTCAAAATTTAAAAATATATATTTAACAATTATTTTGTATATACAATATATTGTTTGAGCATATCAATTAATATTATGAGTTGCTTGTTAAAAAATATCTAATCATATAAAAATTCGTAGATTCATAATAAATTATTTTAGTATGTTTAATTTAACATTTGATTCAGTAATACTATTATGAGATAAATTCCCATAACTATAAAAATAAATATTTTTAAATTGAGATCATCAATATTATTATCATTATGATATGATTAGATTGTGATTAGTTATTTAAGATTTAAATTTTTTTAAATTATTGTTATTATTATGAATTGGTTATTATAGACAAATTCAAATGAAATATTTTTATATTTATACTAATTCAATTCTTTAAAAAAATATAATAAAATGATATTAGTTTATATAATTAAATGTTCACATATAAAGAATATTTTTCCCATGTATATTGAAGGAAAAAATTATGAAATTTAAAAAAAAACTAATTATGAAAACAGAATTGAAAATTTTATAAAAATGATATTTTATCCTAAAACTTATTTTTGCTTAATTTAAAATATTTTTTGTCAATAAAACTTAATTATTTGTTTATATGGAGTATACTCTTTAAAAAAATCATATGTTTAGTGACCGAAAAATCGATCACTAACACCTTAAAAGAATTAAAAACCACAAATATAGTGATCGAAAAATCGGTCACTAAGTCCTTTTTAAAATAATAAAAGAACATAAATTTAGTGACTGAATTTTTCAGTCGCTAATAGTTTTAAAAAAATAAAAATTACTAACATAGTGACCGATTTTTCAGTCATTAATGTTCTTAGCAGATAGCGACCGATTTTTCAGTCACGAATATTCTCTGCAATTAGTGACCGAAATTTCAGTCACTAACTTCTGCTAAAAAAATTAAAAATAACAAATTTAGTTATTAGTGACTGATTTTTTGTCACAATTTTTTCACCATTTCAGTCTCCAATCCGGTAAAAAAAAACCTATTTAGTGACCAAAATATCGGACACTAATATTTAGTGACTGAAAAATTTTGGTCACTGAATTTTCATCTATTGATGCATTTGGTCACTAAATCGGTCTCTATTAGTGACTGTAAAATTTTGGTCACTATATCGGTCACTAAATGCTAAGATTCTAGTAGTGTAGGGAATTACACTCGTATTCGTAATAGAGATGTTGTATGTTTAGGTCGTTAGTGTTTCCTTAGTTTTGTTTGCTGCATTTCAATGTCTTACAAGTCATTAATTGTGCATGCGTTACTTATATGCATTAATTTACCACAGATTACCTCTCCGGTGCAAGTTTCATGATTCATGGGTTGAGTGATTGCATGTGAATGTGTTGTTAGCCTCAATTTCAGGGAAACCATGTGGTAAATTAGAAATCAATTGGAAACCTTCAAATTAAGGCTAGATTTTTAAAGCAACACAAATTTCAGGTGTAGTTGTAACTCTCTAGAGTTAATGTCCCCAACAATTGTGAAATTCGAGGTAATTCCCAAGAGCTTGGAATCATCTTCTTCAACCTTCTTCCTCTTCTCCATTTTAGTTCCTTTGAGGTGAGTAGAGCTCACACACTTCACACCCCTCTTATATCATGGTCATTGGAGTCCAACATTGCATCATGTCATTAATGCATCATGACAACCTCAATGCTTAGACACCATTGATTATTAGATTTAAATTGCTATCACATGTCATCCTTATCATGTTATGCTTATTGATTGTTTGTCATGTACGTATGCACTGGTTTGCTCACTGAGGCGTTAGTCTCACCCCTTTGTGGGTTTACATTTTAGATTCCCTGACAGGTTGAGAGGTTCATGGTACAGCTGCAGCTTAGGTGTCTCATTGCCTTTGGAGCCCGTTAGTTTATTGTATTTTACTGGCTGATTGTATGTGTATATTATTTTGGAAGGATTATTAATACATGTGTAATCCCTTATGCTTCCGCTTGTTGAGGCACATGTATTGTATTGTCCTGGATATGGTTGTGTGTAATAACCCATAGGTCATGTTTAAATAAACGTTGGATTTAGTTAAGCATGCCTGTAGCTCAGTCAATGATATTGTTAATGTCACGAAAATAATTTTCTCAATTTGGGACTTAGGCTTCCAATGGGCATAATTTCTAAATTCAAGGAATTAGGACGTTACATAAGCAATTATCATTGAATCTAGGGTATTCAATAGGGCGGGGTGGGTAGTGTATTCATACCCGTAAAAATTAACAGGTACCCGTGCGGGTAGGGGGTATTCATGGGTATCCGTGGATATCAATTAATGTTTAAAAATTTAAATTTTATAAAAAGAAAGAGAGAAAATGTTATATAATATCATATTATTTATATAAATTATCATTATATGATATTATTACGTGTTAATATATTAAAAATATCATTATAAAATATTATAAAATAAACTATATCTCATCATAAAATAATAATATTCTAATATATTTAATAAAGAAATATATTTTAATGAGTATGCGGGTACCCGCGTGGCGGGTAGTGTTGAAGTAAATATTGTAATCACAAGGAGGGGGGTTGAATTGTGATCTCTTTTAAAATTTCTGCAATTTTCTTCTAATACTTAATTCTGCTCAAGTTAAATTCTTGGTTGATATTAGAAGTTCAAGGGTTAATTCTCACAATATGAATTGTTTATAATATGCAAAAAATATGGTTCCTTTTGACTTGAATCTTGTTGAAGTAAAACTTACTTAGGTATTAGATAAGTTTTAAAAACTTTTTATGCAAATGATATGACAGTTATAATGTCAAAGCAACAACAACAGTAAAGAGGTTAAGGGATAAGAAGATTGCACACAGTATTTATATTGGTTCACCTCTTAACCTTGAGGCTACGTCCAGTCCTTACTCCCAGTAGGATTTTCCACCATATCAACCTTGATACAATGACTTAGTGGGTGCTCCTCACCACTAGTATTCTTCTGCAGCGTCTTCAGGCTCACCCAGTAATTTTCCGCAGCCTCTGCAGGCTCACCCAGTAATGTTCTACAGCCTCTACAAGCTCACCTAGTATTCTTCTGCAGCCTCTGCAGGCTCTTACAACTGATATCTGCAAATAGCAGGACATACCTCACTCTTGCAGACTCAACCTATATATCTCTCAAAGGAATTCACCTCCATTGAGAGTTACAAACTTGTGTGATGAAAATACAAAGAGTAAAGGCTCAAGGTTTACAATAAATTAGTATACAACTGAAATACTTGAGCCAACACACACTTTTTTCACTTTCCTAACTATTTTAACTCAGAATGAAGAGATTTGTAGAAAGTGAAAATTCTTCAGAAGGTAAGATTGTAATTTCACAGATTTATGGTGCTTCTTCTGCTTGTTCAGCTATGTGTCAAAATTGGAGGAGAAAGTTCCTTTTGTAGCCAAGGAAAATGGGATATAGCCGTTGGAATAGCCTTGGGGAGCAAGTCAAACAACCAGCTGGAAGTGCAGCAGTTGTCACTGTCATATGCAACTTTTTCTCTTTCCTTGTTTTGACTAGTCCTTTCTTCTGATGACTATGAAGGGAATCAAGCATGTGGTCAGGGTGCAGCGGAAATAAATGGATTCCCTCCCTTGTTATAATTGTTTTGCGAAAACACGAATCAAGGCATAAAAGGTATTAAAACGAAAGGTCATACCTTATTAGGATTACAAACGAGGCAAGAGTAGCCACGTCTCTATTGGAATCCACGCCAACAGCCGGACTAGGAAACCCTCCTCAGCTCTGCTAGTAGCCTTAGAAAGTAAGAAGCGATTGCTCATGTGTGTCTGGGGTAGTGCATCTTATGCTCTATTTATAGGGTGGTGGCTAGGGTTTTACCCCCTCACTCACTTAACCCTCACATTTATGGGTCTGGCCCATTATGTTATAATTCTAATTAAATTAAATTAGAATTATTATCCTTTTCTAGTGGCTTGTTGTATGCGTGTGACCCAATAGGCTTTTAATATTTGGTTGTAATATTAAAATAAAACCCTTTTATATTTAATATCATAAATAGTGAGCGGTATCTAGCAACACATCACTATCCAAATATTAAGATTATCAATAACTTTGATAAATCCTATTTTATGATAATAATTTATATGATTTGTCCCTTTGTCCAAATATCTAATTGAACACAAGGGCATGGATTGTGTCAACCTTGTATAGTTCAATTTATATTTTTTTGATCCCCAAGTAGACTGTACAGAAAATAAATATCTCATATTTATCCTCCTGAGCATGGCCATCCATTTTGCAGTATCACTTTATCAGGAGGCCTACAGATATAACTCCTGTTACATAGGAGGGACAAATCCCATCTAGGGCACTCACATTCCTCCACATAATTTATTATATGTCCAAATACCAACTTTATGATCACCCTGTTACAGGTAACGTTTGATGATCCTTATGTAGGAATCGTAGTGATTTCAGGTCAAAGGACTTTATATATAACATTTATCAATTTAAGAAACATTCATGACACTTATGTAACAACCCATGCAACGTTCTTAAGGTGGGTCTGTCCAGTACACCATTACTCTTAATGTGTACCTATGTGAGCACATGATATCTCATATCCATGATCTGTGAGATGTGATCATCAATGATCTCACATACTAGTCTAAATGCATCTTTGTCCTAAGATGATACTTGACTAGGGACTATTTAAGAATAGTTCTTCATAAGATCTCACGATCAAGTCATCTACTTGATTTCTTATGAAGTTTAAGTTTACCATTCTAAGGACAATAATTATATTCTAAAAGAATAAGTTTTCCTTTATAAAATAACATGATACAAGTGATGGATGTCCATAAATATATAAGTCTCTAGTGCATATTCCTAACAATCTCCCACTTGTACTAGAGACATTCAGACATAAACATTATGCCTAATGATCTAGTGTGCCCTTCAAGCTTCTGCTGCACAAGGGGTTTAATGGGTTTGTAACAGCGACTGTTTCTTGCTTCAAACTTTTCTAGCTCATAGCCACCATTCAAACAAAACACATAACCTGATTGCGATCTTCAATCATCTTTGTCGGTTTGGAAGCTAGCATCAGTGTAACCCTTTACAAGTAGCTCTTCCTCACCTCCATATATAAAGAATGAATCCTCAGTTCTTCTCAAGTACTTAAGGATGTTCTTGACTGTTGTCTAGTGATCTTCACCAAGATCAGACTGGTATCTGCTAGTCATGCTTAGAGCATATGATATGTCTGGTCGAGTACATAACATGGAATACATGATAGACCCTATAGTAGATGCATAAGGAATCTTACTCATGCGATCTCTCTCTCCTTTACTGGAAGGAGATTGAGCCTTAGATAGGCATATACCATATGACATAGGCAAAATTCCTTTTATCAGAATCTTGCGTGTTAAAACCATTTTAACACCTTGTCTATGCATGTACTTCGATTCAGGCCAAGTAATCTTTCAGATCTATCTCTATAGATCTTGATACCTAACACATAAGTTGCTTTGCCCAAATCTTTCATAGTAAAACAACTTACCAACCAAATCTTTACAGACTGAAGGGTAGGAATGTCATTTCCTATGAAGAGTATGTTTCAGAAAAACAACTATATTGTCACTAACCATTTTTTAGACACAAGGTTCATCCTCATTTTAATGAAACCAAACTGCTTTACAACTTCATCAAAATGAAGATTCCAGCGTCTAGAGGCTTACTTTAATCCATAAATGGATCGTTGCAACTTGCATACCTTTAGGTATAACAAAACCTTCAGGTTGTATCACATACACATCTTCAAGAAGGCTTCCATTCAGGAAGGCTATCTTGACATCTACTTGCCAGATTTCATAATCATGGTAAGTTGCAAATAGCAAGCAAGATCCGGACAGATTTGAGCATGGCAACTGAGGAAAAGGTTTCATCATAGTCTACACCATGAATTTGCGTGAAACCCTTAGCCACCAACCGTGATTTAAAGGTACTTACATTACCATCCATGTCAGTTTTCTTTCGAAAACCCACTTGCACCCTATGGGTTTTATTCCTTCGGGTGGCTCAATCAAGGTCCATACCTTGTTAGTGTACATGGAATCCATTTCAGATCTCATGGCATCAAGCCATTTCTCAAATTCTGGACTCAAAAGAGTTTCTTGGTAAGTCACTGGGTCATCTTGATCCATTAGCAATACATCGCCTTCCTGAGACACATGGAACCCATATCTCTCAGGTTGATGACGTACCCTGTCTGACCTACGCAAGTCTTGCGCTACTTCAGCAGGTGGCTCCACAACACTTTGTGGTATCTGCTCTTGTTCCATTATTGGCTGATTGCTACTTTGTGGTACTTGAATTTCTTCAAGTTCTACTTTCCTCCCACTCATTTTCTTAGAGACAGATTCCTTCTCTAAGAATATAGCAGTCCTAGCGACAAACATTTTGCCTTCGCTAGGATTATAGAAGTAGTAACCCTTAGTTTCTTTTGGGTATCCTACAAAATAAGCACTTATCTGATTTGGGTCCTAGCTTATCTGAGACTTGGCGTTTCACATAAGCTTCACAACCCTAAATCTTTCGTAAAAGACATACTAGGTCTTTTCCCAGTCCATATCTCATATGGTGTATTTATGACAGCCTTAGATGGAACACGGTTTAGTGTGAAGGCTACTGTTAACAAAGCATGACCCCAAAAAGGAGTCGGGGAGATCGGTGTGACTCATCATAGAACGAACCATATCTAATAGAGTTCGATTTCTCCTTTCTGAAACTCCATTCCATTGAGGTGTTCCAGGAGGAGTGAGTTGAGACGTTATCCCACACTCTCTTAGATAGTCATCAAATGTTGGCTTAAGTATTCTCCACCTCGATCTTATCAAAGTGTTTTAATAGTCTTGCCAAGTTGGTTTTATACTCCATTCTTAAATTCCTTGAACTCTTCAAAGGACTCAGATATGTGTTTCATCATATACACAAATCCATATCTGCTGAAATCATCAGTAGAAGTGATGAAGTATTGAAAACCTCCTCTAGCCATTATGCCCATGGGCCCACATACATCACTATGTATGAGACCAAGAAGATCATCGACCCTTTCACCCTTTTCTGATGAATGGGTTTTTGGTCATCTTCCCAATAAATAAGATTCACATGTCTCAATTGATTCAAAATCAAATGAGTCTAAATAACCATCTTGGTGGAGTTTGGATATGCACTTCTCATTTATGTGGTATAAGCAACAATGCCAAAGATAAGTCGGGTTCAAACCATTTATTTTGACCCTTATGTTATAGATAGGCACTTCCATGTCAAGAACATATTGTTCAACTTTGCATAACCATAAAATATATCATTCAAATAAATTGAACAACTATTGTTCTTTATTATGAATGAAAAACCACTCTTGTCTAAACAAGAAACGGAAATAATATTCCCACTAATGGCAGGCACAAAATAACAATTATTTAGTCCAATAACTAGTCCAGTTGGTAAAATTAAATAATATGTTCATATGGCTAAGGTAGCAACTCTTGCTCCATTTCCACATGTAGGTCGACTTCTCCTTTAGCCAATGACCTACTCCTTTTAGATCCTACACATTCACACAAATGTGAGATCCACATCCAGTATCCAATACCTAAGGTGCAGTAGTAGGTAAATTGACTTCTATAACATAGATACTTGAAGCGGAAGTCTCACTTCCCTTCTTGATCTCCTCCAGGTACTTTGCACAGTTTCTCTTCCAATGTCCTGATTGGCCACGGTGGAACCATTTTCCTTCCTTAGCTATCCTGCCCATAGGTTTCAAGAATTTCTTCTTGCCGTTGCCCTTTCCAAGTCGGACCATCAATATGGCCTTCCCTTTACCTTTATTAATGCTTTGCTCAGCTGTTCTTAACAGGCTTAGAAATTCTGGCAGTGGTTTGTCAAATTCATTTATGTTGTAGTTCATGACGAATTGACTATAGCTGTTCGGCAACGATTGCAAGACAAGATCAGTGGTCAACTCTTGACCTAATGAGAATCCAAACCTTTCTAGGTTTTCAATGTACCCAATTGCTTTGAGTACATGAGCACCAACAGGGGTTCCCTCTGCCAGCCTACATTGATAAAGTGCTTTTGAGATTTCAAATCATTCAAGCCTAGCTTGTCATTGATAAAGTCTCTTTAAGTGTACAATCATATTGTATGTCTCCATGTTCTCATGTTGTTTTCAGCATTCATGGTAGTAAGCATAAGGCAAGCTACATCGAGAACAACATCCAGATGCTTTCTAAAAGCATCCTTGTCAGCTTTCGAAGCATTTGTAACGGGTGTCTCAAGAATAGGCCCTTCCAGGACATACAAACTTTTCTCATGCCTAAGGACAATCCATAGGTCTCTATACCAGTCTAGAAAGTTAATTCTTAGACAATTTGTCCTTCCCAAGGACTGATCGCAATAAAAGATTATTTGTTTGTTCAAAATTATGCACGTAAGTGTCATATAACAAACATATTTAATAAGGTCTTTAAATAAATATGTCTCCCACTATTTTGATTCAAAAACAAGTACCCTCAATATAAAGAATCAAAAAATCCCATCATTAGATTTTCTAGTGGGCCAAGATCCATATTTCACCTAATTTTAAGTCAGCTTTGGTTGATCGCTTAAGAAAAGATTATTTAGGTAGGAACACGTTTTCCAATTGTATCTCATACAACTCTTGCATAGTTAGGTGAATAACTCTTATTCTAATTCATCTTATGAATTAATACCTAACTTAGTGCCTCCAGGTTCTTCAATCCTATTGAATATACCTAGTTAAGTCAAAACCCAATGGCATGACAGTCGGATATTACTTTTATCCTATCGCGCCTCACTAAAATAGATAAATGTACCCTGCTTTGGCAGACCCACATTTAATCGATTCGAGTCTAGACGAGTGCCATACATTGGTAGGAAAAACATGACTTAATATTAATGCCTTTGGGTTTTTCAATCCTATTGAATATACCCAATCAAAGACCAACGATTGACAATCGGATATTACTTTTAACCTACCGTGTCTTACTAGAATAGATAAATGTACCCTGCTTTGGAAGACCCACACTTAATCGATTCTAGTCTTGACGAGTGTGATTCATTGGAAGACACACAAGCATTGAGGGATTTGATTGCTTTAATTTTATTCGTTGTTAAACCATTTTAACATACAAGCATGAATCTCATACAAATACATGATATGGTTATGGCCTTCTAAAAACAAATAAAAAATTACATCAACTATATAATCTTGTATATAATCTTGAGCTCTCCAAATCTCCCACTAAGTCCATGCTCCATGTCCTCCCGGTTACATTACATAACAAGAAGAAACCTCATTTAACATACGAGGGGATAGAGATGAGAAGAGAATTACAAGAGGAATGTTAAGAGGTAAGGCACGACACGCAAGTCGTATTTAAATTAAAACAACTAAGGCCATAACAGGTCATCATGCAAACTCAACATCCATTGATTGTAAAACGAGTGATATAATAAGATGTATATTATTAAGCGAGGTTTGATTACGCGCAAACAAAATAACACGCTACGCAGTGTCTCGAAACAAAATTTGATTTGATAAACATTTAACCAATCATCAATAAGTGTCTCGCATCAAACGACTACTTCACAAACCGATAAACGAGAAAGTCCCTCGTATCATTTGAATACGCTCTTGTCAGCAAATTGATAAGTGGCATGTTTATCGCAGCCAATTTTGAGTTGAGACAAGGTTTCAACAATTAAACCCTTTGACGCCCAAGACATGAACTCTTTCATGTTCCATGGGACCCTCCAACATTATAACATATAAACATATATACAACGCACATGAAACAATCAATAAAGGGAACAAAATAAACTGATTCTGAAAGTTGCGCTTCGCTTGCGCTTTACCTGCGCTTCACCTGCGCTATAGCGTAGGTGAAGCGCAAGTATCAGAATCGAAAATACGTAAACTGCGCTCCAGTCTGCGCTGTAGCCTAGACTGCAGTGCAAGTTGCAGCCCAGATATCAGCGTTACATTTTTTTTAGCAGAAAAACAACAAAAAAAAATCATAATCTTCACGAGATTAATGCCTAAAATGTGTTTATCGCAAACCAAAGCTCTGATACCAATTGAAGGGAATCAACCATGTGGTCAGGGTGCAGCGAAAATAAATGGATTCCCTCCCTTGTTATAATCGTTTTGCGAAAACACGAATCAAGGCATAAAAGGTATTAAAACGAAAGGTCGTACCTTATTAGGATTATAAACGAGGAAAGAGTAGCCACGTCTCTATTAGTATCCACGCCAACAGCCGGACCTGGAAACCCTCCTCAGCTCTGCTAGTAGCCTTAGAAAGTAAGAAGTGATTGCTCATGTGTGTCTGAGGTAGTGCATCTTATGCTCTATTTATAGAGTGGTGGCTAGGGTTTTACCCCCTCACTCACTTAACCCTCACACTTATGGATAGAGACACTCGTTAATCAGAAGAAAGTTATCCCAACCTTCCTTGCTTATAAAGTGGTCAGCTGCCCAGCCTTCCTTCTTAATCTCATATAAAAGAAATATTTTCCCAGGGATGACTACCTTCCACTCCCATTTCTCATAGAAGGATTTTATCATCTCTTTATCACCAAATAGTTTTTCTATAGACTCTTCTTTTGTACCTTCTGAAGGATCTGTCTCTACTTCCTCTTCTTCTTCTTAAAAGGAGTGGATTTCAGATGAAGTTTCTTCCCTTTCTTTAGCTGAGAGTTCTTTCTCTGAAGAACTAGTACTGGATTCATCAATTTTGATAGGTTTCTCTTCCTTATTTCCCTCAACATGCTTCATCTTAACAACTCCTGAACGAATCCTTCCAGACCTTCTGAGATATACAGAAGAGATATTAGAGGGAGGTTTAGATGATGGTTTTGAAGAATGAGATTTTGGAGAGGGAGGTAGTGGTGCTAAAGGTTTGGGTGAGACAGGTTTAGGGGGTTTCCTTCTTCATGACTGCTATAGGAGCAGCTAGAAGGGCCAGGAGATGTTGCATTCTTCCTTCTTGCACTTGTTTTGATTCTGATTTTTCTGGTTTTGAAAGGAAGCAACAAAACAGAGTACAGTATCAGCATAAAAATGGCACTTAGAAATGGAGAGTTAGAGAGTTTTGAGTTTACTTGAGGTGTCCAAGGAAGAATGGAATAGCTTCTGAATGCAGTGGGTGTATTCTCTTTTCTACTGCAATTAGTCGTTTGAGAGATTGAGAGAGAGAAAGAGAACCTATGCGCACGCGCGCAGGTTTCTAGGATTTTTTAGTTTCATTCTCCAATGGGCAAAACTAAATAGGCATTCCTGCGCTATGCCTGTGCTCAGCGCAGGTGGAGCGCAGGAAACAGCAGCTGACTCCTCTGAATTGTCATTCTTTGAAGCTTGTTCTACACTGCTCCTGTCCTTGCTCATTGTTCTCTTGATTCTTTATTTGTACCTTATCTTTTCTCCTTTAAAAATCAACAAATTTTTCATTAAAATAGCATTAAGTTCAGATTTAACTTCAATAAAAACAAAAGCCCCAATTTAAGCTAAGAAGGGTGAAATTGGGTTATAAATTCAACAATTCATCATCAATAAGTGCTAAAATTTACCTAGAAAATTACTTAATTCTAACACTTATCAACTAAGTTGGAGGGTTCGAAAACTGTTGTTTTATACTCAAAGCTGAAAAACTAGTTTAAATATATTGAGTAAATCTGAGTATGAGAAGGTGCATGGATGCTCTTCAGCCAAGGAGATATGGGATACTTTGGCATCAATCCATGAAGGGACTGATAATGTCAAACAATCCAAGATCAGCATACTTGTTCATCAATATGAGATGATCAAGATGCAAGAGTTTGAAACCATTGATCAAATTTTTGGTAGATTTCAAACAATAACTAATGGACTCAAGTCTTTAGGCAGATCCTTTGATTTTGGTGATAACAATCGCAAGATTCTAAGGAGTTTACCAAAGGCTTGGAGACCCAAGGTGACAGCCGTTCAAGAGGCTAAAGACCTCAATACCTTGAGAATGGAGGAACTTTTGGGATCTCTTAAAGTTCATGAGTTAGAACTTGGTGAAGATGCTCCTAAGAAAAAGTCATTGCCCTTGAACACCAAGTCCAAGCTGCTGAAGCAAGGGCCACACAAAGCCATAAAAGCTGAGGAGACTTCAGAAGGTAGTGAAGATTCTGAAGTCAACTTTGAGGATGATGATGACTTGACTCTTCTGAGTAGGAAGATCAAAAGGATGCTTCAGAAGAAGGGAAAGTTCAGAAAACACCCATCCTCTAAACCAAAAATGGGTAAGTCAGGTAAGGAATCATTTTCTACTGACAAAATTATTTGCTTTGAATGCATGTAGCCAGGTCATATGAAGGCTGATTGTCCCAAGCTGAAGAAACCCTCCTTTAAGAAGAAGAAATTCTTGAAGAAGAAGAAGAAGAAGAATAAGAATAAGAAGAAGAAGAAGAAGGGTATCATCGCTACATTGGAAAACCTGGATGATTCAACTTCAGAAGAAGAAGATGAATCTGCTGAAGAAGCTAACCTATGTTTGATGGCAAGCTTACCTTCTTCAGACAGCTCTGAATCAAAGGTAATCCCTCAAACCATGCAAGACATGTATGATGATTTACTGGAAAGTTCCATGGAGCTTTTCCAAGAGTACAAGGATTTGTCTCGAGCTTATACTGATGTTGCAACTAAAAGTGAAGCTCTAGAGACTGAAAATCTTTTACTCAAGGAAAAACTCTTAAACTCTGAAGCTAGTAGTTCAGAAGATTTGATTAAAGAAAATGAGAAAATTAAAAAGCGAGTTGTTGAACTTACTAAGGACCTTGCCAACTTTGTTAATGGAACTGAGAACCTTAACAGAATGTTAGGTATTCAAAAAAATTCTAAGAACAAAGGTGGCTTGGGATATTCAGACAGTGAATCATCACATGATTCCAAGTTTAAACCTGCTGAAAAAGCTAAGAAAGGTAGAGGATGCTCACATTGTGGGAAGCCTGGACATCATGTGTCCTAGTGCAAGCACAAGAAGAAGGGCAAACCTGTTGCTAACAAAAAAGGACAAAAAAAGATATGGGTACCTAAATCTCTAATTGTTCCTGTTGCAGATGTGTTTAATAAGACAAAGGAGAAACCACAAATGGTATTTGGACAGTGGCTGCTCGCAACACATGACGGGAGAAAGGTCTTTGTTCCCAAAACCTTAGACCAAAAGATGGTGGTGTGGTCACCTTTGGAGGGGATCAGAAAGGATTGATCACAGGTTTAGGATATGTAGGTATATCCCCTCTCTCTATTATTCAGAATGTTCTGTTGAGTCTCAAAAATATCATAAGGTTGTTTATGATGTTTTAAGACAACTAGATTCCCAAGTTTTAATGGTTGACAAATTTGACTTAAAGTATTTATCATAGATACACATATGCTTTAATATTTTATCTATAATTTCAGCAAGAGTCACTATGAGCCTACATAAAAAGACTAAGTGTTGAAGCTGTCTGAAGAAGCAGAACTCGTCTGAAGAGTTGAAGCTGTCTGAAGTAGTTCAACCCGTCTGAAGTATCAGTGCCGTCTGAAGTCTTTTGATGATGTGGCACCTCTAGTCTGAAGTATTGAAGTCGTCTGAAGTCTTATTTATGACATGGCACCCTCTGCTGAAGTTTGTGAAGACTTTTCTGAACCTCTGCTGCACGTACCTTTTCAAACACGTTTATAGCAAGGAACACAGAGACCTTTCCTGGTGTTTTTGAATTTCATACACCACTGAGGAAATCTCTGCAACGCAGTCTCTGCAGCAACATTTGTAGCAGCTTTATGGCAGGAGCAACCTTGTACCGTGTCAGAAATATCAGAGCTCTCAGAAGCATGTCTCACAACGGATTAAATAGCATTTAATGCTATCTCTAAACGGTGGTATTTCAACAAATTGAAGATTGGGTATAAATACCCCCTCCTTTGAAGACCATCATGAGAGAAGATTTTGATTTTGAAAAAGAACTAAAAACTCTACAAGTTTTTTTCGCTGCAACAACTCTGACAAATATTTACACATATTGTAATATCCTGAGCATACCTCAGTTTTTCTGTACATTTGTAATTGTTTAAGCTTCAAGACTGATATAGTTTTTAAGCTTAAGCATTTTATCTTCTCTGTATTTATTTGTTGAGCCTGGAGAGGCTTGTCTGAAAAAGAATACTTGTTGGTTTGAGCCTGGAGAGGCTTGTATGTAAAAGAATACTTGGTTGTAGAGCCTGAAGAGGCTTGACTGTAAAAGAATACTTGTAATCTTGAAAGATTAAGAGAAAATCCAATTGCTTGTTGGCATTGGGACTGGATGTAGCTCACAGTGGTAGTGAGTGAACCAGGATAAATTCCTTGGCTAAGTTCTCTTACCCTTATCTCTTATGAATTCTTTTTATACTAATCAAGGGGTCAAAATAATTAATCTGATATTTTATAAAGACACAAAACATCTTTTAAAATCAGTTTTTACAAGTCGTCTGAAAACTTCAGACAGCCCCTTAAAAGCCTGTTTGAAATCGTGTTTTTAACACCTGTTTGCGAAAAGCTTTCTAAAATATTTAGAAACACTATTCAACCTCCCTTCTAGTGTTTCCCTGTGTTCCTACAGTTGGTACCAAAGCTATACTCAGGGTTGAAGCACCTAACAAGTGTTTGAGGACTGAAAGGTCCAAATGGAAGTTTCTAACAGCAACAGGCAATACATCACAGAAGGAGCCTCTATCACAAGACCCCCAGCATTCAATGGAGTGGATTACCACTACTGGAGAGATCGTATGAAGTTGTTCATTGAGAGCAACAACATTGATGTTTGGGATGTGGTCACTGATGGAGACTATGTGCCTATGCAAAATGGTGTGCCTATACCTAAGACTGAATGGACCTTGGAGTAGAAGACTAGAGTACAGATGAACGCTAAAGCCAAACTCTATCTGATATGTTCCTTGAATAAATCAGAATATGAGAAGGTCCATGGATGCACTTCTACCAAGGAGATTTGGGATACTCTTGCAGCAGCCCATGAAGGGACTGAAACTGTCAAGCAATCCAAAATCAGCATGCGTATACATCAGTATGAGATGTTTAAGATGGAAGAAACTGAAACCATTGACCAAATGTTTGGGAGGTTTCAGACCATAACCAATGGACTTAGGTCCTTAGGAAGAACCTATGAATCTGGAGACAACAACAGGAAGATTCTAAGAAGTCTACCTAAGTCCTGGAGACCCAAAGTCACTGCCATTCAAGAGGCAAGAGATTTGAACTCTCTGAGAATGGAAGAACTGTTGGGATCTCTCAAAGTCCATGAACTTGAGCTTGGAGAAGATGATAACAAGAAGAAGTCTCTAGCTCTAAACTCCAAGGCCAAACAGTCTAGGCATGGCAGCATGAAGGCTATGCAAGCTGAGGAAACTTCAGAAGCAGATGAAGATTTTGAAGATAGCTCAGAAGATGACAATGATCTTGCTCTTTTAAGCAGAAAGATCAAGAGAATGTTGCAGAACAGAGGAAAGTTCAGAAAGAACCAACCTTCATCATCCAAATCAGGTAAGACAGGTAAAAAGTCTAACAGTGATAAAATTATTTGCTTTGAATGTAAGCAACCAGGGCATATGAAGGTTGATTGCCCAAGACTGAAGAAAAACAACTTCAAGAAGAAGAAGTTTTTCAAAAAGAAGAAAAGTCTTATGGCAACATGGGAAGACCTTGATGAATCAACCTCAGAAGAAGAAGAAGACACTTCAGAAGAGGCAAATCTATGTCTCATGGCTAGTCTACCATCTTCAGACAGCTATGAAGATGAGGTATTTCCTCTTACTCTACAAGAAATGTATGATGATCTGGTGGAAAGTTCTCAGGAACTTTTCCAAGAGTATAAGAATCTATCCAAAGCCCACACAGAAATGTGTAACAAATATGAGGCACTTGAGATAAAACATATTATGCTCAAGGAAAAAATTCTTGAGACTAAAAACTGCAGTTCACAAACTGTGTCTGAAGACAATGAGAAACTTCAGAAGCAGGTTGTGGAACTGACAAAAGATCTGGCCAAATTTGTCAAAGGAACTAAAAATCTGAATATAATGCTTGGAAATCAAAGGCATTCCCTTGACAAAAGTGGACTAGGCTTTTGTGATCATAACATGTCTGAACCTCCTACTGTCTTAAATTTTTCTAAAGGCAAAAAGAAGGTTACTGGGTGTTCTCACTGTGGTAAGCCTGGACACAATATGGCTCAGTGCAAACACAAGAGAAAAACAAGGCCCAAAGCTAACAAGAAAGGACCCAAAAGAATATGGGTACCTAAAAACTTAATTATTCTTGTTGCAGATGTGTTTAACAGGACAAAGGAGACCCCACAAATGGTACCTGGACAGTGGGTGCTCGCGACACATGACAGGAGAAAGGTCTTTGCTCCAAAACCTTAGACCTAGAGCTGGTGGAGTGGTCACCTTTGGTGGAAATCAGCAAGGGAAGATCATTGGAATATGGATTGTAGGTATATCTCCTTCATCCCTTATTAAAAATGTACTCCTAGTGGAGGAACTATAGCATAATTTATTGAGCATAAGTCAATTATGTGACAGTGGTTATGTGGTATCCTTTACTAAGGAAGGATGCATAGTCAAAGACTCCTCTGAGCAAACCCTCTTTACTGCTAATAGACACAACAATGTGTACAAAATTGATCTAGAGGATCTAGCAAGTCAAAATGTAAAATGTTTCATTTCTGTTGAAAATGAAAAATAGATTTGGCATCAAAGACTTGGGCATGCTAACTTGAGATTAATCTCAAGATTGGCAAAACACAATCTTGTAAAAGGATTGCCCAAGCTTTCATACAAATCTGACATTTTATGTGAAAGCTGTCTGAAAGGGAAACAAACAAGACACTCTTTTAAGAGTAAGGATGTTGTTTCAACTAGCAGACAACTAGAACTTTTACACATTGACTTGTTTGGTCCTATTAGAACGGAAAGTCTTAGTGGTAAGAAATATGGTTTGGTCATTGTTGATGACTATTCTAGATTTACATGGGTGTTATTCCTAAGAAGCAAGGATGAGACTTTTAGGAATTTCACAATATTCTGCAAGAAGGTACAGAATGAGAAAGGATTCTGTATTTCTGTTATCAGAAGTGATCATGGTGGAGAGTTTGAGAATGCAAACTTTCAAATGTTCTGTGATGAGAATGGGATCTCACATAATTTCTCTGTGGCTAGAACTCCTCAACAGAATGGGGTTGTTGAGAGAAAGAACAGAAGTTTGCAAGAGATGGCAAGGACCATGCTCAACTCATGCAACTTACCAAGATCCTTTTGGGCAGAAGTTGTTAGCACAACATGTTACCTTCAAAATAGAATATTGGTAAGACCAATTCTGAGAAAGACTCCCTATGAACTGTGGAAAGGAAGAAAACCCAACATATCATATTTCTGCACCTTTGGCTGTGAATGTTTTGTACTCAACACCAAGGATGATCTTGGAAAATTTGATGCAAAGTCTGATAAAGGATTTTTCATTGGATATTCTGAAACATCTAAAGCCTATAGAGTGTATAACTCTAGAACTTTAACTGTTGAAGAAACTATTCATGTTAAATTCAATGATAACAAAGAGACTGATAGGGAACTATCAGATCTAGAGGATGATTTTGCAGGAATGGAGCTGAATGACTACAACAGCTTGAAGGATGAGCAGCTGTCTGAAGTACCTACTGTTACTAAACCTCTTCAGACAAATGTTGAGTCTCAGACAGAACAAACAGATGTGATAACTCCTCAAAAACCTGATTGGAAATAGAAATCACATCATCCTAAAGAGCAAATCATTGGCAGCACTTCAGAAGGAGTTAAGACAAGATCAAAATTTAAGAATCTGAATTCTCTTGCTCTCCTGTCTGAAATAGAGCCAAGGAACATTGATGAAGCTCTGCATGATGAAGGGTGGATCCTAGCCATGCAAGAAGAGCTGAATCAGTTTGCTAGGAGTGATGTCTGGACCCTTGTTCCTAAACCCCATGGGAAAACTATTATTGTAACCAAATGGGTATTCAGAAACAAGTTGTCTGAAAAAGGCAAGGTAGTTAGAAACAAGGCAAGATTAGTTGCTCAAGGATACAACTAGCAAGAAGGTATTGACTTCACTGAAACCTTTGCCCCAGTGGCCAGGTATGAAGCAATTAGAATTCTTTTATCTTATGCTGTAAATAGTGGCATCAAGCTATATCAAATGGATGTTAAAAGTGCCTTCCTCAATGGTCTCATTGAAGAAGAAGTCTTTGTTAGACAACCCCCTGGTATTGAAGATATTGCTTTTCCTGAACATGTTTTCAAACTCAAAAAGGCTCTCTATGGTCTAAAACAAGCCCGAAGAGCTTGGTATGACAGATTGAGCAGTTTTCTAATCTCAAATGGTTTTGAAAGAGGAAAAGTGGATACAACTCTCTTTAGAAAATAGTCTAACAAAGATCTTATACTTGTTCAGATATATGTTGATGACATTATCTTTGGTTCAACTGACTCTTCATTATGCAAGGAGTTTTCAGAGTTAATGTAATCAGAGTTTGAAATGAGTTTAATGGGTGAACTAAATTTTTCTTAGGACTTCAGATTAAGCAAAATTCTGACTGTATATGGATCCATCAAGAAAAATATACAAAGGAAATGCTTAAGAAGTTTAACTTACATGATTGCAAACCCATGTCAACTCCAATGCATCCCTCTGCATCTTTAAATAAAGATGAGAAGGAAGAACCAGTGAATCAAACTCTGTATAGAGGAATGATTGGATCATTATTATATCTAAAAGCAAGCAGACCTGACATAATGTTCAGTGTATGCTTGTGTTCTAGATTTCAATCTGATCCAAGGAGTACTCACTACAAAGCTGTAAAAGGAATTTTCAGATATCTTAAAGGTACTACTAATCTTGGTCTGTGCTATAAGAAAAGTAAGGATTGCAGGTTAATAGATTACTGTGATGCTGATTTTGCTGGAGACAGAATTGAAAGAAGAAGCACTAGTGGTGGATGTCATTTCTTTGGAGAAAATATGATTAGCTGGTCAAGCAAAAGGCAAAGCACAATTGCCTTATCAACAGCTGAAGCAGAATACATCTCAGCAGCCAGTTGTTGCTCACAACTGTTATGGGTGAAGTATCAGTTAGAAGATTTTAACATTACTATATCTGCTATACCTATTTTGTGTGATAATTCAAGTGCTATTAATTTTCCTAAAAATCCCATTCAACATTCTAGGGCTAAACATATAGAAATAAAACATCATTTCATTAGAGACTATGTTCAAAAAGGTGTTTTTGATATTCAGTTTATTGATACAGAGCATCAATGGGCTGATATATTCACAAAACCTCTGACTGAAGATAGATTTAAGTTCATTAGAGATAATCTGAACATACATGCATTTGATTGTGTGTGAATTGATATGTTGAAAATGATGTGTCTGAAATTTCAGCTTGTCTGAAACAAGTGACTTGTCTGAAATTTTGGGTTGTCTGAAATCTATATGGGTGTCTGAAATCTGTCACTTTTCTGAAGTAAACAAATGACGTGGCTTTCTGAGACGGTTTAATTCCATTTATTTTGTCTCTTCCACTTCGCACGTTTTCCTATGTCTGCGCAGCCAGTACATGCCATCATTACTTCATGGGTCTATAAATACAGAAGCTAGTGGGTCAGAGAACTTCACCGTTCACTATTTTGTATTCACCTCTTGAGATCCTTCTTCTACAAGCAATTTATTTCTCTCTCAAGTTCCTGAGAAAACTCATCAATGGCTCCTAAGAAATCTGCTAGAAGCAACATCGTGAAGACTAAGGGTGTAGTCCTGGAGGATCTTCAATCTCTGGGAATGGACTTATTTGCTGAGTTCGATGCAGCTGGGTGGACTCCGTATTTCAACCACAACTTGACACAGTGGCATGAGCAGAGTGTGCTGGATTTCTGGGCTACTGCCATAGGAATACCCAATCCTCAGGGTATCTACACTAGCATCAAGGCCACAGTACGTGGTGTCCCTGTCTTTGTTGATGAAGATATCCTTGCTCAGATCTGTGAGGTCAGAACTGAAGGAGTTGTATTCACTCCTGGCTAGGAAGCAAGAAATGGTGGACAAAAGCAGTTCACAGAGTTTCTGTATGGCACCTCTGAACCAGTAAGCTTGGATGCAAAGCATATGTCAGACAAGGCTAGGGTTTTGCATGCCATCTTAGGGTGCTTTGTAATCCCTAAGAGTGGAAGCAGAAACCATGTTTCTGAGTTGGAGAGACTTTGTTTGATTCACCTACTGCAGAAGAAGAAGGTGAACCTCCCCAACATCTTAATGTACCACATGCAGAAGCGTCTCAGAGACTCTGGTGGGAGCTTCCCTCACAATACCATCATCACCAAGATCTTGCTGCATTTCAAAGTCCCCATTGAGAGGCTTTTTGATCGCCTTTCACAACCTGTGTTTGGTGAATCAAACCTCAAGAGCATGGGAGTGAAGCTGACTCCAAGACCTCCCTCTCCGTCCATGAAGGAGAGCCTTCTTCTTGAGAAAGCTGCTAGAAGGAAGACAACAATGGAGGTTCTTGAGAATGAACTTAGAGGAGACATAAGGAGGCATGAGTTCAAGCCATCAAAACCCTTTCCTCAAGCAAAATTGAAGAAGCTACCTGTAAGGAGTGCTGCTAAAGTAGCATCTGCATCTGTGCAGAGTCAGGTGTCTGAACCTGTTCAGAAGGCATCACAAAGTCCATCTGAAATTGTGGGTCAGTTGTCTGAACCTGTACAGACTCCACAACCTACTTCTGAAATGGAAGGACGGGCTCAAGAGGCAGATGAAACTAATGCAGTTGTAGCTGAGCCATTGGCTGCTTGCCCATCTGATCCTGAACTCATTCAGGTGGCAGCATTGGCTACTGCTTTGGAGCAGGAGGAGCTGGAGAAGAAAGCAGAACAAGAGAAGACTGATAGAGCTCTTGCTATTGCTTCACAATTGGCCTATGCTGAAGATAATAGGCAAGCAACCATGGCTGAGGGAGCAAAGAAAAGGAAGAGGTCAAGTGCACCTCAGAGAAGGAGGACCAAAAGCAAGCTACTTCAGACTGCACCTGAATCTAGGGTGACTAGAAGTATTGCCTCTCAGCTGGAAGCAGAGGATATGGCTGGGAAATACCAAAATTATGTCAAGGCATATGAGTATTTTAAAAGAAAAAGGGAAGAAAAACAAGCACAAAGGGAGAAGGAAGAAGCAAAGGCAAAAGAATCTGAGGTAACCAAGCCTCCCTACAAGAGAATTAAAGTGAGATTTGATAATGTAACTCCTTCACCACCCTCCTCACCAGAAAAACAAACACCTCATCAACCCTCTCAACCATCCCCTCAACCAACATCTCAACCTACACCACAACCTTCACCAAAACCCCTATCACCTGAAAAACAAACATCTTCACCTCTATCACAACCATCACCACCTCCACAAACAGAAAAACCTACCCTCTGAACCCTCTGAACCAACAGAAAACAAACCCTCTGAACCTACCTCACCACAACCTTCAGGGAATCAACTCTCTGAACCTACATTACCTTCCCCACGAACCCATGACCTTGCTCTGATACCACTTTTACCTTCATCACCTCCACCACCTACACCTTCACCACCATCATCCCCTCCACCTTCTCTGGAAGAAGAGCTCTCTGCTAAAGAAGAGCAAGTCCTTGTTGAAGCTCTACGGTTGTCTCTCCTTCCTTCTGATCCCTGTTCATTGCCTAAGTTTGGCAACATGTCTGAAGAGCTACAGTATTTCAGACCAGCACCTGCTGTATCCTTGCATCATGAATTAATCAGAAAAACTGTTGCTGAAGTTAGAAACCAATACAGTGCTCTTTCAGGAGGATTAGAAAAGATCAGGAAGGGTGTTGTCCCTCCTGCACATACTTGGGCTCCCATCAATCCATTCTCAGATGATTCCCTCAGGCTGAATAGTGATGAATGGAGTTTTGTGAGGCAGTTGAACACTGAGTCTGAGCTATTTCAGAGGGATCTGCACAAGGGAGTTGGGATGAGAGGCTACAGGCCTCCTAGAACTTGTTCAATCAGGCCAACCACTAAAATCTTGGTGAAACCTGATAGAATAGTTCCTAGGTATCCCTTAAAGGAAGGTCAGGGTGAGAAATTCAAAGGAGCTAAAGTTTATTCTGTATCTTCACCTCTGTCTGAAATGATGAGTCCATCAGAGTGGGAATCTTTACTAGAGTTTGTCAGAAACCAAGGAGGAGGCCTGGATCATCTACTTCAAGATTGGATGTGGTCCTCTTACTGGAAGATCAGAGAAGATGCTGGATCTTCTTCGGGATCAACTGGTCCTGATGTTGATTCTGAAGTTGGACTTGGAAAGTCAACCAATGTCAAATATCACTATCTGAGAGATCACTTTCCCCCACCTGCTGACTCTTTCAATGAAGATTGGGTTCTGCTGAAGCCTATTGGCACCTTATTTTGCCCTGTGTTCAGGCCATCTGAATACAGATTGAAGCCAGGATTTGGAGTGCTTAGATTTGTTTGCCCCTACATCCAGCTAATCTTCTATGAATCTGAGCAAGACTTGTCTGAGGAAAATCTGAAGCTGAAGACCAAAGTTAAGAAACTTGAAAAGAAATATGTTGATCAAGAGAAGAAGACTAAGCATCTAATTACTAAACAAGAGCAGATTCTTCAAGAACAACAACTTATCAGATCTGGTCAGCAAGAATTGAAAACCTCAGTGGAAGCAGCAATAGACAAGGCCAAGGAAGACTTGATTTCCTTTCTGACTGAGGCCTTGCTGAAGAAGAAGGATTAAACTGTTAATTTAGCCATTGTCTTTGCTTATTTTCATGTTTATGACAAGTGTCTGATTGTCTATTTCTTTATCTGAACATTCATTAAATACAATCAGTGGCTTATCTCATATTTTGAGTTGATTATTTGTGCTCTAATTTATATGTTTTGCTCTATTACTGTTTTGCTTTGATATTCCCTTTTGATTGATGACAAAAGGGGGAGTATTAAACTAACCAAATCTGAAACTGAAATGGTTACAGGACTCAGGGGGAGTAGGGGGAGTACATATGTTTTTCTAAGAAATTTGAGCAAATGAGTAAAATATACCTTAAACAGAACCTGTTAAAGGATATTTCTATCTCAGGGGGAGCTTTCTTATTCTCAAAAACTGATTACAAATTTGTATATTTTAACCAAATTTGTCATCATTAAAAAGGGGGAGAATGCTGAGTCTCAAAAATATCATAAGGTTGTTTATGATGTTTTAAGACAACTAGATTCCCAAGTTTTAATGGTTGACAAATTTGACTTAAAGTATTTATCATAGATACACATATGCTTTAATATTTTATCTATGATTTCAGCAAGAGTCACTATGAGCCTACATAAAAAGACTAAGTGTTGAAGCTGTTTGAAGAAGCAGAACTCGTTTGAAGAGTTGAAGCTGTCTGAAGTAGTTCAACCCGTCTAAAGTATCAGTGCCGTCTGAAGTCTTTTGATGACGTGGCACCTCTAGTCTAAAGTATTGAAGTCGTCTGAAGTCTCATTTATGACGTGGCACCCTCTGCTGAAGTTTGTGAAGACTTTTCTGAACCTCTGCTGCACGTACCTTTCCAAACACGTTTATAGCAAGGAACACAGAGACCTTTCCTGGTGTTTTTGAATTTCATACACCATTGAGGAAATATCTGCAACGCAGTCTCTGCAGCAACATTTGTAGCAGCTTTATGGCAGGAGCAACCTTGTACCGTGTCAGAAATATCAGAGCTCTCAGAAGCATGTCTCTCAAAACCTTGTACAAGTTTTTTTCGCTGCAACAACTCTAACAAATATTTACACATATTGTAATATCCTGAGCATACCTAAGTTTTTTTGTACATTTGTAATTGTTTAAGCTTCAAGACTGATATAGTTTGTAAGCTTAAGCATTTTATCTTCTCTGTATTTATTTGTTGAGCCTAGAGAGGCTTGTCTGAAAAAGAATACTTGTTGGTTTGAGCCTGGAGAGGCTTGTCTGTAAAAGAATACTTGGTTGTAGAGCCTGAAGAGGCTTGACTGTAAAAGATACTTGTAATCTTGAAAGATTAAGAGAAAATCCAATTGCTTGTTGGCATTGGGACTGGACGTAGCTCACAGTGGTAGTGAGTGAACCAGGATAAATTCCTTGGCTAAGTTCTCTTACCCTTATCTCTTATCAATTCTTTTTATACTAATCAAGGGGTCAGAATAATTAATCTGATATTTTATAAAGGCACAAAACATCTTTTAAAATAAGTTTTTACAAGTCGTCTCAAAACTTCAGACAACCCCTTAAAAGCCTGTCTGAAATCGTGTTTTTAACACCTGTTTGCGAAAAGCTTTCTAAATATTTAGAAACACTATTCAACCCCCCTTCTAGTGTTTCCCTGTGTTCCTACATGTTCTCCTTGTGGAAGGTCCTCAACACAACCTGTTGAGCATAAGTCAATTATGTGATAGTGGATATGTTGTGTCCTTCACCAAGGATGGGTGGGTAGTCAAAGATGCTTTAGATCAAATCACTTTTATTGCCAATAGACAGAGCAATGTGTACAAAAATAGATCTTGAGGAACTTGCATATCAAAATGTGACTTGTCTTCTTTGTGTTAAAGATAAAAAACAGATTTGGCATCAGAAACTTGAGCATGACAGCTTAAGATTAATCTCAAAGTTAACAAAACACAACCTTATAAAAGGACTGCCCAAGCTTTCTTTAAAATCTGACATTTTATGTGAAAACTGTCTTAAAGGTAAATAGACAAGAAGCTCTTTTAAGAGTAAAAATGTTTTGTCTACCTCAAGACCTTTAGAACTACTTCACATTGATCTGTTTGGTCCTACAAGAACTGAAAGTCTTGCTGGTAAGAAATATGGTTTGGTCATTGTGGATGACTACTCTAGATTTACATAGGTGTTATTCCTCAAAAGCAAGGATGAGACTTTTGAGAATTTCACAAAATTATGTAAGAAGGTGCAAAATGAAAAAGGATCTTGCCTATCTTCTATCAGAAGTGACCATGGTGGTGAGTTTAAAAACTCAAGCTTCAGCATGTTCTGTGATGAGAATGGGATCTCACACAATTTCTCTATGGCAAGAACACCTCAGCAAAATGGGGTTGTTAAGAGAAAGAACATAAGCTTGCAGGAGATGGGTAGAACCATGCCCATTTCAAGCAACCTACCAAGATCATTCTGGGCAGAGGCTGTTCACACAACTTTCTACAGTCCAAACAGAATTTTGGTAAGGCCAATTCTCAAACGAACTCCCTATGACTTATGGAAAGGAAGAAAACCCAACATTTCTTATTTTCACATCTTTGACTGTGAGTGTTTCATAATAAACACCAAAGATTATCTTGGAAAATTTGACTCTAAATCTAACATAGGATTCTTCATTGGTTATTCAGAAACTACCGAGGCTTATAGGGTTTATAACTCTAGAACCTTGACTGTAGAAGAATCTATCCATGTTAGATTTAATGATGCTAAAGATACTGATATGGAACTATCAGATCTAGAAGATGATTTTGCAGGAATGGAGCTGAATCCAACTTCAGAGAAGACAGAGGTCAAAAATGAAGATCGTGCTGAAGGACCCTCTAAAGCACCTGCTGAACCACTTTCTGGTCAACCTGCTGAAGCTGATCCTCTTCATAGAGCTAATGTTGAGTCTCAGATTGTGCATGTATTTCCTCACATACATGAGTGGAGATACAAGTCTCATCATCCTCGAGAGCAAATCATTGGTGAAACTTCAGAAGGTGTAAGAACAAGATCAAGACTTAGAGAAGTCAATAATCTTGCCTTCCTCTCTAAAATTGAGCCAAAGAATATTGATGAAGCTTTGCATGATGAAGGGTGGATCCTAGCCATGGAGGAAGAGCTGAATCAATTTTCCAGGAGTGATGTCTGGACTCTTTTTCCTAAACCCCATGGGAAAACAATTATTAGAACCAAATCTGTGTTCAGAAACAAGCTCTCTGAAGATGGACAAGTAATCAGAAACCAAGCTAGATTGGTTGCTCACGGCTACAATCAACAAGAAGGTATTGACTTCACTAAAACCTTTGCACGTGTAGCTAGGCTTGAAGCCATTAGGATTTTACTTTCCTATGCAGCCAATAATGGCATCAAACTATATCAGATGGATGTAAAGAGTGTCTTCCTAAATAGATTCATTGAGGAAGAGGTGTTTGTTAGACAACCCCCTGGTTTTGAAAATCTAACTTTTCCACACCATGTTTTTAAAATTGAAAAGGCTCTATATGGTCTCAGACAAGCTCCCAGAGCTTGGCATGACAGATTGAGCAATTTTCTTCTCAAAAATGGTTTTGAAAGAGGAAAGGTTGATACAACCCTTTTTAGAAAAATGTCTAACAAAGATCTAATTCTTGTTCAGATATATGTTGATGACATTATTTTTGGATCAACAAATTGTTCTTTGTGCACAGAGTTTTCAAGGCTTATGCAATCTGAGTTTGAAATGAGTTTAATGGGTGAACTCAAGTTTTTCTTAGGGCTTTGGATTAAGCAAGATTCTGAATGTATATGGATCCATCAGGAGAAATATACTAAAGAAATTCTTAAGAAGTTCAACATGCATGATTGCAAACCTATGTCAACTCCTACGCATCCTTCAGCCATCTTAAGTAAAGATGAAGAAGAAGAATGTGTTGACCCAACTATGTATAGAGGTATGATTGGATCTTTATTGTATCTTACAGCAAGCAGGCCTGACATTATGTTCAGTGTTTGTCTGTGTTCAAGATTTCAATCAGATCCAAGAATAATTCATTACAAGGTTGTAAAAAGGATTTTCAGATATCTCAATGGTACTACTAATCTTGGTCTATGCTATAAGAAGAGTAAGGACTGCAGGTTATTAGGATATTGTGATGCTGACTTTACTGGAGATAGAGTTGAGAGAAAATCAACAAGTGGAGGATGCCACTTCATTAGAGAAAATATGATAAGTTGGGCTAGCAAAAGGCAAAGCACCATAGCTCTCTCAATTGCTGAAGCTGAGTATATTGTCGTTGCATGTTGTTGCTCATAGCTACTTTGGGTAAAGTATCAACTTGAAGATTTTAACATCTCTGTTAAATCTATTCTGGTATTCTGTGATAATACAAGTGCATTAAATCTTTCAAAAAATCTCATCCAGCATTCTAGGGCAAAGCACATAGAAATCAAACATCATTTCATTAGAGACTATGTTCAGAATGGTGTTTTTGATATTAAGTTCATTGACACAGAGCATAAATGGGCTGATATCTTCACAAAACCCCTTGCTGAAGATAGGTTTAAGTTCATAAGAGATAATCTGCACATCCTTGCACTCTCTGATATTTGAACTTGCTGTTACATGCATACCTGCTGAACTTTTGTGCACTTATACCATGAATTTATTGCTCTGTTGCACATTATTACTTCAGAAAGCTCTGGAAACCCTTTTGATTGATGACAAAAGGGGGGAGTAATATAAACTAACAAAATCTGAAGTTTAAGTGCTTTTCAGAGAAGAAATCTTCTGTTCAGGGGGAGCAAGCACTTATCTTAGTATCTGACAAAGGGGGAGAATTCTTTAAACTTAATTCTATTTAAAGTTACCTTCAAATATTTGAAAGTTTGAGAAAATTTGTCATCATTAAAAAGGGGGAGAATGTTGAGTCTCAAAAATGTTATTAAGAAATTAATAATGTTTTAACTCTCATAATCCTGAGTTTTAATGTATAACAAATTTGGTTAAAGTATCCTGAAAGAAGGAACAGATTCTCTTAAAGGCTTTTTCTGTGTTTTAGTAACCTTATGAAAGAGCAACTCTCTGAAGTTATGCAACCCTCTAAAGTGGTGCAACCTTTTGAAGGAGAGGAACTTGCTGAAATATCAGGACCCGCTGAAGCCAGTGAACCTTCTGAAGACGGGAGAAGTTGTAATGAAAATTGTATCATCTTGGAAATGAGTTTCTCTGATAATCTCTTTTGAAGAATCAAGTCTTTACTTTGCTTTCTGCCAATTGTCTGCACCTCACTCTCTCTGGCAAGGCAAATCAGAAACTTTTTGGTATATTTCAAATTCCTATTCACCAAAATGGTAGTCTCTGCTGTGAAGTACACTTTGCTTAGAAAAGTAGAGTCGACGCTGTTGCATACCTACCCCTGTTGTGTCTATTGTTGCAAGCAATTAGAAGCTTGTGTCTCAACAAAAATAAAGCTATTTCACAACAGGATTTATGGAGAAGTCTAAACGGTCTCATATCTCTCTCTTTATAAATACAAGTCTTCATGAAGAAAAAGGAAGAGAACGAACGTCAACTTGCTGAAGTGCTATAAATACACTCTGTTTCATTTGTACTCAAATTTCATATCCTGAGTTCAACTCAGTAGATTTTGCATCTTACCCTATTTAGGCTTTAAACTTGTGTAGTTTGAAAACTTAGGCAATCTTTCTTCTAAACAGTTTTTCTGTTTGAGACTGGAGAGGCTTGTTGTTTAAACAATACTTGGGTTTGAGCCTGGAGAGGCTTGTCTATAAAATAATACTTGGGTATAGAACCTAAAGAGGCTTGACTGTAAAAGAATACTTGTAATCTCTGAGATTAGAGGAAATCCTTAGCTGGTTGGCTTTGGGACTGGATGTAGCTCACAGTGGTAGTGGGTATACCAGTATAAATTTGTGGCTAAGTCTTCTCTTACCCTTAACTCATTTATATTTGGTTTATACTAACTTGGAGGGTTCGAAAACTGTTGTTTTATAACTCAAAGCTGAAAAATTAGTTTAAATAGATTGAAAAACAAGTTTCATAAATAGTTTTATTGAACCTGATGAAGTTACTTCAGCAAGTATAAAACATCCAGTTTCATCAAGTTATAAAAATCTCTTTGTGAAAAGTGCTGCTTTTGAAAGGTTTTCCAAAATATGTTTGAAATTTATAAAACACTATTCAACCCCCCTTCCAGTGTTTCTTGTGGTTTCTACAGTTGGTATCAGAGCTCAACCTCGGGTTGAGCATCTAACAGTGCTGAGGAAGAAGATCCTTGATGGAAACTTCTACAAGCAACCCTCACTATATTACAGAAGGTGCCTCTGTTTCAAGGCCCCCAGCTTTTAATGGTACAGATTACCATTATTGGAGAGATCGTATGATGTTGTTCATTGAGAGCAGCAACATAGATCTATCGGATTGTAGTCATTGATGGGGATTATATTCCCACACATGGTGGTGTGCCCACACCCAAAGCAAAATGGACTGGTGAGCAAAAAGCTCGTGTTCAGCTCAATGCAAAAGCAAAACTCTACTTAGTTTGCTCCTTGAGTAAATCTGAGTATGAGAAGGTGCATGAATGCTCTTCAGGCAAGGAGATCTAGGATACTTTGGCATCAGCCCATGAAGAGACTGATAATGTCAAACAATCCAAGATCAGCATGCTTGTTCATGAATATGAGATGTTGAAGATGCAAGAGTTTGAAACCATTGATCAAATGTTTGGTAGGTTTCAAATAATAACTAATGGATTCAAGTCTTTAGCCAGATCCTTTGATTCTGGTGATAACAATCGCAAGATTCTAAGGAGTTTACCAAAGGCTTGGAGACCCAAGGTTACAACCATTCAAGAGGCTAAACACCTTAATACCTTGAAAATGGAGGAACTTTTGGGATCTCTTAAAGTTCATGAGTTAGAACTTGGTGAAGATGCTCCAAAGAAAAATTCATTGGCCCTGAATGCCAAGTCCAAGCTGCTAAAGCATGGGCCACATAAAGCCATGAAAGTTGAGGAGAATTCAGAAGGTAGTGAAGATTCTAAAATCAGCTCTGAGGATGATGATGACTTGTCTCTTCTGAGTAGGAATATCAAAAGGATTCTTCAGAAGAAGGGAATGTTCCAAAAACACTCATCCTCTGAACCAAAAATGGGTAAGTCAGGTAAGGAATCATTTTCTACTGACAAAATTATTTGCTATGAATGCAAACAGCCAGGTCATATGAAGGATGATTGTCCCAAGCTGAAGAAACCCTCCTTTAAGAAGAAGAAATTCTTGAAGAAGAAAAAGGGTCTGATCGCTACATGGGAGGACCTGGATGATTCAACTTCAGAAGAAGAAGATGAATCTGCTGAAGAAGCTAACCTATGTTTGATGGCAAGCTTACCTTCTTCAGAAAGCTCTGAATTAGAGGTAATCCCTCAAACCTTGCAAGACATGTATGATGATTTACTGGAAAGTTCCAAGGAGTTTTTCCAAGAGTACAAGGATTTGTCTCGAGCTTATACTGATGTTGCAACTAAAAATGAAGCTCTTGAGACTGAAAATCTTTTTACTCAAGGAAAAAGTCTTGAACTCTGAAGCTAGTAGTTCAGAAGATTTGATTAAAGAAAATGGGAAAAATAAAAAGCAAGTTGCTGAACTTATTAAGGACCTTGCCAACTTTGTTAATGGAAATGAGAACCTTAACAGAATGTTAGGTATTCAGAAAAATTCTAAGAACAAAGGTGGCTTGGGATATTCAGACAGTGAATCATCACATGATTCCAAGTTTAAACTAGATGAAAAAGCTAAGAAAGGTAGGGGATGCTCACATTGTGGGAAGCCTGGACATAATGTGTCCCAGTGCAAGCACAAGAAGAAGGGCAAACTTGTTGCTAAAAAAAAGGACCCAAAAAGATATGGGTACCTAAATCTTTGATTGTTCCTGTTGCGGATGTGTTTAATAAAATAAAGGAGACACCACAAATGGTATTTGGACAGTGGCTGCTCGGGACATATGATGGGAGAAAGGCCTTTGTTCAAAACCTTAGACCAAAAGATGGTGGTGTGGTCACCTTTGGAGGGAATCAGAAAGGAAAGATCACAGGTATAGGATCTGTAGGTATATCCCCTCTCTTTGTTATTCAGAATGTTCTCCTTGTGGAAGGCCCTCAACACAACCTGCTGAGCATAAGTCAATTATGTGACAATGGATATGTTGTGTCCTTCACCAAGGATGGGGGTGTAGTCAAAGATGCTTCAGATCAAATCATTTTTACTGCCAGGAGACACAACAATGTGTACAAAATAGATTGTGAGGAACTTGTATATCAAAATGTGACTTGTCTTCTTTGTGTTAAAGATAAAAAATAGATTTGGCATCAGAAACTTGAGCATGACAGCTTGAGATTAATCTCAAAGTTAACAAAACACAACCTTGTAAAAGGACTGCCCAAGCTTTCTTTCAAATCTGACATTTTATCTGAAAACTGTCTTAAAGGTAAATAGAAAAGAAGCTCTTTTAAGAGTAAAAATGTTGTGTCTACCTCAATACCTTTAGAACTACTTCACATTGATCTATTTGGTCCTACAAGAACTGAAAGTCTTGCTGGTCAGAAATATGGTTTGGTCATTGTGGATGACTACTCTAGATTTACATAGGTGTTAATCCTCAAAAGCAAGGATGAGACTTTTGAGAATTTCCCAAAATTATGTAAGAAAGTGCAAAATGAAAAAGGATTTTGCCTATCTTCTATCAGAAGTGACCATGGTGGTGAGTTTGAAAACTCAAGCTTCAGCATGTTCTGTGATGAGAATGGGATCTCACACAATTTCTCTATGGCAAGAACACCTCAGCAAAATGGAGTTGTTAAGAGAAAGAACAGAAGCTTGCAGGAGATGAGTAGAACCATGCCCATTTCAAGCAACCTACCAAGATCATTCTGGGCAGAGGCTGTTCACACAGCTTGCTACATTCTAAATAGAATTTTTGTAAGACCAGTTCTCAAAAGAACTCCCTATGAATTATGGAGAGGAAGAAAACCCAACATTTCTTATTTTCACATCTTTGACTGTGAGTGTTTCATACTTAACACCAAAGATTATCTTGGAAAATTTGACTCTAAATCTGACAAAGGATTCTTCATTGGTTATTCAGAAACTACCGAGGCTTATAGGGTTTATAACTCTAGAACCTTGACAGTAGAAGAACCTATCCATGTTAGATTTAATGATGCTAAAGATACTGATAGGGAACTATTAGATCTAGAAGATGATTTTACAGGAATGGAGCTGAATCCAACTTTAGAGAAGACAGAGGTCAAAAATGAAGATCGTGCTGAAGGACCCTCTGAAGCACCTGCTGAACCACTTTCTGGTCAACCTGCTGAAGCTGATCATCTTCATAGAACTAATGAGTCTCAGATTGAGCATGTATTTCCTCGCAGACATGAGTGGAGATACAAGTCTCATCATCCTCGAGATCAAATCATTGGTGAAACTTCAGAAGGTGTAAGAACAAGATCAAGACTTAGAGAAGTCAATAATCTTGCCTTCCTCTCTGAAATTGAGCCAAAGAATATTGATGAAGCTTTGCATGATGAAGGGTGGATCCTAGCCATGCAGGAAGAGCTAAATCAATTTTCCAGGAGTGATGTTTGGACTCTTGTTCCTAAACCCCATGGGAAAACAAATTATTGGAACCAAATGGGTGTTCAGAAACAAGCTCTCTGAAGATGGACAAGTGATCAGAAACAAAGCTAGATTGGTTGCTCAAGGCTACAATCAACAAGAAGGTATTTGTAGAAACCACAAGAAACACTAGAAGGGGGGTTGAATAGTATTTTATATGTTCAAACAAATTTTATGAAAACCTTTTACAAGCACAACTTTTCTGAAAGAGTTTTTAGCAATTTGATGAAACTGGGCGTTTAAGGTACTTGCTGAAGTGACTTTAGCAGGTCCAATAAAACAGTTTTGGAAACTTGTTTGTAAAAAGCGTTTAAATTTGTTATCAGTTCAAGCTTATAAAACAAGTTATTTAGAACCCTCCAGATAGTTTAAATAATAGATAATGAGAGATAAGGGTAGAGAAGACTTAGCCAAGAGATTTATCCTGGTTCACTCACATCCACTGTGAGCTACGTCCAGTCCCAATGCCAAACCAGCAAAGGATTTCCACTAACTGATCACGGTTACAAGTATTCTTTGAACACCCAGCCTCTTCAGGTTAAAACCTAAGTATTATTTGAACACACAGCCTCTCCAGGCTAAAACCCAAGTATTGTTTAAACAGCAAGCCTCTTCAGGCTCAAAACACAAACAGTGTAGAAAAGAAAATGCTTAAGCTTTTAAACTACACAAGTTTAAAGCCTAAACTGGGTAAGATGTACAAATAACTGAGTATAACTCAGGATAAGAAATTGTTGTACAAATGAAGCAAATGAGTATTTTTCAGAGAATTTTAGCAGCGCTTCAGCCAGTTGTTTCGTTCTCTCTCTTTTCTTCTGCATGAGACTTCATATATATGTGAAGAGAAATGAGACCGGTAGACTTCTCTAATTCCCGTTGAGAGATAGCTTTCTTCCCGTTGTGACACATAGCCTTTGGTAGCTTGCAGTAGCAGGTGCAGAAGGTAGTAGATGTCAGCAGCGCAGACTCTACTTTTCAGAGTACAGTGTACTTTCACAACAGACATTGCCTTTTTGGTGAATAGAGATTTGAAATATGCCAAAAAGCAATTGTTCTGACTTTCCAGAAGGAGAAGAGCCACAGACAGCTGGGGAAAGTTACGGAAGACTTGAGTCTTCAAAAGGAATTAACAGAGAAGCTCTTTTCCAAAAAGATACAAGTCTCAGTACGATGTCTCATATCTTCAGAAGGTTCTCTGGCTTCAGTAGGACTTGATTACTCAGCAGGTTCCTCTTCTTCAGAAGGTTGCACCACATCAGAGGGTTGTTGTATCAGACATTTTCTGAAACACAGAAATTACCTTCAACAAAAATTGTTCCTTCTCTTTAGGAAATTTAATCAAATTTATTACTTATTAAAACTCAGGGTTATGAGATTTAAACATTATTAACCATTTAATAATATTTTAAGACTCAACATTCTCCCCCTTTTTAATGATGACAAATTTGCTTAAACTATCAAATATCTGAAGGGAAAATAAAAGAAAATGTGTTTAAAGAATTCTCCCCCTTTCTCAGGTACTTGAATAGAATGAATTTCTCCTTCTTTTACGAACTTTAACCAGAAAACTTGCTTTGCTCCCCCTGAATAAGAGATATCTTCTCTGAAATGAGCTTAACTTTAGATTTTGTTAGTTTATATTACTCCCCTTTTGTCATCAATCAAAAGGGTGTCCAGAGCATGCTGAATTGATAAATAAGCAACAAAGCAAGAATATTCAGGGTAAAGGAGTTGCAGAAATAGTGTATAACATTAACAGTGCAGCAAAAACCATATAAGTTCAGCAAGAAGTGTATAACAGCAAGTTCAGCTTTCAAATAATGCAAGAATGTGCAGATTATCTCTAATGAACTTAAACCTATCTTCAGCAAGAGGTTTTGTGAATATATCAGCCCATTGATGCTCTGTGTCAATGAACTTTATATCAAAAACACCTTTCTGAACATAGTTTCTAATGAAACGGTGTTTGATTTATATATGCTTAGCTCTAGAATGCTGAATGGGAATTTTATAAAGATTTATGGCACTTGTATTATCAAAAAATACAGGAATAGATTTAACAGAAATGTTAAAATCTTCAAGTTGATAATTTACCCATAGCAGCTGTGAACAACAGCATGCAGCAGCAATGTACTCAGCTTCAACAATTGAGAGGGCTATGGTACTTTTCCTTTTGCTAGCCCAACTGATCTTATTCTCTCCAATGAAGTGGCATCTTCCACTTGTTGATTTTCTTTCAACTCTATCTCCAGCAAAGTCAGCATCATAGTAACCTAATAATCTGTAGTCCTTACTCTTCTTATAGCATAGATCAAGATTAGTAGTACCATTGAGATATCTGAAAATTCTTTTAACAGCCTTGTAATGAGTTATTCTTTGATCTGATTGAAATCTTGCACACAGGCATACACTGAACATTATGTCAGGCCTACTTTCTGTAAGATATAACAGAGATCGAATCATGCCTCTATACATGGTTGAGTCAACACATTCTTCTCCATCATCTTTACTTAAGATTGTTGAAGGGTGCATAGGAGTTGACATAGGTTAGCAATCATGCATGTTAAACTTCTTAAGCATTTCTTTTGTATATTTCTCCTGATGGATCCATATACAATTAGAATCTTGCTTAATTTGAAGTCCTAAGAAAAATTTGAGTTCTCCCATTAAACTCATTTCACATTCAGATTGCATAAGCCTTGAAAACTCAATGCACAGAGAGGAATTTGTTGATCCAAAAATAATGTCATCAACATATATCTGGACTAGAATCAGGTCCTTGTTAGACATTTTTCTGAAAAGAGTTGTATCAACTTTTCCTCTTTCAAAACCATTTTTTAGTAGAAAATTGCTCAATCGGTCATACCAAGCTCTAGGAGGTTGTTTGAGACCATACAGAACCTTTTTCAGTTTAAAAACATGATCAAGAAAAGTTAGATTTTCAAAACCAGGGGGTTATCTAACAAATACCTCTTCCTCAATGAATCCATTTAGGAAGGCACTCTTTACATCCATCTGATATAGATTGATGTCATTATTGGCTGCATAGGAAAGTAAAATCCTAATGGCTTCAAGCCTTTCTACTGGAGCAAAAGTCTCAGTAAAGTCAATACCTTCTTGTTGATTGTAGCCTTGAGCAACCAATCTGGCCTTGTTTCTGACCACTTGACCATCTTCAGAGAGTTTGTTTCTAAACACCCATTTGGTTCTAATAATAATTTTCCCATGGGGTTTAGGAACAAGAGTCCAGACATCACTCCTAGCAAATTGATTAAGCTCTTCTTGCATGGCTAGGATCCACCCTTCATCATGCAGAGCTTCCTCAATGTTCTTTGGCTCAATTTCAGAGAGAAAGGAAAGATTATTGACTTCTCTAAGTCTTGATCTTGTTCCTACTCCTTTTGAAGTATCACCAATGATTTTCTCTTGAGGATGATGAGTTCTGTATCTCCACTCATGCCTGCGAGGGAATACATGCTCATTCTGAGACTCAACATGAACTTTGTGAGGAGGATCAATTTCAGCAGGTTGACTGGAAGTCTGTTCAGCAGGTACTTCAGAGAGTCCTTCAACAGATTCTTTATTCTTGACCTCTGGAGTCTCTTGAGTAGGATTCAACTCCATACCTGCAAAATCATCTTCTAGATCTGATAGTTCCCTATCAGTCTCTTTAGCATCATTAAATCTAACATGAATAGATTCTTCTACTGTCAAGGTTCTAGAGTTGTAAACTCTATAAGCCTTGGATGTTTCTGAATAATCAACGAGGAATCCCTTATCAGATTTAGAATCAAATTTACCCAAATCATCTTTGGTGTTAAGTATGAAACACTCACAACCAAAGATGTGAAAATAAGAAATGTTGGGTTTTCTTCCTCTCCACAATTCATAGGGAGTTCTCTTGAGAATTGGTCTTACCAAAATTCTCCTTTGAATGTAGCAAGATGTGTGAACAGCCTCTGCCCAAAATGATCTTGATAGGTTTCTTGAAATGAGCATGGTTCTACCCATCTCCTGCAAGCTTCTGTTCTTTCTCTCAATAACCCCATTTTGCTGAGTTGTTCTAGCCGCTGAAAAATTATGTGAGATCCCATTCTCATCACAAAACATGTTTAAGCTTGAGTTTAAAACTCACCACCATGGTCACTTCTGATTGCAGATATGCAAAATCCTTTTTCATTTTGCACTTTCTTACAGAATTTTGTGAAATTCTCAAAAGTCTCACCCTTGCTTTTGAGAAATATAACCCATGTGAATCTAGAGTGGTCATCAACAATGACTAAGCCATACTTCTTTCCAGCCAAGCTTTCAATTCTTGTAAGTCTAAACAAATCAACGTGAAGTATTTCTAAAGGTCTTGAGGTAGACACAACATTTTACACTTAAAAGAGCTTCTTGTTTGTTTACCTTTAAGACAATTTTCACATAAAATGTCAGATTTGAAAGAAAGTTTGGGCAATCCTTTTACAAGATTGTAATAGAGCCTGAAGAGGCTTGGTTGACAAAAGAATACTTGTACTACTGATCAGATAGTGGAAACCCTTTGCTGTTGTTGCATCGGACTGGACGTAGCTCACAGTATTTGTGAGTGAACCAGTATAAATATGTGGCTAAGTCTTCTGAACCCATATCTCTCGTTAATTTCAATTATTACTAACAAAGGGGATTTGAACTTGAAGTTATAAAACTCTAAGTGCTTTCATTAAAAGTTTCAACTTTATAAAAACAACCTTCTGAAGATACTTCAGAGAGGTTTTTACGAAACAGCAGAAAATAAGTTTTTACAAAAGCTTCCAAAAACTCTATAGAGTTTATGTAAACACTATTCAACCCCCCTTCTAGTGTTTACTTGTGTTTCTATAGTTGGTATCAGAGCTTAACCTCGGGTTAAGCATCTCATCGTGCTGAGGAAGTAGATCCATGGAAGCTTCAACCAGAAATCCTCATTATATCACAGAAGGCGCATCTGTGACAAGACCTCCAACTTTTAATGGAATTGATTATCATTATTGGAGAGATCGTATAAAACTGTTCATTGAAAGCAACAACATTGATCTGTGGGACGTAGTTACTGATGGTGACTATATACCAATGCATGGTGGTGTACCTATACCTAAGGCTAAATGGACAGGCGATCAAAAAGCTCGAGTTCAACAAAATGCTAAGGCAAAACTCTACTTGATATGTTCGTTGAACAAGCCTGAATATGAGAAAGTGCACGGTTGCTCCACTGCCAAAGAGATCTGGGATACATTGGCTGCAGCCCATAAGGGAACTGACAATGTCAAACAATCCAAGATCAGCATGCTTGTTCATCAATATGAGATGTTCAAGATGCAGGAGTCTGAAACCATTGATCAAATGTTTGGGAGGTTTCAAACAATAACAAATGGACTCAAGTCCCTGGGGAGAACCTATGACTCTGGTGACAATAATCGCAAAATTCTTAGGAGTCTTCCAAAGGCTTGGAGACCCAAGGTAACTGCCATCCAAGAAGCTAAAGATCTTAATTCTCTTAGGGTGGAAGAGCTTTTGGGTTCTCTTAAGGTCCATAAGTTAGAATTGGTAGAAGATGCACCGGCTAAAAAATCTCTAGCGTTGAACTCAAGGTGCAAACAGCCTAGGCATGAGTCACATAAAGCCATGCAAGCTGAAGAGACTTCAGAAGATTCTGAAGGTTCAGATGGTAGTTCTGAAGATGATGAAGATCTAGCCCTATTAAGTAAGAAGATCAAGAAGATGCTTCAAAAAAAAGGAAGATACAGAAAGCATTTTCTGTCATCCTTAAAAACAGGTAAAACAGGTAAAGAAATTTCTGCTAGTGACAAAGTTACGTGTTTTGAATGTAAACAACCAGGTTACGTGAAGGCAGATTGCCCAAATTAAAAAAACCCTTCTTCAAGAAAAATAAGTTTCTCAAGAAGAAGAAAGGTCTGATGGCAACCTGGGAAAATCTTGATGACTCATCAGAAGACGAAGAATCATCAGATGAAGCCAACCTATGTCTTATGGTAAGCCTTCCATCATCAGATAGTTCTGAGTCTGAGGTAATTCCTTAAACCCTACAAGATGAATATAATGATCTGATGGAAAGCTCAAGAGAACTTCTCAATTAGTACAAAGATTTTTCAAGAGCATACACTGAAGTATGTGACAGAAATGAACATTTAGAAAAAGAAAAATTCTACTGAAAGAGAGACTCTTAATGCAGGAGACTAGTAATTCAAAAGATCCTTCTGATGAGATTGAAAAACTCAAGAAAGATTGATGAACTTACTAGAGACCTTGCCAGATCGGTTGGAGGAACAAAAAATCTCAAAATTTTGTTAGCAAATCAAAAAGGTTCCTTTGACAAATCTGGACTGGGATTCTCCGAAATCTCATCATCACATCCTTCTGATCATACCTCTTTTGTTCCAAACAAAAAGGATTTGAGAAAAGGTAATGGGTGCTCTCATTGTGGAAAGCCAGGACACCATGTGTCAAGGTGCAAACACAAAGGGAAATCTAAGCCCAAAACTAACAAGAAAGGACCCAAGAAAATATGGGTACCTAAAAATTTGATTGTTCATGTTGCAGATGTGTTTAAAAGGACAAAGGAAACTCCACAAATGGTATTTGGACAGTGGATGCCCGCGTCACATGATGGGAGAAGAGTCTTTGTTCCAAAACCTTAGACCAAAGAATGGTGGCGTGGTGACTTTCGGTGGCAATCAGCAAGGAAGGATCACTGGCATTGGGTTTGTAGGTATATCACCCTTATCCATGATTCAGAATGTTCTTCTTGTTGAAGGTCTACAACATAATCTGCTAAGCATAAGTCAATTGTGTGATAGTGGTTATATTGTATCCTTCACAAAAGAAGGTTGTATAGTCAAAAATTCTTCAAATCAAACCCTCTTTACTGCCAAAAGACACAGTAATGTGTACAAAATTGATCTTGAGGAACTTGCAAATCAAAATGTGAAATGCTTACTTTCTGTTGATGATGAAAAACAGATTTGGCATAAGAAACTTGGGCATGCAAGCTTGAGATTAATCTCAAAGCTTACAAAATATAATCTAGTTAAAGGGTTGCCCAGACTACCTTTCAAATCTGATATTCTTTGTGAAAACTGTCTGAAAGGTAAACAAACTAAAAGCTCATTCAAGAGCAAAAATGTTGTATCTACCTCAAGACCTTTAGAACTGCTTTACATTGATTTGTTTGGATCTATAAGAACAGAAAGTCTTGCAGGAAAGAAATATGGTTTGGTAATAGTTGATGACTATACTAGATTTACATGGGTTATCTTTCTCAAAAGCAAGGATGAAACTTTTGAGAATTTCACAAGATTCTGTAAGAAGGTGCAGAACGAAAAAGGATACTGCATTTCTACCATAAGAAGTGATCATGGGGGTGAGTTTGAAAACTCAAGCTTCAAAGTGTTCTGTGATGAGAATGGGATCTCTCACAATTTCTTAGTGGCAATAACACCTCAACAAAATGGGGTTGTTGAGAGAAAGAACAAAAGCTTGCAAGAGATGGGAAGAACCATGATCCTTTCAAGCAATCTACCAAAATCCTTCTAGGTGGAGGCTGTTCATACAGCTTGCTACATTCAAAACAGAATCTTGGTAAGACCAATTCTCAAAAGAACTCCTTATGAATTATGGAGAGGAAGGAGACCCAACATCTCATACTTTCATATCTTTGGATGTGAGTGTTTTATACTTAACACCAAGGATGATATTAGGAAGTTTGATTCAAAATCTGACAAAGGAATCTTCGTTGGTTATTCAAAAACTTCAAAGGCTCATAGAGTCTATAACTCTAGAACCTTAGTTGTGGAAGAAACCATCCATGTTAGATTTAATGATGCTAAAGAGACTGATAGGGAACTATCAGATCTTGAAGATGATTTTGCAGGTATGGAACTTAATCCAACTTTAGAATGTGCTGAAGCAAAAGACGAGCAAATCATAGATATACCCTCTGACAAACCTGCTGATAAATCACTAGAACATCCTACTGAAGATCTACTTTAGAAAGTTAATGTTGAGTCTCAACCTGAGCAAGTTATGCCCTTCAGAAAAGCATAGAGATACAGAACTCACCATCCTCATAACCAAATCATTGGTGAAACTTCAGAAGGAGTAAAAACGAGGTCAAGACTAAGAAAAGTCAATAACTTGGCCCTACTCTCTGAAATTGAGCCAAAGAACATCAATGAAGCTTTGAATGATGAAGGATGGATATTAGCCATGCAAGAAGAACTAAATCAATTTTCCAGGAGTGATGTTTGGACTCTAGTTCCTAAACCCCAAGGGAAGTCTATTATTGGAACCAAATGGGTGTTTAGAAACAAACTCTCTGAAGATGGAAAAGTAGTCAGAAATAAGGCCAGACTGGTTGCTTCAAGGCTACAATTAGCAAGAAGGTATCGACTTTACTGAAACTTTTGCTCCAGTAGCTAGGCTTGAAGCTATTAGAATACTTCTCTCTTATGCAGCAAATAATGGAATCAAACTATATCAAATGGATGTTAAAAGTGCATTCCTTAATGGATTTATTGAGGAAGAAGTCTTTGTCAGACAACCTTCGGGTTTTGAAGATATTGCCTTTCCTGAACATGTTTTTAAATTAAAAAAGGCTTTGTATGGTCTTAAACAAGATCCTAGAGCTTGGTATGACAGACTTAGCACTTTTCTCACTAAAAATGGTTTTGAAAGGGGAAAGGTGGACACAACTCTTTTTAGAAAAATGTCCAACAAAGATCTTATACTTGTCCAAATATATGTTGATGACATCATCTTTGGCTCAACAAATTCTTCTTTATGCAAGGAATTTTCAAGGCTGATGCAATCTGAATTTGAAATGAGCCTAATGGGTGGATTAAAGTTTTCTTCGGACTGCAAATTAAGCAGGAATCTGATTGTATATGGATCCATCAAGAAAAATATACTAAGGAAATGCTCAAAAAATTCAGAATGAATGATTGCAAGCCCATGTCAACTTCTATGCATCCCTCTGCTATCTTGGGTAAAGATGAGGGTGAAGAATGTGTTGACCAAACCTTGTATAGAGGCATGATAGGTTCTCTATTGTATTTATAGCAAGCAGACCTAACATCATGTTCAGAGTTTGTCTCTGTGCAAGATTTCAATCAGATCCTAGAATATCTCACTACAAAGCTGTAAAGAGAATTTTCAGATATCTAAACGGTACTACTAATCTTGGTCTTTGCTATAAGAAGAGTAAGGATTGCAGATTGTTAAGATACTTTAATGCTGACTTTGCTGGAGACAGAATTGAAAGAAAGTCAACCAGTGGAGGATGCCACTTCATTGGAGACAACATGGTTAGCTGGTCAAGCAAGAGACAAAGTACAATTGCTCTCTCAACAGCTGAAGCTGAATACATAGCTGCTACATGTTGTTGCTCACAGCTTCTCTGGATTAAATATCAATTAGAAGATTTTAATATTTCAATTAATTCTATACCTGTTTTGTGTGATAATACTAGTGCTATAAATCTCTCTAAAATCCAATTCAACATTCCAGAGCTAAGCATATAGAAATCAAACATTATTTTATTAGAGACTATGTTCAGAAGGGAATTATTGATATAAAGTTCATTGAAACGGAACTTCAATGAGCTGATATATTCACTAAACCTCTTACTAAAGATAGGTTTAAATTCATTAGAGATAATCTGGATATTCTTGAATTCTCTGAAAAATAATTTTCTGAAACATTTTCAATTTGCCGATATTTTGAACTCTCTGAGATAATTGTTCTCTCTGAAACCATGAACTTGCTGAACATAAAGACTATCAGACATAGTCATTTAGTGACGTGGCACTCTAAGACGGTTGAATTCCTCACCCTTTCCACTATTGCACGTTGCATGATCTTCAATACTACGCAGTCTGTAACTGCCAAGATTACAGGTTTAGTGACGACTATTTAAAGCGCGTGAGCTGATGTCTTAATCTTCTCTCACATCTCCTTGCTCACCAAGTCACTCAACTCTCAGAATACTCTCTGCACTCTTTCTCTCTCAAGTGTTCAAGACTCCATTTTCTTCCTTCTTTATTGGCGTCCAAGAAATCTGCTGTTGCCTCCAAAGCTTCTGGGAAAATAGTGGCTAACAGGGTCGTGAACCTGTCAATGTTAGCTGATTTCGGGTATGACTACCAAGAGGAATTTGAAGCTGCTGGGTGGTTAGACTTCTTTGGCTCAGTAAACTGCTCTTGGCATTCAGGAAGTGTGGTTGAGTTCTGGGAAACTGCTAAAGAAGTTAAAGGGAAAGATGGCTATGTCTCCATCAAGGCCAAGGTGCTGAACAATACTATGTTCATTGATGAAGATGTTCTGGAGATTGTAACCAGGACTAAGTCTGAAGGCTTGGAGTTCGTAAAAGATTGGGAAATCCAAATGGTGGAACCAAGAAGTTTAACCTAATGCTGTACGGAGAAGAAAATCCCTCCAACAAAGACGCTACCAAGATGTTCAAAACTCCTCGCATTTTTCATGCCATCCTTGGATGTTGCATCCTACCCAAGATTGGTGGGAAGAATCATGTCTCTGAACTAGAGAGGTTCTGTATAGTGAATCTGATGAGGAAGCAGAAGATGAACCTGCCAAAGATCATCCTTCATCATATGATCAGAAGAGTAAAAGATTCTGCCTCTAGTCTCCCTCATAATACCTTGATCATGGGTATTCTGGAGCACTTCAAGGTGCCGGTTAATAAGTTGATCGATCACAAAGCTCTTGCCTACTTTGGCTCTAAGACTCTGAAGCAGATGGGCTTTGATATCAAGCCCCACCTCCTCCTTCTCCAACGCTCAAGGAATCTATTGCCATTGGCAAAGCTGCTGCTACTGGAAGATCAGTTCTAGAGATTCTTGAGAATGATCTTAGGGGTGACACAAGAAGAAGTGAGTTTGTGCCATCAGCACCCACTCCTGAGAAAATTGTCAAACAAAAGAGGACCAGAGTTATCAAGAAAGTTGTTCAAGCTTCTGCTGATGATAGACTTCAACCTTCTAAAGAGGTTGCTCAACTGACATCAACACCTTTGACGAGGGCTGATGCAACACAATCCAAAGTTTCTGAACCTGTTCAGAAAGTTCTACTGGAACCTACTGAAATTGTGGGTCAGAACGTTGAGGGGAGTGGTGCTCAGCTCACTGAGCCTATTTCTCTAGGAGAAAGATGTAGAAACACAGGGAAACACTAGAAGGTGGGTTGAATAGTGTTTCTTAAATAACTTATGAAAGCTTTTCGCAAACAGCTTTTATAATGAAATTTCAGACAGGTTAAAGGGGCTGTCTGAAGTTTCTTAAGACAGGTTCTGAAAATATGTTTTTAAAACGTTTCTTGCTTTTATAAATTATCAGAATAGTTTTTCAATACCCTTTGATTAGAATAAACGAATTTGACAAGAGATAAGGGTAAGAAAACTTAGCCACAGAATTTATCCTGGTTCACTCACTACCTCTGTGAGCTACGTCCAGTCCCAATGCCAACGAGCACTTGGATTTTCTCTTAATCTCAACCAGATCAAGCCTCTTCAGGATCTACAATCAAGTATTCTTTTTCAGTCAAGCCTCTCCAGGCTCTTATAAACAAGTATTCTTTAGACAACAAGCCTCTCCAGGCTCAAAAATAGTTTTACAGAGAAAAGATTGTTTAAGCTCTAAAACTAAACCAGTTTGAAGCTTAAACTGTTACAATGTACAAATAACTGAGGTATACTCAGAATATATGAAATGATGTACAAGGAATTTTATCACAGTATGTTTTACAGAGTAAAACTAGCAGCTTTTTGTTTCTCTTGAAATGTAATCTCTTGTTCTTCTTCATAAATGAACCTTCAGACGGCTTCAACACTTCAGACAGGTTGAACCTTCAGACATCTTCAACACTTCAGACAGGTTGAACCTTCAGACAGTCTTTATTAAGATTAAAGTGGCTTGCTGAAATCATAGATAAAACATTAAAAACATATGTATCCATGATAATTCTTTTAACCAAATTTGTTAAACATTAAAACTTAGGGATTGAGTTGTCTTAAATCATCATAATCTTCCTTATGATATTTTTGAGACTCAACATTCTCCCCCTTTTTAATGATGACAAATTTGCTTAAAATAAATAAATCTGAAAGGAGTTTTAAATTATCATAAGTGTAATATAAGTATAACTCCCCCTCAGATAAATACTTCTCAGGTCTAACAGTTTCTAATATTTCTCAAATACTCCCCCTGAGACCTGTAACCACTTCAGATTCAGATTTGTTAGATTTTAATACTCCCCCTTTTGTCATCAATCAAAAGGGAACTTCAGAGCAATAATCACAAACCAAGATCAAGAATAACAATCAGATCAAACAATATAATCAAAGCCATCAGAGCTTATAAAAACACATGATACCAACAACTGATTGTATTAAAACAATGTTCAGACAAACAAAAAAAATATAGAATCTGAAAATTAACACAAAACTGAAATAACATCACACTGGCTACACATCATAGACTATCCATTATTCTTCTTCAGCATGGCTGCTATCAATAAAGCAGAAATCTCTTCTTTAGCCTTGTCAATCTGAGAGATAATAGTAGCCTTCAGTTCTTCTTGCCCAGTTCTGATCTGCAATTGTTCTTGGAGAATCTGATCCTGTTTAGCAACCAGATCAGCATTCTTCTCTAACCTCTTGACTTGCAGTTTCAGTCTTTTGTTCTCTTCTTCAGGGTCCTTCTCAACCTCATATAGCACAATCTTGATGCTCTCATGATAGAATCTGAAAACCCTGAACCCTTGTGGCAGATGATAGTCTTCAGGATGGCTGACAGCAAAGTGGAACTTATGAATTGGAATCATAACAGGCCAATCCTCTGTGAAAGAAGCCATAGGGAATCTGCCTCTGACATACTGATAATCTACAAGAGTAGAGGCACCAGGATATGTCATGGAGTCTTCATCCTTTCCTGAAGTACCAGAAGAAGATCCAGCACCTTCTCTGATATTCCAGTAGGATGACCACATCCAATCCCTGGAAGAATGATCTAAGCCTCCACCTTGTTTCTTGATCATTGCAGGGAACTTCTTATTCCAGGCAGCTTCAGACAAGAACTCATACATCTGCAGATAATTAGGATAAGTCTTGAGCTCCTTAAACTTGTCTTCAGGGCCTTCCTCCAGGGGATACCTGGGAATGATTCTATCAGTTTGCACTAAGATCTCTGTGGATGGCCTGATGGAAATTGCCCTTGGGGACCTGTACCTTCTCATGCCTACCAGCTTCAGATAGTCCCTTTCAAACAGCTCAGCCTCTGTTGATAGTTGCCTAGCAAAGCTCCAATCCTCATTGGACAGCTTCAAAGAGTCAAGAGAAAAAGGGTTAAGAGGAGCCCACTTATGAGCAGGGCCTTTACCCTTTCTGATCCTCTCCAGCTGACCATAATATGCCTCATCTGATAGTGGTGATGGTGCAAATTCTTCTTCTTGAATCTCTGAATCCTTCTTCTCAGGTTTAGTTACAACCTTCTCTTCTTCCTTCTTCTCTTCTTTCTTCTCAAGTGAGGATGGTGGAGATGGTGTAACATTGTCAAACCTTACCTTGAGCCTTTTTACAGGAGGCTTCACAACCTCATATTCCTTTTCTTTGACAGCTTCCTTTTCTTTTTCTTCTCTTCTCCTCTTGAAAAAGAGGTTTGCTTTAACGAAATTTTGGTACTTACCAGCTTCATCCATTTCCTTAAGCTGGCTGGCAGTGCTCCTTGTTACTCTAGCAGGTGGTGCAGGGGCTGTCTGAAACAGCTTTGTCCTTGCACTCTTCCTTTGCTGAGCACTTGATCGTTTCCTTTTCTTAGATGCTTGGGCTATAGTAGCTAGCCTATCATCTTCAGCAATAGCAAGCTGAAAGGCCACAGCTATAGCATAGTCATATTTTTCTTGTTCTGCCTTCTTCTCCAACTCTTCTTGCTCTAATGCAGTAGCAATCTCAGCCATCTCTTGAGCTTTTCCTTCTGGTTCAAAAGTAGGCTTAGGAGACAGAGGCTTAACAGCTTCAGATGTCTGACCCACAATTTCAGACGACTTTGTCAGAGCCTTCTGAACAGGTTCAGATCCCTGAGTCTGTAAAGCTTCCAGAGAAACTTTTGCTGAGCTCCTCACAGGGAGTTTCTTTCTCTTCTGCTGGGGGGAAGGCTTGGAAGGCTTGAACTCCTTCTTCCTTATATCTCCCTGAAGCTCATCCTCAAGGACTTCTAAGGTTGTTCTCCTCCATACAGCTTTCTCAGACAGAATGCTCTCCTTCAGAGAGGGAGATGGAGGCCTTGGAGTCAGCTTTATCTGCATGCTCTTCAGGTTGTTCTCTCCAAAGAAAACTGGGCCTTTGTGATCAAACAGCCTTTCTATGGGAACCTTGAAGTGCAGAAGGATTCTTGTGATGAGAGTGTTGTGGGGAAGACTGGATGCAGAATCTCTGATCTTCTTTTGCATGTGCAACAGAAGGATGCTGGGAAGATTCATTTTCTTTTTCTTGATCAGGTTTATCAGACAGAACCTCTCCAGTTCTGAAACATGATCCCTGCTTCCACTCTTAGGGATTATGGTGTTCCCCAAGATAGCATGAAGAACCATCACTTTCTCCAGCATGTATTTTGCATTCATACTCTCTGGTTCTTCTGTTCCATACAGCAACTTGGTGAACTCCTTGTGCCCACCTTTCTTCACCTCCGAGCCTGGAGTGAAGGTAACACCTTCAACTTTCACACCCAGAATGGTGGAAAGAATCCCTTCATCAACGAACACAGGGATACCAAGCACAGTAGACTTAATGCTGGTATATACTCCCTTAGAGTTGGGAATACCTCTAGCATAAATCCAGAACTCCACCACACTTTGTTCATGCCATGCAGTGTAGATGTTCTCAAAGAATGGAGTCCATCCTGCTCCATCAAACTCACCAACCAAGTCCATACCAAGGTCTTGAAGCTCCTCTAGGTTGACACCCTTGGTTCTGACCACATTTCTTGCAGAAGATGCCTTAGGTGCCATTGTTGTTGCAGAGAAAAAGCTTCGAGAGAGAGAGAGAACTTTCTTGATTGTTGAAGAGAAAGAGATAGTGTGAGAGCTGTAAAAACTTCCTCGACACACTTACTGTTGTATTTATAGACCCACGATGCAATGATGTCCTGTACCGGTTGCGCAGACTTCGGGTAACGTGCGAAGTGGAAGAGACAAAACTTTAAAATAATGGAAATCAACCATCTCAGATAGCCACGTCAGCAGTTATTTCAGACATATGAGAATTTCAGACACCCACACAAAGTTCAGACAAGCTATAAGTTCAGACACACTTAATATATCAGACAACAGCATATTTCAGACAATCATTTAGAAAATGCATGTATGTTCAGATTATTGCGTATGAACTTAAATCTATCTTCAGCTAGGGGTTTTGTGAATATGTCAGCCCATTGATGCTTTGTGTCAATGAAATGATTATCAAAAACACCTTTCTGAACATAGTCTCTAATGAAATGATGCTTGATTTCTATATGCTTTGCCCTAGAATGTTGGATGGGGTTCTTGGACAGATTAATAGCACTTGTATTATCACAAAGAACAGGTATAGCAGAGATAGGAATGTTAAAATCCTCAAGCTGATACTTCACTCATAGCAGTTGTGAACAACAACTGGCTGCTGAGATGTATTCTGCTTCTGCTGTTGATAAAGCAATGGTGTTTTGCCTTTTGCTTGACCAGCTGATCATGTTATTTCCAAAGAAATGACACCCTCCACTGGTGCTCTTTCTTTCCATTCTATCTCCAGCAAAGTCAGCATCACAATATCCTATTAACCTGTAATCTTTGCTCTTCTTATAGCACAGACCAAGATTAGTAGTATCTTTCAAATACCTAAAAATTCTCTTTAAAGCTTTGTAATGAGTAATTCTTGGATCTGATTGAAATCTAGCACAGAGACAAACACTGAACATTATGTCAGGTCTGCTTGCAATTAGATACAACAGAGATCCAATCATTCCTCTGTATAAAGTTTGATTCACTGGTTCTTCCTTTTCATCTTTGCTCAAAGATGCAGAGGGATGCATAAGAGTTGACATGGGTTTGCAATCACTCATGTTGAACTTCTTAAGCATTTCTTTTGTATACTTTTCCTGGTGGATCCATATACAATCAGAATCTTACTTAATCTGAAGCCCTAAGAAAAATTTTAATTCTCCCATTAAACTCATTTCAAACTCTGATTGCATTAACTCAGAAAACTCCTTACATAGGGAAGAATCAGTTGAACCAAAAATAATATCATCAACATATATCTGAACAAGTATAAAGTCTTTGTTAGATTGTTTTCTGAAAAGGGTTGTGTCTACTTTTCCTCTTTCAAAACCATTTTTGATAAGAAAACTGCTCAGTCTGTCATACCATGTTCTGGGAGCTTGTTTCAGACCATAAAGAGCCTTTTTCAGTTTGAAAACATAATCAGGAAAAGCAGTATCTTCAAAACCAGGGGGTTGTCTAACAAAACTTATTTCTGACCACTTTTATTGCCTTGTTTCTGACCACTTTACCTTCTTCAGACAACTTATTTCTGAACACCCATTTGGTTCCAATAATAGTTTTCCCATGTGGTTTAGGAATAAAAGTCCATACATCACTTCTAGCAAACTGATTTAGCTCTTCTTGCATGGCCAGGATCCACCCTTTATCATGCAGAGCTTCATCAATGTTCTTTGGCTCAATTTCAGACAAGAGAGCAAGAAAATTCAGATTCTTGAATTTTGATCTTGTCTTAACTCCTTCTGAAGTGCTGCCAATGATTTGCTCCTTAGGATGATGTGACTTGTATCTCCAGTTAGTTTTCTGAGATACTGTCTAATCTGTCTGAGACTCAACATTTGTCTGAAGAGGTTCAGTGACAGATGGTGCTTCAGACACCTGTTCATCCTTCAAGTTGTTATGATCATTCAGCTCCATACCTGCAAAATCATCTTCTAGATCTGATAGTTCACTATCAGTCTCTTTCTTGTCATTGAATTTTACATGAATTGATTTTTCCACAATTAAAGTTCTAGAGTTGAATACTCTATAGGCTTTAGATGTTTCAGAATATCCTATGAAAAATCCTTTATCAGACTTTGCATCAAATTTACCAAGATCATCCTTAGTGTTGAGTATAAAACACTCACATCCAAAAGGATGAAAATATGATATGTTGGGTTTTCTTCCTTTCCACAATTCATAAGGAGTCTTTTTCAGAATTGGTCTTACCAATATTCTGTTCTGAAGGTAGCAAGTTGTATTAATAGCTTCTGCCCAGAAGGATCTTGGTAGGTTGCAAGAGTTGAGCATGGTTCTTCCCATTTCTTGCAAGCTTCTGTTCTTTCTCTCAACAACCCCATTTTGCTGAGGTGTTCTAGCCACAGAGAAATTGTGTGAGATCCCATTCTTATCACAGAACAGTTGGAAGTTTGCATTCTCAAACTCTCCACCATGATCACTTCTGATGACAGATATACAGAATCCTTTTTCATTTTGTACCTTCTTGCAGAATATTGTGAAATTCCTGAAAGTCTCATCCTTGCTTCTTAGGAATAACACCCATATAAATCTAGAATAGTCATCAATAATGACCAAACCATATTTCTTACCACTAATGCTTTCTATTCTAATAGGACAAAACAAGTCAATATGTAACAGTTCTAAAGGTTTGCTAGTGGAAACAGCATTCTTACTCTGAAAAGAGTGTCTTGTTTGTTTCCCTTTCAGACAGCTTTCACATAAAATGTCAGATTTGTAAGAAAGCTTAGGCAGTCCTTTAACAAGGTTGTGTTTTGCTAACTTTGAGATTAATCTCAAGCTGGCATGCCCAAGTCTTTGATGCCAAATCTATTTTTCATCTTCAACAGAGATAAAACATTTTACACTTTTACTTGTTAGCTCCTCTAGATCAATTTTGTACACATTACTATGTCTTTTAGCAGTAAAAAGGATTTGATCAAGAGAGTCTTTGACTATGCATCCTTCTTTAGTAAAGGAGACCACATATCCACTGTCACATAATTGACTTATGCTCAGTAAATTGTGTTGCAGTCCTTCTACCAGAAGAACATTCTTAACGAGGGAGAGAGGAGACATACCTACAGTTCCTATTCATGTGATCTTCCCTTGCTGGTTTCCACCAAAGGTGGCCATACCTCCTGCTCTGGGCCTAAGGTTTTAGAACAAAGACCTTTCTCCTGTCATGTGTCGCGAGCATCCACTGTCCAGGTACCATTTGTGGGGTTTCCTTTGTCCTGTTAAACACATCTGCAACAGGAATGATCAAGTTTTTAGGTACCCATATTCTTTTGGGTCCTTTCTTGTTAGCTTTGGGCCTTGCTTTTCTCTTGTGTTTGCACTGAGCCACATTGTGTCCAGGCTTGCCACAGTGAGAACACCCAATAACCTTCTTTTTGCCTTTAGTAAAATTTAAGACAGTAGGAGGTTCAGAGATGTTGTGATCACAAAAGCCTAAACCACTTTTGTCAAGGGAATGCCTTTGATTTCCAAGCATTATATTAAGATTTTTTGTTCCTTTGACAAATTTGCCTAAGTCTCTTGTTAGTTCCTCAACCTGTTTCTGAAGTTTTTGATTTTCTTCAGACACAGTTTGTGAACTACTGTTTTCAGATACAAGGATCTTCTCCTTGAGCATAATATTTTCTATCTCAAGAGCCTCATATTTACTACACATTTTTGTGTGGGCTTTGGACAGATTCTTATACTCTTTGAAGAGTTCCTTGGAACTTTCCTTCAGGTCATCATACATCTCTTGAAGGGTTAAAGGAAATACCTCAGATTCTGAGCTGTCTGATGAGGGCAGGCTGGCCATAAGACATAGATTGGCCTCTTCTGAAGTGTCTTCCTCTTCTTCTGAGGTAGACTCATCAAGATCCTCCCATGTTGCCATCAGACCCTTCTTCTTTTTTAAGAACTTCTTCTTCTTGAAGTTATTCTTCTTTAGTCTTGGGAATTCTGCCTTCATGTGACCTGGTTGTTTACACTCAAAACATATAATTTTTTCATTGTGTAAATCCTTACCTGATTTACCTGATTTAGAGGTAGAGGATTGGTTCTTTCTGAACTTTCCTCTGTTCTGCAGCATCCTCTTGATCTTTCTACTGAGAAGAGCAAGATCATCATCTTCTTCTGAGCTATCTTCAGAGTCTTCATCTGCTTCTGGAGTTTCCTCAGCTTGCATGGCTTTTATGTTCCCATGCCTAGTCTGTCTGGTCCTGGTGTTCAATGCTAGAGATTTAGTTTTGGATTCATCCTCTCCAAGTTCTAACTCATAGACTTTGAGAGAGCCCAATAGTTCCTCCATTTTCAAGGTGTTTAAATCTTTAGCTTCTTGAATGGCAGTAACCTTGGGTCTCCAAGCCTTGGGAAGGCTTCTCAGAATCTTTCGATTATTATCTCCAGATTCATAAGATCTTCCCAAAGATCTCAGTCCATTTGTTATTGTCTGAAACCTACCAAACATTTGGTCAATAGTTTCAGACTCATGCATCTTGAACATCTCATATTGATGAACAAGCATGTTTATCTTGGATTGTTTGACATTATCAGTTCCCTCATGGGTTGATGCCAATGTATCCTAGATTTCCTTGGCAGAGGAGCATCCATGAACTTTCTCATACTCTACTTTGTTCAATGAACATACCAGGTAGAGTTTTGCCTTAGCATTTAATTGAACCTGAGCTCTCTGCTCCTTAGACCATTCAGACCTAGGAATGGGTTCATTACCACGCATGGGAATATAGTCACCTTCAGTTACTATATCCCAGAGACTGATGTTGCCGCTTTCAATGAACAACTTCATGCGAACTCTCCAGTAATGGTAGTCTACACCATTAAAAGCTAGAGGCCTTGTCACAGAGGCTCCTTCTGTGATGTAGTGGTTGTTGTTTGGTTGTGCTTCCATCTGGATCTTTAAACCTCAACACTTGTTAGGTGCTCAACCCTGAGTTAAGCTCTGGTACCAACTGTAGAAACACAGGGAAACACTAAAAGGGGGTTGAATAGTGTTTCTTAAATAACTTATGAAAGCTTTTCGCAAACAGCTTTTATAATGAAATTTCAGACAGGTTAAAGGGGCTGTCTGAAGTTTCTTAAGACAGGTTCTGAAAATATGTTTTTAAAACGTTTCTTGCTTTTATAAATTATCAGAACAGTTTTTCAACACCCTTTGATTAGAATAAACGAATTTGACAAGAGATAAGGGTAAGAAAACTTAGCCACAGAATTTATCCTAGTTCACTCACTACCTCTGTGAGCTACGTCCAGCCCCAATGCCAACGAGCACTTGGATTTTCTCTTAATCTCAACCAGATTACAAGTATTCTTTTACAGTCAAGCCTCTTCAGGCTCTACAATCAAGTATTCTTTTTCAGTCAAGCCTCTCCAGGCTCTTACAAACAAGTATTCTTTAGACAACAAGCCTCTCCAGGCTCAAAAATAGTTTACAGAGAAAAGATTGTTTAAGCTCTAAAACTAAACCAGTTTGAAGCTTAAACTGTTACAATGTACAAATAACTGAGGTATACTCAGAATATATGAAATGATGTACAAAGAATTTTTATCAGAGTATGTTTTACAGAGTAAAACTAGCAGCGTTTTGTTTATCTTAAAATGTAATCTCTTGTTCTTCTTCATAAATGATCTTTAGATGAAGGGTATTTATACCCAGTCTTCAATCTGTTGAAAAATCACCGTTTAGAGATAACATTTAATGCTTTTTAATCCGTTGTGAGACATGCTCCTGATCATTATGTGCGTTCTGAAACTTTTCTGACAACGTCCAAGGTTGCTGCTGACAAAAGATGCCACAGCTGTTGCTGCAAAAACTGCGCTGCAGAGATTTCCCAAATGGTGTATGAAATTCAAACAACCCAGGAAAGGTCTCTGTGTCTTTGCCAAAATAAGCCTTGAAAAGTTGCATGTAGCAGAGAGAGATTTGACTCTTCAGAACTTCAGACAAGTCTTCTCACAACTTTAGCAAGATGTGCCACGTCATAAAATACGACTTCAGACGGCTTCAACACTTCAGACGGGTTGAACCTTCAGACGGCTTCAACACTTCAGACAGGTTGAACCTTCAGACAGCTTCAACACTTCAGACAAGTTGAACCTTCAGACAGACTTTATTAAGATTAAAGTGGCTTGCTGAAATCATAGATAAAACATTAAAAACATATGTATCCATGATAATTCTTTTAACCAAATTTGTTAAACATTAAAACTTAGGGATTGAGCTGTCTTAAATCATCATAATCTTCCTTATGATATTTTTGAGACTCAACAAAAGACAGGGTGGGGTGTTTGAACATTCAGATGGGTCATCAGAAAAGACTATTGAAGTTGTACCCCTTGATGCAAGTAATCCAGACCCTGAACTTCAGAAAGTGGCTGCCATAGCCAATTTGCTTGATGAAGAAGAAGCAAGAAAGACAAAAGGGCAAGAAGAACTGGATCATGCTATTGTTGTTGCAACACAGCAAGCACTGCTTGAAGATGAGAGGTTAGAACAAGCTTCTAGGACCAAGAGAAGAAGGGTTAGTGCACAGAAAAGAAAAGTGAAAAGGAGATTGCTTTCTCCTATTACAGAGGCACCTCAAATGATTACAAGAAGCAGATCGATTCAGCAAGCCGATGCTGTAAGATTTCAGCAAGTTGCTGAAGAGGAGAGGAAAAAAAAGCTGCAAGAGCTCAAAAGGAAGAAGGGAAAGGTTCCTGCTGAAGAAGAACCCTCATACAAGAAAATCCAGGTGGTATTTCAAGATCTGAATCCTTCAGATGAGGAAGATTTGAATAATTTTGCACCACCGCCTCCTCAACAACAGTCTGCTGTAGATCCACCAAGTCCTCTTCCATCTCATTCCTCATCCTCTAAAGATTCTGAAGTATCTGAAAGGGAACCAGAAGAAAATACAAGCAGATGCATCTGGAAAGGTGGAAACCTGCCCAGAGAAATCCTGCTAAAGACAAAGACAAGGGATCTGTCAAGACAGAAATCATATGATCCTTGTCTGTTTCCCTTCTATCAGACAGAAGTTAGGCTGAGTCAAGAAGAGCCTCACAAGCCTTATAATGTTCCAATTGCTGAGATGCGCAGAATTCCCAAATTTCCTAATCTTTCTGAAGAACTGGAATTCTTCAAGACACATCCGCCTCTGACTAGCTTTACTGGTTTGCATGTAGAATCTCAGGATGTAGTCAGGGCAAGAAACAAAGGAAAATCTCTGCTTCCTGATCAGCTGGAGAAAATCAGAAAAGAAGTAGAGCCTCATCCACATTTCTGGAAACCTGTTGACGTCTTCTCTGATGATCAAATAAGAATGACTGAGGAAGATTGGCTGGTTGTACGCAAGCTGAACCTTGAGATTGAGCTATTTCAAAGGCATATTCACAAGGCCTTGGGTTGCAAGTACTACAAAGCTCCAAAACCACTCTCAATGAAGCCATCTATAAGGATTTTTTGGCAACCAGATAGGATCATTCCTAGGTTACCTCTCACTCCGGGTGAAGCTGAAAAGAGAAAAGCAGACAAATTCTATACCACTAGTGATGCCAAGGTTGAACCCATGACTCCTACTAAATGGGAAGCCTTACCTGCTGATGTTCAAGCAAAGGGTGGCTTAGATCATACTTATAGAGACTGGGTTTGGGACTCTTACTGGCATGAATGTGAAAAGGAAGGGTCCTCCTCAGGAACAAGATTTGATTTCATTGACTATGCCACTTCTCGCTCTCTGCAATTTCAAGAATGGGCTACCTTCTTTCGTGGAAGGTTTCCTAACTCAGTAAGGGAATCTTTTGATGACCCACGCAATTGGCAGTTGCGAACGTGGACGGGTTATCCTGAGTACACTTGTCTGGTATTTCACCCTGAAAAGTTCGGACTGCAACCAGGTTTTCAACCTTTCAAGTTCATTCGACGACTGCTCTCCATCACCTTCGTTGAAGGTACTATTCAAGATGAAATTAGAGAAAGGGAAGATGAGGTCATGAGAACCAAGATGAGGAACGCCAAACTGATGAAACTACTGGAACAGGCTAAGAAACAGATAACTGCGCTTCAGATTGTGCATTCTGCTGAACAATCTTCCCCCTCCAGAGTGGAAAGGAGAAGAAGTATGTGATGTGGATTCCATACTATCTCAGCAAGTTGCTTATGTTCAATGATCCTATTTTATGATCATTTCAAACACTATGCATAATGATTGATATACTCTTGGGTTCCTTATTATTATTCCGCTATTTTATTCTTGATTACTCTAATTATATGTTCTTTCCCTACCTGCTGATTATATCTGTTCAGTATTTGATTCTGATGTACCCTTTTGACTGATGACAAAAGGGGGAGTATATGACTAACAAATCTCTGAAGAACAGATTGAAGAACAGATTCATCCCGGGGGGAGCATTGTTCTAAGAAGTATCTGGTTAAGGGGGAGTATATCTTACAATTTTAACATATTTTTCCCTTCAAATATTTGATAGACATAATCAAATTTGTCATCATTAAAAAGGGGGAGAATGTTGATTCTCAAAAATATTATTAAGTAATTAATAATGATTGAAGACTCTCATATCCTAAGTTTTAATGAATAACAAATTTGACTAAGTCATTTACACATTTGATGCGTAAAAGTTCTTATATGTTTTTGGCAAGAATGGATTCAGCATGAAGAAATGTACTCCTAAAAGATTCACCTGCTGAAGTGTGCAACCTCTCTGAAGTGATCAACATGTTGAAGAAACTAACTCACTGAAAGGAACTCTCTAAAGCTGTTTGACGTGGATTGGTCTCCGCACCAATTTCTTTAATCATAGAGACCTCTTAAAGTCCTTGTCAAAGTTCGGAGCTGCTCAGATAACTCTGCACATTCTCTACTCTCAGCTATGTAAGCAGAAAGCCCTCTGAAGTTGTTTTTCAAAAAGGATACCTTAAAGAGGAAGTCTTGTCTGTTGCAAGTACAATTGTTCATAAAAGCAAGTTAGCTCTACACACCTACTGCGTACTGTAGAACAAGTTATCAGAGCTTTGTGTCACAACGGGAGATAATGCATTTAATGCTATTTCAACGAGAATTAAATTGAGTCTAACGGATTTCAAATCCAACTCTATAAATACCCATGAAGAGCTCATACAAAGTAGAGACGAACAAGCCAACTTGCTGAAACGCTGAAACGCTGAATTGCTGAAATATCATTTGCTTATTTTATTTGTACAAAAACTTTCATATCTTGTGGCTACCTCAGTTATCCTGTACATTTCCCTAAGTTTGAGCTTTAAACTTGTGTAGTTTATAAGCTTAGACTTTCACTTTTAAACACTAATTTGTGTTAGAGCCTGAAGAGGCTTGGTTGATAAAAAAATACTTGTTGTAGAGCCTGAAGAGGCTTGACAGAAAAGAATACTTGGTAGAGCCTGAAGAGGCTTGACAGAAAAGAATACTTGTTGTAGAGCCTGAAGAGGCTTGACAGAAAAGAATACTAGTTAGAGCCAGGAGTGGCTTGGTAGGACAAAGAATACTTGTTAGAGCCAGGAGTGGCTTGGTAGGACCAAAAATACTTGTAATAGAGCCTGAAGAGGCTTGGTTGACAAAAGAATACTTGTACTACTGATCAGATAGTGGAAAGCCTTTGCTATTGTTGTATCGGACTGGACGTAGCTCACAGTATTTGTGAGTGAACCAGTATAAATCTGTGGCTAAGTCTTCTGAACCCTTATCTCTCGTTAATTTCAATTATTACTAACAAAGGGGATTTGAACTTAAAGTTATAAAACTCTAAGTGCTTTCATTAAAAGTTTCAACTTTATAAAAACAACCTTCTGAAGATACTTCAGAGAGGTTTTTATGAAACAGTAGAAAACAAGTTTTTACAAAAGCTTCCAAAAACTCTATAGAGTTTATATAAACACTATTCAACCCCCCTTCTAGTGTGTACCTGTGTTTCTACATACCAGTGATTCTACCTTTCTGGTTTCCTCCAAAGGTCACCACCCCTCCATCCTTAGGTCTAAGGTTTTGGAACAAAGACCTTTCTCTTGTCATGTGTCGCGAGCAGCCACTGTCCAGGTACCATTTGTGGTGTTTCCTTTATCCTATTAAACACATTTGCAATAGGAATAATCAGAGACTTAGGTACCCACATCTTTTTGGGTCCTTTTTTTTTAGCAACAGGTTTGCCCTTTCTCTTGTGTTTGCACTGAGATACACTATGTCCAGGCTTTCCACAGTGAGAGCATCCCCTACCTTTCTTAGCTTTTTTAGCAAGTTTAAAATTTGAATCATGTGATGATTCACTGTCTGAGTACCTTAAACCTTCTTTGTTTCTGAAGTTCTTTTGAACACCCAACATTCTGTTCAGGTTCTTAGTTCCATTGACAAAGTTGGCAAGATCTCTAGTAAGTTCAGAAACTTGTTTCTTTAGAAATTCATTTTCTTTGATTAAACTTTCTGAACTACTAGCCTCAGAATTCTTCAAGAGTTTTTCTTTGAGTAAAAGATTTTCAGTCTCAAGAGCTTCACTTTTATTTGCAACTTCAGTATATGCTCTAGATAAATCTTTATACTCTTGAAGGGTTTGAGGGATTACCTCAGACTCAGAACTGTCTGAAGAAGGCAGACTGGCCATCAAGCATAGGTTGGCCTCTTCAGCAGATTCATCTTCCTCTTCTGAGGTTGAGTCATCCAGGCCTTCCCAAGTAGCCATCAGGCTTTTCTTTTTCTTCAGGAACTTCTTCTTTTTGTATGAGGGTTTCTTCAGCTTTGGACAATCTGCTTTCATATGCCCTGGCTGTCTGCACTCATAACAAATTATTTTGTCAGTAGAAAAAGATTCTTTACCTAACTTACCTATTTTGGTTTCAGAGAATAAGCCTTTTCTGAACTTTCCTTTCTTTTGAAGCATTCTCTTGATCTTTCTTCTCAAAAGAGCCAGATAATCATCATCGTCAGAGCTCCCCTCTGAATCTTCAGATCCTTCTGAAGACTCCTCAGCTTTCATGGCCTTTTGTGGTCCATCCTTCAGCAGTTTGGAGTTGGCATTCAGGGCAAGTGACTTCTTTTTAGGAGCATCTTCACCAAGTTCCAACTCATGGAATTTGAGGGATCCCAAAAGTTCCTCCATTCTTAAGGTATTGAGGTCTTTTGCCTCTTGAATGGCAGTTCCTTTGGGCCTCCAAATCTTTGGTAAACTCCTAAGAATCTTGCGATTATTATCACCAAAGTCATAGGATCTGCCTAAAGAATTGAGTCCAATAGTTATGGTCTAAAACCTACAAAACATTTGGTCTATGGTTTCTGACTCATTGATAAGTGAAAATTATATGATAAATTAGAGCACTTTTTAGTTCGTTGATCAAGGATAAAATGGTATTTTTGCCATAGTTTAATCCCTTTTTATTAAATATTAGATAAATTGTATTTATTAATCTTAGATTTGAATTTGATGCTATTTTGATAGAAATACTGCTGATTTTTGCAGGATATTGCAAAGATTTGATTTGAAGGAAAGATAACATTAAATGAGGGAGATATGTGCAAGATTTGAGTTTGATTGAAGACATTTAATAAATATTTGAAGCAATCAATGAGGAGATCACTACCAATCAAACAAAGATTCTGCAGACAACCTTCCTAATTAAATCCAAGATGCTCAATAAATGCAAGGATTTCATCAAGAAAAGGGAAACAAGGAAAGACAAATCAACCAAAACCAGTCTCGGGGAGAGATCAAATTAAAAAGAGAAAGATTGAAGTTGCAGGACGCATTCTGCCCTGCAACCTGTGCTGTAGCGCAGGGTGAAGCGCAAGTCATGCTGATTCTTGCCCTGTTGCCGTTTTTAGATAGTTTCTCCCCAATTTTCTTTGTCTTTCCTTAGCCTATAAATAGGACCTCATTGCACCAGATCAAAGTGTGCACGATTATTGTAATTCAGTCTTATTTCAGTAATAATGCACCAAAGCTAATTTTAGAGTAGGAGAGGAGGAGCGCTTCATGAGGGTTGAAGATGGTGACAGCATCTTCGGTGGTTTGTATGGCTACCTTGCGTAGTTAACTCTCCATTAGGATTGAATGTAATTGATTCTATCCCCAAGTGTATGTAAACTCTATTTTATTATTTCTGAGCTCTTTGTCTATAATATTGGTAATCTTATTTTGTGCTTAATTCCTAACTTCCGTGCTTGCGCCGGAGTTATAGGCTAGTTTTGACTAGGATTCAGGATGGGGGAGCGGATTCTGAAGAAACCCAAACTCTGATTGAATAAGAGGACTCGATACTCTGTGACCGACACATGAGCATTACTAATGAGCGATGGGTAGTGACAATACTCTAGCAAAGGGCGTTTACAAGATTAGGCCTTAGTATCGATAGCAAAGGATTAGTTGATTGTCAATCCAGGACCGACACATGGATGTATCCTGATGAGTGATGGGTAGTGTGAGTACTCTAATGAAGGTGCGTCTACATGATTAGGCCTCGTTTATCAATTAAATCTTTTACAAACGGAATAAAGAAAACAAAATAAGCCGAGGGTAAGTCTGTTGCTTGGGAGAGCCCGCATGGATTATCTTTGAGTATGAGTGGCGCCTGGTAACTCAGGGTCATAAGCAATATAGTTTGTCTACAGTATTATAGAGTAAACCAAAAATAATAGATATTTTCTACATGCACAAAGGTGTGATGATATGAAGTTCTATCCTAATCCAAGTAAAGTGTCTCTAACTCTTCCTTTCTAATTTAATTGATTATTTATTTGCTATTTACAATTTACGCAACAATATTCTCATAAATCTGTTGTTTTCCCTTGATAAATAGATCACGACTATACGCGAATTGACTGTTCCCTGTGGATACGATAACTGTTCTTACTATTATACTACTGGATTTTCGGTTCGCTTGCCAGAAACCCATCAAGTATTTTTGGCGTCGTTGCCGGGGAACGGTTTCCAATTCGTGTAGACCTTGGTTGTCTAATTATCAAGGATATCTATCTTAGGATCTCTTTTATTTATTATTCTTATTATTTTAGGAAAATAATTTATTATTTAGGAAATTTATAGTTTTTCTATTTTTATTAATTTTTCTTCCACACTTACCTCTTTCTAGTTTTCTTGTTTTTGTTTTTGAGAAGCCAGGTGTCTCACATCAACTACAACTTGATCCAGAAATAGAAAGGACATCAAGGAAGAACAGAAGTAGAAACAAGATAAGGAGACAAGGGAGAAGTCGTGAAGAAAACAAAAATATTTTATTTTTTAATTATTTTATTTTAATTCTTTTCTTTTTATTTTAGGATTTTGAAAAATATATATAATATTTTCATTTTATTATTTTCATTTTATTTTTTAAAAAATATATATTATTTTTTAAAAAATATATATTATTTTTTGTTATTTAGTTCTTCTCTATGTTTGAGCTCCTTGATTATTTCTCTTGAGAAGACAGGTAACAGAAAAAGGGGCAGAGCTCAAGGAGACAATCTCAACACTCTCTGTTCAACCAACCCAAGTGAAGTAGATGAAAAATATGGAGGACACTCAACCAAAAAGAGTCTTGGGGGACTACATGAGGTATCAAGGGCTACATTATCGTTCAAGTATTGCCCTTCCAAGTACCGCAAAAGCTTTGGAGTTCAAAGCATCACACTTTCAACTTGTTGAAGATCACCAGTTCTCAAGCTTAGAACATGAAAATCCAAATGATCTCTACATTCTTTAAACAAATTGAAACTATGGGCTTTGAAGAAAAAGACAAAGAGGTTGCATATTTATGTTTATTTCCTTTTTCTCTTACAGGAAAAGCAAAGGAATGGTTAAGGTCACACCCCAGCCAAAGTCTGAACAATTGGAACGTGGTAGAAGAGAAATTTTTAAGAAGATTCTTTCGCAGGCCACGTTACATTCAAGCCAAGGCAGACATTTCTTCGTTCCAACAAGAACCAAAATATTTCTCCCATGCACCGATTCAAGGTAACTTCTCTAATTACAATAATTATTCTAACAGTCTTTCACATGATTGGGGAAGTTACCAAAATCAAAATTTTGGGTGGCAACAAAATGCTATTTCATCCCATAAGCAGACTTTTGAAGATAAACTCAGGGTAGAAAATAAGAGTTTGAAGCAGTCATTAGAAGCACTCCAAAAGCAGCTAGACAGACTTTCTCAGCCACCGCAACCAGTTCACTCTTATCCTGGCCAGTCACCACAATTAATTTGTGATTTTTGCGGAGGTAACCATCTCAATGGTTACTGCTCTTATCCAGACATTCAAGAAGAGGAAACTGAAGAAATACAACAAGGAGAAATTGAAGAAAGAAAATTAGGAGAAGCTGTTGAAGAAAATAAAGAAGAAGCAAGAAGAAACATTGACACCTTGCTGGAGCAATTAACAGAAACAGAAGCCAACCAACAGTCAGAACAAATCTCAGCAAGGCATTCAGATAGTGATGATTTTATTGAAGAAAAGTGGGATGAATTTATACAATTTCAACTGTATTGTGAAAGAGAAGGACTATCCGCTGACCTCGTACTAGATGAGATAGACAATATGATCAACTGTTGGAACAAGCAATTTTCAGCAAATGCACTACCCAACCCTAAAGAACAGTGTGATGACATTTTTCAGCTGATAGGGGAGGAAATCAATGACAATCTGGCTGATAAAGAGGAGGGATCTGAAGAAACACAAGAAAGTAGAGCATAAGTGGAAGAAGAAAGAGAGGAGGAAACATAACAGATGGTGCTTAAAGAGGAGATTGACTGTGAAAGGGAGGAAGAGAAAAAGAGTGAACAGGGAGATGGTGAGACAAAGCTCGAGGAAGGAAGGGAAGTGGTATCAAGATCAAAGACCTTGCCTTATCAAACCAGTCCTCCAGAGGAAGATCAAGAAAGGCATGGTACAAGTGATAAACCTTCCAGACCTCACAAAAGAAAGGCCTGCAATCACACTGACCCGGACAAGGCAAAGAGAAGAAAAGTTAAGCTAGAATCAAATTCAGAGCCTAGAGCCAGATTGAAGATCAAGTGGTCAGGTGTGTTCCATATCAAAGACCCCCCTGAAGCAAAGAAATTGAGAACAATCAATTGTAAATCATCAAAGTTTCACAATACAGGTTGTTCCAAGGCAAGATTATGGGGAGGTATATGGGCCAAAGAAAGGAAGGGTGCAGCTCACTAGATCATCAAAATATTTCAGTTTCAGCCACCTTGAGAGAACAGGCGTCGAGCTAGAAGACGTTAAACAAGCGCTTCCTGGGAGGCAACCCAGAGATTTTTAAGTTTTAATTGTTTTCAATTTTATTTTGTTTTTATTAGGATTTTTCATTTTTTTTAGGATTTAGGAAATTTTCAAAATTGATTGGAATAAGTTTGTGGAAAATAAAATTTTTAAATAATAGGAAGTAGCAGAAAACGTGACTGAAAATTGCAAAATTGCATTCTGTTTTCTACACTTAACCTGCGCTGTAGCGCAGGTAAAGCGCAGAAATGCAATTTTAGTCACTGACTTCTGCTCTTCACATGCGCTGTAGCGTAGGGTGAAGCGCAGCAGTACGAATTTTTTTTAAAAAAAAACTTCTATTTTCTCATGTACTGTTTCTCTACTTTCTAAGCTCTTCTTTTCACTCTTTCCACTCACAAACTTTCATCAATTTTGAAACTTTCAGTTATGTTTTCTTTAATTTTTATCAATTGAAATCTTCATTCACTCTATGATTTGAACTTTAGGATAGCAACCTTAGGAATGTGTATACTGTTGATAATTGTTATCTTAAATGTGATTTTGGCTGTGTGGAACATGAAGAACAATTTGCTGAATTGAAATGCTCTTTGTTTTGTGAGTTATTAAATTTGAAAGTGTTATGCTCTGTTTCTTTCAAAAAAAAAATTTAACTTTCACTTTCCATGGATTGATTGAACGCTTGCAAAATAAATGAGTATGTTCTATTTTTAAGAAGGCATTACCAAGTGCAGTGAAATTTTGTTGTGAAGAGAGTAATTATTTATGCATGTAAATTGGTAGGCTTCCATGTTCTTCATGAATTGCACAGACTGCTGCAAAGTATAAAGACCAGTTGACCTTAAACCAATCAGGAGTACTAGACCCATACCCAAGCATGCTGCTTGAAGAGTTCTAGATATTCTTGCAGTGGCCTGGGGACAGGCCTATTCATCCAGGGGGAGGTGGAGCAGCAGTAGGATAAGGACTTACAGGATACAGAGGATGAAGATTGATACTGGTGTTTTCTTTCTTTTAGTTTTTCTTTTATTTTCTATTATTTTATAGAATTTTATTTTTAGTTAATTAGAATTTTTGTTTTGTATTTCATTTTTTTTATTTTTTAGAATTTTTAAAATTTTTAGGACCTTAGGAATTAGGATTTAAGGTAACTTTTTCAAAAATCTCTGTAATTAGGTAGTTTAACTAACCCGACTAGGAAAGATGATAGGGTTTTGTGATTAATTCCATAATCAGTTAGGATTAGGATACTTCTCAGGAGAACCTATCAGGATAGTTAATTAAAACCAGTAAGTGCTTTATCAAGGAATTTTAGCCAATAACCAGCAAGTTGTGAGCCCAAACACTAAAATTGAGAGTTTTTCACTGCTTCTTGTCAACTGTTATTGCTTGAGTTTCTGAATTTTGTCTTGCTAGTGGAAGATATGGAAGTGACAAAGGCATGTTTTGTGATTATAATATTTTGCTCAGTGCCAAATAGTCAACCTTGATTAAATGTTTCCATTTATTGATTGCCCATTTGAGCCTTTAATGTTTCTTTTGATGCACCCTAGCCATACTTAATGATTATATCATGTCCCTTCACACTTGGGATAGAGAGCAAGGTGCAACACAACAAGATGGGACAAAAGGTTGGTGAATTGAAAGGTCAAAGAGATTCAAAGAGCAGACACAAGAAATAAAAAAGAAGAGTACTACCTCATAAATAAACTCTCTATGTTATTGTTTATGATTCAAAAAAAAAATATGCACAAAAGTGTGGAATTGAATAAGTTGGGGGGAGTACTTCTTCAAACAAAGAGACCAGCTGAAAAAAGGTGACAATTCAAGAATGACATGGTAGATGGAGAGAAGTTCCAAAGCACAACCACAAGATGCTCTCTATTCAAAGTGTTCATTGAATATCTAGAAAAACCATGATTTCTTGATACCCAGCCTCATTACAACCAAAGAAAAGACCTTTTGATCCATATTAACTACTTACAGGTTCAGATGTTGGAAACGACTATCAATTCTTGTTGTTCAACGGTGGTGAAAAAGATTGAGGGAAACACTTACCCGTGAGAATGAGAGATTTCCTTGGTTTATCACTTACTGCTTTAATTGCTATTTTTGAGAAGTTTGACTGATGTTTGTGTTCTATTCTGATTGAGGATTGGTAACATCTCTTAATCCTGATTTTTTCTTATGTTTGGAAGGTGACAGCTGCTTAACAAGGAGATGATGAAAAGTTCCTTGAATTTGTTTTTGATTTTAGTTATTTGGGGGATAGAATTGATTTTTTGATTGCAAAGAGGTCTCTTGCTTGAGGACAAACAAGAATTCATGTTGGGGGGTATTTTGATAAGTGAAAATTATATGATAAATTAGAGCACTTTTTAGTTCACTTATCAAGGATAAAATGGTATTTTTGCCCCAGTTTAATACCTTTTTATTAAATATTAGATAAATTATATTTATTAATCTTAGATTTGAATTTGATGTTATTTTGATAGAAATATTGCTAATTTTTGCAGGATATTGCAAAGATTTGATTTGAAGGAAAGATAGCATTAAATGAGGGAGATATGTGCAAGATTTGAGTTTGATTGAAGACATTTAATAAAGATTTGAAGCAATCAATGAGGAGATCAATGCCAATCAAACAAGGATTATGTAGACAACCTTCCCAATTAAATCCAAGATGCTCAATAAATGCAAGGATTTCATCAAGAAAAAGGAAACAAGGAAAGACAAATCAACCAAAACCAGTCTCGGGGAGAGATCAAATTAAAAAGAGAAAGATTGAAGTTGCAGGACGCATTCTGCGCTTCAACCTGCGTTGTAGCGCAGGGTGAAGCGCAGCTCTCTGGATCCTGCGCTGCAACCTGCGCTATAGCGCAGGGTGAAGCACAAGTCACGCTGATTCTTGCCCTGTTGCCGTTTTTAGATAGATTTCTCCCCAATTTTCTTTGTCTTTCCTTAGCCTATAAATAGGACCTCATTGCACCAGATCAAAGTGTGCACGATTATTGTAATTCAGTCTTATTTCAGTAATAATGCACCAAAGTTAATTTTAGAGTAGGAGAGGAGGAGCGCTTCATGAGGATTGAAGATGGTGACAGCATCTTCGGTGGTTTGTATGGCTACCTTATGTAGTTAACTCTCCATTAGGATTGAATGTAATTGATTCTATCCCCAAGTGTATGTAAACTCTATTTTATTATTTCTGAGCTCTCTGTCTATAATATTGGTATTCTTATTCTGTGCTTAATTCCTAACTTCCGCGCTTGCGCCGGAGTTATAGGCTAGTTTCGACTAGGATTGAGGATGGGGGAGCGTATTCTGAAGAAACCCAAACTCTGATTGAATAAAAGGACTCGATACTCTGTGACCGACACATGAGCATTACTAATGAGCAATGGGTAGTGACAGTACTCTAGTGAAGGGCGTTTACAAAATTAGGCCTTAGTATCGATAGCAAAGGATTAGTTGATTGTCAATCCAGAACCGACACATGGATGTATCCTGATGAGTGATGGGTAGTGTGAGTACTCTAATGAAGGTGCGTCTATAGGATTAGGCCTCGTTTATCAATTAATTATTTTACAAACGGAATAAAGAAAACAAAATAAGCCGAGGGTAAGTCTGTCGCTTGGGAGAGCCCGCATGGATTATCTTTGAGTGTGAGTGGCGCCTGGTAACTCGGGGTCATAAGCAATATAGTTTGTCTACAGTATTATAGAGTAAACCTAAAATAATAGATAGTTTTTACATGCACAAAGGGTGTGATGATATGAAGTTCAATCCTAATCCACGTAAAGTGTCTCTAACTCTTCCTTTCTAATTTAATTGATTATTTATTTGCTATTTACAATTTACGCAACAATATTCTCATAAATCCGTTCTTTTCCCTTGATAAATAGATCACGACTATACGCGAATTGATTGTTCCCCGTGGATACAATAACTCTTCTTACTATTATACTACTGGATTTTTGGTTCGCTTGCCAGAAACCCATCACTCATGCATCTTGAACATCTCATACTGATGAACAAGCATGCTAATCTTAGATTGTTTGACATTATCAGTCCCTTCATGGGTTGATGCCAAAGTATACCAGATCTCCTTAGCTGAAGTGCATCTATGCACCTTCTAATATTCAGATTTACTCAGAGAGCAAACTAAATAGAGTTTTGCTTTAGCATTAAGTTGTACATGTGCCTTCTGTTCACCAGTCCATTCTGCCTTGAGAATGGGCACACCATTATTGGTGGGAATATAGTCACCATCAGTGACAACATCCCAAAGATCTATGTTGCTGCTCTCAATGAACAACTTCATACGATCTCTCCAGTAATGGTAGTTTGTACCATTGAAAGCTGGGGCCTTGAGACAGAGGCTCCTTCTGCAATGTAGTGAGGATTTCTTGTTGAGGTTTCCATTTGGATCTTCTTTCCTCGGCACTTGTTAGATGCTCAACCCGAGGATGAGCTCTGATACCAACTGTAGAAACCACAGGAAACACTAGAAGGGGGTTGAATAGTGTTTTATATGTTCAAACAGATTTTATGAAAACCTTTTACAAGCACAACTTTTCTCAAAGAGTTTTTAGCAACTTGCTGAAACTGGGCGTTTAAGGTACTTGCTGAAGTGACTTCAGCAGGTCCAATAAAACAGTTTTAAAAACATGTTTCTAAAAAGCATTTAAATTTGTTTTCAGTTCAAGCTTATAAAACAACTTATTCAGAACCCTCCAGTTAGTTTAAATAATAGATAATGAGAGATAGGGATAGAGAAGACTTAGCCAAGAGATTTATCCTGGTTCACTCACATCCACCGTGAGCTACGTCCAGTCCCAATGCCAAACCAGCAAAGGATTTCCACTAACTGATCACAGTTACAAGTATTCTTTGAACACCCAGCCTCTTCAGGCTAAAACCCAAGTATTATTTGAACACAGCCCCTCCAGGCTAAAACCCAAGTATTGTTTAAACAGCAAGCCTCTTCAGGCTCAAACACAAACAGTGTAGAAAAGAAAATGCTTAAGCTTTTAAACTACACAAGTTTAAAGCCTAAACTGTGTAAGATGTACAAATAACTGAGTATAACTCAGGATAAGAAATTGTTGTACAAATGAAGCAAATGAGTATTTTTCAGAGAATTTTAGCAGCGCTTCAGCAAGTTGGTTCATTCTCTCTCTTTTCTTCTGCATGAGACTTCATATATATACTTGAAGAGAAATGAGACTGGTAGACTTCTTTAATTCCCGTTGAGAGATAGCTTTCTTCCCGTTGTGACACATAGCCTTTGGTAGCTTGCAGTAGCAGGTGCAGAAGCTAGTAGATGTCAGCAGCACAGACTCTACTTTTCAGAGTACAGTGTACTTTCACAGCAGACATTGCCTTTTTGGTGAATAGAGATTTGAAATATGCCAAAAAGCAATTGTTCTGACTTTCCAGAAGGAGAAGAGCTACAGACAGCTGGGGAAAGGTACGGAAGACTTGAGTCTTCAAAAGGAATTAACAGAGAAGCTCTTTTCCAAAAAGATACAAGTCTCAATACGAAGTCTCCTATCTTCAAATGGTTCTTTGACTTGAGTAGGTCTTGATTACTCAGCAGGTTCCTCTTCTTCAGAAGGTTGCACCACATCAGAGGGTTGCATGATTTCAGAGGGTTGTTGTATCAGACATTTTCTGAAACACAGAAACAACCTTCAGCAGAAAATGTTCCTTCTCTTTAGGAAATTTAACCAAATTGTTACTCATTAAAACTCAGGGTTATGATACTTAAACATTATTAACCATTTAATAATATTTTGAGACTCAACAGTATTGACTTCACTGAAACCTTTGCACCTATAGCTAGGCTTGAAGATTTTAACATCTCTGTTAAATCTATTCCTGTATTCTGTGATAATACAAGTGCAATAAATCTTTCAAAAAATCACACCCAGCATTCTACGGCAAAGCATATAGAAATCAAACATCATTTCATTAGAGACTATGTTCAGAAAGGTGTTTTTGATATTAAGTTCATTGACACAAAGCATCAATGGGTTGATATCTTCACACAACCCCTTGCTGAAGATAGGTTTAAGTTCATAAGAGATAATCTGCACATCCTTGCACTCTCTGATATTTGAACTTGTTGTTACATTCATACCTGCTGAACTTTTGCTGCACTTATACCCTGAATTTATTGCTCTGTTGCACATTTATTACTTCAGAAAGCTCTGGAAACCCTTTTGATTGATGACAAAAGGGCAAGTAATATAAACTAACAAAATCTGAAGTTTATGTGTTTTCAGAGAAGAAATCTTCTGTTCAGGGGGAGCAAACACTTATCTTAGTATCTGACAAAGGGGGAGAATTCTTTAAACTTAATTCTATTTAAAGTTCTCTTCAGATATTTGCAAGTTTAAGCAAATTTGTCATCATTAAAAAGGGGGAGAATGTTGAGTCTCAAAAATGTTATTAAGAAATTAATAATGTTTTAAGTCTCATAATCCTGAGTTTTAATGTATAACAAATTTGGTTAAAGTATCCTGAAAGAAGGAACAGATTCTCTTAAAGGCTTTTTCTGTGTTTTAGCAACCTTCTGAAAGATCAACTCTCTGAAGTTATGCAACCCTCTGAAGTGGTGCAACCTTCTAAAGAAGAGGAACTTGTTGACGTATCAGGACCTGCTGAAGCCAGTGAACCTTCTGAAGACGGGAGACGTCGTACTGAAAATTGTATCATCTTGGAAATGAGTTTCTCTGATGATCTCTTTTGAAGACTCAAGTCTTTTCTTTGCTTTCTGCCAGCTGTCTGCACCTCACTCTCTCTGGCAAGGCAAATCAGAAACTTTTTGGTATATTTCAAATTCCTATTCACCAAAAAGGTAGTCTCTATTGTGAAGTACACTTTGCTCAGAAAAGTAGAGTCAGCGCTGCTGCACACCTACCCTTGTTGTGTCTGCTACTGCAAGCAATTAGAAGCTAGTGTCTCAACGGAAATAAAGCTATTTCACAACGTGATTTATAGAGAAGTCTAAACGGTCTCATATCTCTCTCTATATATACAAGTCTTCATGAAGAGAAGGAAGAGAACGAACGTCAACTTGCTGAAGTGCTACAAAATTTCTCTAAGAAATATTTACACTCCGTTTCATTTGTACTCAAATTTCATATCCTGAGTTCAACTTAGTAGATTGTACATCTTACCATGTTTAGGCTTTAAACTTGTGTAGTTTCAAAGCTTAGGCAATCTTTCTTCTAAACAATTTTTCTGTTTAAACTTGGAGAGGCTTGTTCTTTAAACAATGCTTGGGTTTGAGCCTGGAGAGGTTTTTCTGTAAAATAATACTTGGGTTTAGAGCCTAAAGAGGCTTGATTGTAAAAGAATGCTTGTAATCTCTGAGATTAGTGGAAAACCATAGCTGGTTGGCTTTGGGACTGGACGTAGCTCACAATGGTAGTGGGTGAACCAGTATAAATTTGTGGCTAAGTCTTCTCTTACCCTTAACTCATTTATATTTGGTTTATACTAACTTGAAGGGTTCGAAAACTGTTGTTTTATAACTCAAAGCTGAAAAACTAGTTTAAATAGATTGAAAAACTAGTTTCATAAAACTGTTTTATTGAACCTGCTGAAGTTACTTCAGCAAGTATAAAACTTCCAGTTTCAGCAAGTTATAAAAATCCCTTTGTGAAAAGTGCTGCTTGTGAAAGATTTTCCAAAATTTGTTTGAAATTTATAAAACACTATTCAACCCCCCCTTCTAGTGTTTCTTGTGGTTTCTATAATATGGACACAAAGTAATTCGAAAAGAGTAAAGAACAGTCATATTCAATAATGTTCAAGTTACAAGAGATATTTCGAATTACAAAGAAACTTATACAAATGAAAGAACTAAGTCTAAAAGTCTTCATCTCTGATTTTTTTCAAGAAAATCATAACTAATTCTCCTTTTCTCTTCGATTGGGGGATTTTCCATAGTTCAAAGGCTAAAAGAAAAACATCCCTCACAATTCGAAAAGGAGATGAATCTAAGGCTGAGGTATTCAAAAGATCTTCGAAGAAGACACAAACATCGCCACCTACAACCTGCATAAAGAGGCAAGTATCCCCCATGTGTTGATTCTCCTTCTTCTTCTTCCTCCTCGCAGAACTTGGGTGTTAAGCAACGATATGAAAGAAGTTAGAAGTGTCATAGAGGACATAGAGACTTCCCAGTTGATGGAGAAATTAAGAGCATTATTAGGTGAAATTTCCTAACAAATGCACACTTTTGGCTACAACGTTCGACCCAAAAGGCTATGAGGAGTAGTTAGAAATTTTTCTAACATTGGCCATCGCGTTGACCTAGATCGAATAAAGCCACTCAAAAGTCAGGTCGAACGTAATAGCCAATACCAGAAATCTCTCTATTTCAAAATAAAAGAATAAGAAAAGAGTTCTCGAATACTCGAGAAAGAAAGAAGGCAGAGAGACTTCTTTAGACATGGGAAAGAAAAGTAAAAAAGAAAGGAGGAGTAACTTTGAATGAGTGAAAGAGACTAAGAGGGTAACTCCATTTATAAAGAGAAAAGTCATGAACAATAACATAAATACACAGGTGAAAAGACCAATAACTGAAGAGGATTAATTGAATCTTTGACTAAATGACTTCAGAATAAAAACGTGAAGTGGAAAGCCAATAATAGGCTGAGACGTGGCATGTATTAATAGAAGCAATCAAACATGTGAAGGTATGCATATCAGAAGTAATCTTTCGAAGTCAAGGAAGATAATTCGAAATGAGACTTAATGAAAAGATATGAAGACATAATCAAACCCGTTAATTTCGAATGATCTCAAGCAAGATAATAGAATCAGAACTCGAGCAAAGAGATATAAGATGATTTCACAAAGGAGTTTTAGACTTAAACTTTTTTAGAAAAGATTTCGAACCAAACTTAGCAAGTTTCTCTGAAGAAGATTTCGAACCAAGACTTGACAAGTTTTCTTGAAAAAGATTTTGAATAGAAGATCTCATCTTTCCTAGAAGAAGATTTCAAAGAAGAGAAGAGAAGCAGGCACGTGGAAGACATCTAATGAAGAGAAGACACATGTCCGGTCAGAGATTAGGCAGTTAAGATTTTTTCATACTTGTTCGTTGTAAATTAGTTTACCATTAGGGATACAAGTCTATAAATAGGGCAAAATAGCAAGTCATAGGGACGAAAAATTCATCCTACATACCTAAGACTCACTCGAAAAAGCATATTGTCTAAACATTTATTCACAGACTACTTGTCATCTAGAGAAGATTCGAAAAGTGTGTCAGTTTGAGAATTCGTCACTTTAATGCATTGTTTATTCTCAAATTTATTCATTTTTTTTATTTATCAATTCTTTACTTTTTCCTACTTCTTACTTCTTAAACACATTTAATTAGATTAGAATCCACCAAGAGGACTTGATTCAAGTCCCAGATTGTTCATAGGAATCTTTAAATAAAAATCACCACAAACAGCACATAAGTTTCAAACTTAGCGACGGTCTGGCCGTCGCTAAATTAAAAAATTTTCTCTGATGCGCCAATTTTAATTTTTAATTAAAAATGTAGCAACGGTTTAGCTATCGCTACGTTTATTTTTTTAATTTTCAGGAAAAAAATAATTAGATTTTGTAGCTTAGCGATGGTCTGGCCTCACAGAGTATTAATTGCACAACTACGCGTTGAACTGCGCATTTAATGTTGTAGCAACGATATAGCGACGGCTAGGTCGTCACTATGTTTTCGCATCTAAATCAACGCATTCTTGTAGTGTATGCGGGTACCCATTACGGATATATTCACAGATATCCACGGGTACCCATTTTTTTAACATCCCTACTCAAACCCAAAGCTACTCTAGACAATGTTCAATTGAATGCACATCGAGTCAAAAGAAATGTAAATCCAAACACATAATAAATAGTTTTTAATCTTGACCATTCATCAATAAATATTTATATGATCAAAATGTACTCTTCTCATTCCCAAAATATATATATATATATATATTAATATATTATATTCAACCAGAAATGCCCTTTAGCATGAAAGAGCTTCTACTAAACCACATACAAATCAATCTCATTCTGATTCTGTTAAAAACTATTTATTATTTTTCATTTTTTCAATTGATGTTTTTGTTTCGAAAAAAATAGAAGAATGGTCAAGTGCTCATTTGTGTGCAATTCGTACAAATGGATTTTTTTTTTGTGTGTGTACAAATGGAACTATGCCAAAACACCGAGCCTCATTTTTAATACATTTCTTATTATTGAGTAAAACTCGCATGGATGCTATTAAAATATATTTGCTGCACTCACTATTTAGGGAGTCACTCCCTATTTACGGAGACTTAAATATGAATTTCACTTCATGTATAATAAAGCATGTTTCTTATTTCACCCTATGAGAAAACAAAAACAAACCCGAGCATTTATTTATTATTATTTTTTATTTAGATAAGAATGCCTTTTACTTGATGAAGCCAAATATAAGTATGCCATCAAAATGCAAGGCAAGGAGCATCACTTGCTCTAAAATTGTCTTTCTTTGTACTACTAAAAGAAGAACACATAATAAACAAAACGGGCACATACAACTGAAAAGACACAAACAAAGAAGTGTTTGCAATCTCATGGAAACCATGTTGAGGAAAATGACTAGTTCAGCAGTACGAAACTCACTATACCAAATCATTAAGGGTCAAGGCAGATATTGAATATAAGCATTGAAGAGTTAAACTAGTGAGTGGGGATATTAATTTCAAGACGTGCTCTTTACACTAGCGTGGTGGGGACTCTAATTAATTCTCAACGAAAAAGGTAGCTCAAGGCACTTTCCTGTCGCGGAAAATCCTGTTCATTCCTCCAAGTCTTCGAAAAGAACAAGTCAATTTCCAGGTAAAAAAGCCACACCAATTCTAACTCTACCAAGTCAACAAGACTCCACTTGCATATACAAAGAGAGGGGAAATATAAATCATGCCCAAAAAAACGTTTAATAATGAGGGGAAAAAACTGTGTTCTATGGAATCACAATTAGTAAACTTGTAACCATTTGCAGGGTGCTGGAATTATGTGACCTCCACAAAGATTGATTAGTGAGCTGGAACAGTTGTACTTGATAATTAGTTTTATACTTGTATAGGCGTGTGTTACAAAGTCAATTTGATTGGCAACAATAAATTAATGATTTAGTGCACGAACTAAATCAAGATGAAGTTTGTATTTTGATCACATTTCACACCTATACTTTTCTTTTTGTGACTGAAATTTTAGGATAAGGGATAGTATCTCAGTCCAAGGCTGAAAAAACTCCAGGATTCAAAGAGCACTTCCAAATGACTTAAATTCAAGGGTTAAATGTAATTGTTAGACATTTTTTTTTTTAACTAATTGTTAGAAATTTGATGTGCCAAAACCTGCAGGGTTAAAAGGAAAACTCTCAGAAAGGGTCTATTGCATTTAGCTAACCCTGAACTAGCATCATGGCCATATTCTAAAGGTTGACTGGTTGTTCCAAGTTTCAACTTCCAACTAGGCCTCGTAATGTACCAATTTTAGGAATTAAAAAAAAAAAAAATAGACAGACAGACAGTAAAAGACACTTGAGAGAAGAAATCTGAATTCAGCACATATCAGAATGGGAGTGGAGAAGCAATTGAGTTAAAGATGAATCAGTAAGCATCAAAGAGGTTAGAATATATGTATAATTTAGTCCAAGAAATCCAAATTCCCGCGAGAGGAGCTTGGGAAATGTCATGCTACTATTAGGCAAGTTGGTATGCATACCCAAAGATAAGGTACAAAAGCTTGCCCAAAAGGCTATAAAAAGACAATTTTCCCTCTACACACTCCTCACTTGAGAATCTCACATGCCCCAAAAAGGGTTAAAAAACCCCAGTATTTGAAATTGAATATACAGAAGGTTCCCCTTAAATTTCTAAATCTCATCAGGCTTCTCTGCATATTCCTCTCTCTAAAGAATGACCTACATTCACAAAGCTATAAATCATTCAATAGAGCTAGCTCCTTTTGGTGTAATACACTATCAATTTCCAATGTTAAAGGAAAACACATATACTCTAAGTCAGCCACTTTCTCTTCTGCAGTTACCAGGCAACAAGAACTTGTATCTCTCTGCATTATTCAACAAATATGCTGGAAGATGTACTGCTGAATAAGAATGAGGAATAGGTCCCAATTTCCCAATGATCTCCTTAAATGTATACTCTTCAGGGAGCATGTCAAATAAGTCAGCCCCTTTACATATAACATCCTGAATCCTGTCAGGGTTCAGGTAATGAGGGAACCGCACGCGATCGTAATGGCTGTAAGCTTTCATCTTAAATATGAATTCACTGATGTGGCGGAAACAGAAGCTGCAATGCCAGCCAGCATCCGACAGCAGTAGATCAGACTGCCTATAGTGTGCATACCTTGTCTTGCCAGCTTGGTATCTATGGATTGATGCTCTCCAACTTTTGTTGTCCAGATAGAATTCGAAAGAGTACAAGTAATTCCTCAGTTGAAGATGAAGAACCGGAGGGATGTCATCACACCACCTCAATAGATTTATTGTGTGAGCACTAGGAATCTCATCAACATCAGACATTATCAAAAGATCATCATCTTCAATGCCTGCTATCCTCAGAAGTTGATCCAGGGCAACTCTTTGATATGCCTCCTCAATAAAAGGATTCTCATTTCTCCTAAACCTTCCTCCAATCACCCCATATGTGAGTCGGGACTCAACAAACTTGAACTTGTCCCTATTGCTTGCAAAAATCAATGGTTTGACAAATCCTGTGAATGTTGAGTTTGATTCAAGAAGCACATACTGTGTCACATAAGGATACATTTCCTTCCAGCGGATAGTAAGCATTTCGACTTCATTGCTAAACAAGACAGCATCAAAGACTCGTCTCGGTGATTCCCGAATTCCCCACCCATGGAGTTTGCAGAGAGATTCCATCGACACGTTCTCATGATAATAGTGAGGGATTTCATGGAAGGGCTTTGGAGGAGATTCCCAAAGTGGTCTTAGAAAGTATGAGATTTTCTGCCCGTGCAAATAGAGAGCAAAGATGCCTACTGGGACGACCACAAATAGAAATAAGTAAGTCTTGAAGTCCAATCCCCGGAGAATACACCTGAGTCTTGACATGCTGAGTGCTGCTGGACTCCCCTGCTGCATAGAAAACAAAAAATTAAATCTCTAAACTAAACTTTATGATCCAAAATCTCTCCTTATAATGAAATAATCACACACACCTAAACTATACCTACATGTAAATCAGAAAAAGAAGTGTATTAAACACTAGCAATGAAATGATATGATATGAAATGCAAATAGTTCAACAAAACACACACACACCTATCATTATGTTCACAATCTTCACATAAAAATACAATGGAATTGGGGAAAACCAAGGAAATGGGATTCAAAATGCTAGACAGGCAGAGAAAAAATTTTGAAACTGCCGTGATTCATCAAAACATATAAAACAGGGATAGAAGGTTCAGAAAGAGAGACAACGGGAACAAAATGTTGGAAGTAGAAATTCATAACTCAAATGCCACATAGAAAACCTACAGTTCAAACCTTAGAAATTAAAAAACTTGAAAACCAAAGAGGAATTATGAATTCAAAAGATTGAAACAATGGCCTATAAATCAAAGCATAAACCCATATAGGCGTAAACCGTCTGTAAGTTCAAAAAAACAATTCAGAAATTAATCATATTTGACATCTCTAATGCACATAAACTACCGAATGAAGGAAGGGGAGAAGATTATTCCCTTTTTTAATCCATCCAAAATTCATTTGGATTGTGAAAAAAAATAATCGAATTGTGAATAGGAGAAGACTTAACACAACCACAGAAATTAGGGGAAAAACGAGAGAGAATGAAAATTCTACATGACTCAAGTTCCCGTTTTGCATTGACAAGAAAACACAACCACAGAAACTCATTAAAACCATAACCCAAAAAAAAAAACGAATTTTTTTTAGTGGAGTAGAAAGGGATTAAACAGAAAACAAAAACCCAATCCAGAAAATAGAAAATGGAAAAAGGTTAGAAAAAGTACCTGTCCACAAACATCATCGCAGATATCATCAGTCTTCTTCGAATTATAATACCCTTCAGACATGGTGGAGAAGAGAACCCACAAAAATGAAAACAAGTTTCTGTTTTTGTTTTACTGGTTGGGATAAAAGAGAAACAAAGTGCAGAGAATTGGGTTATGTGTGCTCTTGTATGACTAAGAAGATTGAAAGTAGATCAATCCCTTGGAACCAAAATTGCAGCAAAAAAGAAAATTAAACAAAAACTGCAAAGAGGCAAAAATAATAATAATAATAATAATAAACCCAGTAAAGCTACGATCTTTGAGAGGCTCTCTCTCTCTTTCTCTGTCCCTTGGCTTGTAACGTCAATTATAGCCGTTTGGTGTGGTTTTTCGCTCTTTCACCAGATAGCCCTCTCCCTCTCTTCTAAATATTGGAGGAGGAGGGATTTCATTTAAGTACACACACGCCTTCACACATAACCCCCAAATTTAATAATTTACTCAAAATAAATATAAATAAATACTAATCATAATAATTATATAATCTTTTAAAGATTGCCATTTTTTTAAAGACATCCTTTCTCGTGGTAAAATTTCACCTAATCTTAATATTAATTTTTTTAAGATTTCTCTCAAACAAAATTGTCTTATAAAAAAATATGAACATAAAATTAAGGATAATAATAATAATGATAATAATTACAATTTTTATTTAAAAAAGGAAATATGATATAATTAATATTTTGAAAAATAATTTTTTTTTATTTTTTAAATCTTATTCTCAATCTCAAAAAGGTGATATTAATAAAATAGTTAATATTAATAAAAAAAATTAATATGATAAGGTATGAAATTTCAATTAGGGATGTCGAGAAAATTTGCACATACGGATACTCGTGGATATACCCATAATGGGTACCCGCATATTTATTAAATGGATAGAGACAAATATTACATTATCCGCCCCACGAGTACCCGTATATTCATTAAAATATATTTTTTATTAAATATATTAAAGTATTAGAATTTTTTATTATTTTATGATGATGTAAAAATTATTTTTTACTAATTTATAATGATATTATATAATGTTAATTTATATTATATAATATTAATATTATATGATATTATGATATATTAGATGACATTTCTCTTTTTCTTTCTATAAATTTAGACTTTTTAAATATTAATGGGTACCTAGATATCCACTACCCGCATGGGTGCCCGTTAATTTTAGTATGCATGGATATGGATAATGTACTATCCGCCACCCGCCGCCCCGTCCCATTGACATACCTAATTTTAATGTGAGAGAACTTATTTCACATATTTTTTAACTTTTAAATGAAAAATTCCTCAAAAAATAACTTTTAGATGAAAATTACCCGGTGTGTTTGTAGCTAGCACACGCGTTTTGGTTGTCATACTTGGACCGTCGATTGTTCCAGGGAATTTGAAAATGCCATAATCTGACGGCTGATAATGAGGGACCATGGCTGTTATTGTTACGGTGGAAGAGAACGTGGGGTAGTGGACATGGTGTACAAGGAAGCCGTTCCTTAAACTCTGAGGTTAATATAAAATCAGAGTTCTTTTGAATTTTTTTATGTGGTTTGTCTTTTTACTTCTTTCACACTTTTTCTTGACGGATATACCCTTGCACGTTTGCTGCATTTCCTGACGAGGTCGAGGGTGTTTTCGGCGTTGCGTTATCTCTTGCGCCGTTTGACCCGGTCAACGATACCCTCCGTTGAGTCGTTTTAATTCTAGTCTTTTCTCATAATAATAATAGTTTTTTAAGTCAATACTAATATAATAATCATTTATGGATTTTGCTAATAAGTGATTAAGAAGTTAAATAAAATATTTTTATTAAAAATATGACAGTTAATATATTGATAATTTTAAATATTATATTTTTAACAAATAAAATTTATTTTAAATTTTTTAACCATTATTCTCATTTATCATGTTCTATTTTCATATAAAATTAGCTAAGATTTATATATACCACATATAATAGAGAAGGCGAACGTGCTCTATCAATTATTTTTTCATTTTTTGTTTTTGAATTTTTTTTCATATTAAATGTGATGTACACCACTTATGACTTCATGTAAAGCTCATAACAAAAATTGTAACGTTCTAATTTCGAAAACTTAGGATTTATACATGTTAGAAGCATAAACTTCAATTTTAGGGAATTATTTTTCGTGACATTAACAATATCATAAACATAAATGATTTTGCTTAAATAATCCAACATATACATAAGCATAATCTAAAAAATTGTATACATAACATGAGCAAGATGTTATCATACATGTGCTCTCAATAAAATAGAAATACCCAAAGGGCTACACATGTACACTAGCATCCCTTATCCTGGAAGGTGTCCGTAGATCCCAGTAAGATTGAAGTTGTTTATGAGTGGGAGAGGCCTAAGACCATAATTGAGATTAGGAGTTTCCTAAGACTTGCAAGTTACTACAGGGGGTTCATCAAATGATTCTCCCAGTTAGTCTTACCCCTCACTCGGCTGACCCGTAAGAGACAAGCTTTTATGTGGGATGAGAAATGTGAGAGGAGTTCCCTTGAACTCAAGGAAAAGTTGACCACTGCTCTGGTATTGGTATTACCAGATCCGTCCAAGACTTTTGAGGTGTATAATGATGCTTCAGGTAAGGGATTGGGATGTGTTTTGATGCAGGAGATGTGGGTTGTAGCTTATGCCTCTCGACAACTTAGATCTCATGAGGAGAACTACCTTACCCATGACCTAGAATTAGCAGTCGTGGTATTTGCCCTCAAAATATGGAGGCATTACCTTTACGGGGTGAGGTTTGAGGTGTTTAATGACCAAAAAAGTCTCAAATACCTCTTTGGCCAGAAGGAGTTGAATATGAGGCAGAGGTGGTGGATGGTGTTCCTTAAGGATTATGACTTTGAGCTTAGGTACCACCCGGGCAAGCCCAATGTGTTGCCCAATCCCTGAGCAGGAAATCCCCGCATGCATCATTGATAATGGTGTATGAGTTAGAGTTGGTGAAGGAGTTTAGATTAAATTTAATCTGTTAGATTTGATTAAGCAAATTTGTTTAGATTTGACACATATGTAATTTTTGTTCTCATCAGAAACATCAAACATGTAAGGCCCAAATGGCATTTTTTCTTTAAAGTTATCCAAAAGGACAAAAAAAGCTTAAAATTGAAAAGCCCAAATTTTGACCCAACCCATTACTGACCCATAATTCGATTCAAACCACCCTATTGAATCTGTGACCTGCTGACCCGAAACCCGTATTAACCGAGGCCCAGTGCAGACAAATTGGGCCATATTTTTCAGGGATTGGTTTTGGTCGGATTGGGCCTAGAAGGCCCGAAACCCACCGTACCCACCCGTTGCTCAGCCCTACCTAAGGGCTTCTGGTGTTTAATCTTAACCTGTTGGTAGACCAGGCACTTAGAGACAAACTTCGTTATTTCCCTCTTCATGCCTACCCACCAAAATATCCTCTTCAAGTCTTGATACATCTTGGTAGTTCCGGGATGTACCGTGAACTTGCTCCTATGGGCTTCCTCCAAAATCTGCTGCCACAGACTACCCCCTTCAGGGACACAAACCCTCACATGGAAAAGAATCATCCCATCACCTGACTCAGTAAACCCCAGCTGCCCCTTCTAATCTTGGAGTTCTACATCTAAGTTCTAGGCCTCTCTAATCTGGGTCCTCAGTTGACTAGCAATCTCTATCCTATGCAACCTCAGACTATCAATCCCAAAACTCAATCTAAACAAAATTTACCCAAAAAAAACCCAAAATACATATGCATCATACACTCAGAAACCCTAGCCATCATGACTCATGAGGAACCTCAACAGCCACCCAAAAGAAGAAGGGAACAACCTAGATTTGAACCACCGTCGTAACTTCCTCACCACCACCGTGACCTCCTATCCACCCCGACCAACGGAGCCTCTTGTCCTCCTCGCCACAACCACCAAAAAGAAGAAAGAACCCAAGCCGTTTCAGATCTAGGCAACAAACCACCCAAAGTGAAAAAAGGAGGAAACTTTGTGAAAGGAAGGAACTTTCTGAATCTTCCTCCTCCTCGCCATCACTGTCTCCCCCTCTCGCCACCATGGTCCAAAAACAGTGCCTGAAAAAAAAATGAAACTACCATGAGAAAAAAACAGAGAAAAAAAACCGCTGTCAAAACAAAATAAGACTGGGAGGAGAAGGGGGGCAGCTGCGGCGTTGCCGCCTGCAGGGAATGGGACATGCGCGGCCGTTTGTAACAATGATCTATTGGCTATACATCTTTATCCACTCGCAGCACCTCGTAGAGGCTCAACGCAGGTCATCGCATCTCGATCACCTCCGTCGTGACAGCGATGAACACCTCCGCTAGACGCCAGGACACGGGACAGTGGAACGGTGGAGGCAGGAAGGGATGGACAATGGAAGGGAAGAGACCGGTGAAGGTTTTGAAATAAGGAAGAAGGAGGAGTTATGAATGTATGATGATGGAGACTGCACATATTCTGGGTTTGGGTGGGGATGAAGATGCTTGGGTGTTGAGACTTGAGAGAAAAATTTGGCGTGGGGTTGTTGCGGCTGTGTTACGGTGAGCAATGAGAGGGTATGAGAAAATGGGGGTATTTATATCTAAGTTAAGAAAAGGGGGCTGTATGTGCTGGTGTTAATTGGGCCTAGCCCAAATTCAATATTTATAATTGTGTATATGTCGGTCGGGCCGGTTTTGACGGTATTTTTTTCCTCACCCGAGCCCGACCAAACATAACCATTTTAAATCGTTTTTTCACACCTGATAACCCGAAACCCGACTTAACCCACCCAATTGGCTTTTTTTTCGGTTAGACCAAGCTGCGATCGAAATTGGGCCTGGGCTACCTCGAGTGGGAATGGGAAGGAATCGCCATGGACTTTGTTATAGGGCTACCTCGAGTCCCGACAGGATTTGACGCTATCAGGGTCATTGTGGACCGACTGACTAAGTCGGTCCACTTCCTACCGATTAGGACCACCTATCCCTTGAGTAAGTTAGCAGACATGTACATCAAGGAGATCGTCAGACTCCACGGTTTACCCTCCAACATTGTCTCAGATAGAGACCTAAGGTTTACCTCTAGGTTTTGGAATGCGTTACACCTAGCATTTGGTACTAAATTGAGGTTTAGTATTGCATACCATCCTTAGACTGATGTGCAGTCTGAGAGGACCATCCAAACCTTAGAGGATATACTTAGGGCCTGTGTTTTAGAGGAGAAAGGTAATTAGGATAGGTACGTACCTACCCCCTCATAGAGTTTTCCTACAACAATAGTTTCCATGGCAGTATAGGCATGGCACCCTATGAGGCTTTGTATGGTAGGAAGTGTAGGTCCCCACTTTGTTGGTGTGAGGTGGGGCAAAGGAACCTTTTAGGTTCAGAGTTGGTCCAAGAGACCACATAGAGGATTAGGATGATTAGGGAGAAGCTTGGGACAACCCAAAGCCGGCAAAAGAGTTATGACCTAGAGTTTGAGGAAGGTGAGCATGTTTTCCTAAAGGTCACTCCCGTCATAGGTATCAGAAGGGCGATTAAGGTCAAAAAGCTCAATCCCAGATCTGTTGGTCCCTCCCAGATCTTATAGAGATTTGGTTCCCTAGCCTACAAAATAGCCTTGCCTCCCCATTTGTAGAACATCCACGATGTATTCCATGTTTCCCAACTCAGAAAGTACGTTCACGACCTTTCACACATCATAAGTTTTGAGTGGGTACAATTTAGGGGTGATCTAACGGTTCCTACTCGACCCGTACAGGTCATTGACTGAAGCGTCAAAACCCTGAGGAACAAGACCATTCCACTGGTGAAGGTGTTTTGGGAGGGGAAAACTCCTAAGGAGGCCACTTGGGAAAAGGAGGAGGATGTGCGGGCTCAACATCCCAAGTTATTCGATTGAGGTAATTAATTTGTAACAAGCAATTACGACGACAAAATTAAATTAAGGGGGTAGAATTGTAACATCCCAAAATTTAAAATTATAATTATAAATGAAATTAGGAATATAATAGGTTTTCATGAAAGGAACTAAGGAAAAGGGCGCTTAATATAGAGGCATTACCTTTACGGGGTGAGGTTAGAGGTGTTTAGTGACTACAAAAGTCTCAAATACCTCTTTGACTAGTGTTGAAATTCTGGCAAGCGAACCAAAATCCCAGCAGTATAATAGTAAGTATGAGTTATCGTATCCACAGGGAACAGTTCAACTCGTAATGATTAGTGATCAAACTATCAAGTAAGAAACGGTTTTTAATGTTTGTTTCTGCGGAAATTAAATGCATAAAATAAATTGGAGATTGGAGTAGAGTAAGATAACGTTACTTGGATCAGGATTGAACTTCGTATCATCGCACCCCTTTCGTATGTGAACCTCACTATTATTTATGAATATATTTCTATGATACCCTAGCCAAACTATATTATTTTACCCTGGTCTCCATAGTGATAAAATACACAGAAATAATTCATGCGGGTTCTCCTAAGCGACAAATTACCCCGGCTTTAAAGATCTATTTTTCCGTTTGTTAAAACTATCAATTCGCCCTGGTCTCCACAGTGACTACTATGAGTATTTTTACCAATCAGAGTTCAAGTTTCCTATCTCTAGGCTCCCCCAAACTTGCTATTGGTTCTATAGAACCACCTCTCGAATGCGCCCCATAAAACCAACCTATAACTCCGGCACATAGGCGGAAGTTACGCATTAAGCAAAGTATAAAAATACTGATATCATAGAATAGGGATTCATATACAATAAAGAAAATTCACATACATTTGGGAATTGAATCAACTACATTCAAACCTATTGGAGAGTTTAGCTACACATGGTATCCATAAAGACCAATGAAGAAACTATCACACTTTTCTTCAATCCTAGCGTTGCTATCTCGGCAGCCCTTCGGGGTCTCCTCTGGAGCTTTGAACCCTAAACCCTAACTCTTCTAAATCCCTTTTGATCTTTGCAAAAGGTCCTATTTATAGACGAAGGAAAGCTATCTGAAATCTGGAAGGAATCTGTTTGAAATTGCATTTTAAAAACTAATCCGTGTTTCTGCACTTCACTCTGCGCTCAACGCAAGTGAAGCGTGAAACACGCTGTAGCCTTCTCTATTTCCTCATTTAACAGCTTGATTTCTTCCTGATCTTATCCTTGTTTGCTTGGCTTTCCTCGTTTCCCTCTTTTTGGCTTGATTCTGTGTTTATTTTGTCTTTGAATTCAAATGGGGAAAGTTATCCGCAGAATCTTTATTTAAATGGTTGCTGATCTTATCTTTATTTGCTCTCATTTAAACTCCATATCTGCAAATCCTTTCCTCAAATGATGCTATCTTCTTTTCTCATTTAAATCTTGCCCATAAATCTGCAAAATCAACAGATTTTCTATTAAAATAGCCTCAAATTCAAATTGAAATTAAGTAAACACAATTTATACAATTATTAATAAAAAGGGATTATTTTGGGGCATAAATTGTTATTTTACCCTTGATAAGTGCAGTAAAAATACAAGAATTTATCATATATTGGGCACTTATCAAATACCCCCAACTTAGCTTCTTGCTTGTCCTCAAGCAAGAGACCTTTTTGCAATCAAAATTGTGATTCAATTCCCCTGTAACAATTCTCAGAAATAAGGACAAATTTTCATCATCTCTTTACTAGGCAGAAGTCACTTTCCAAATATAAAAAAAAATCAAAATTAAAAGATGTTACCAATACTCAATCAGAACAGGATACAACAATTCAGTTAAACTTTCTCAGAAATAGCAATTAAAGCAATAAATGATAAATCAAGGAATTCTCTCATGCTCACAGGTAAGTGTTTCCCTCAATTTTTCCACCACAGTTGAACAACTAAAATTGATAGTCGTTTCTAGTTTCTAAGCATGCACATGGTCAATATGAATCAAAAGGTCTTTTCTTGGTTGTAATGTGGCTGGGTTATTAAGAAATCATGGTTTTTCTGGATAAGCAAAGAAAACACTTAGAATAGAGAGCATCTTTTGATTTTTCTTGAACTTGGAACTTCTCTCCATTCTCCATCTCATTCTTGATTTGTCTCATTTTAGCTGGCCTCTTTCTTTGTTTGAAGATGCACTCCCCCTAACTTATTCACTCACTTTTTCTTTTTGATTTTTTTGAGGGAGTGATCTTCTTTTGCTTTCTTGTGCCTGCTCTTTGTAGTTCTTTTACCAACCTTTTCTTCCCATTTTTTCAAGTTGCACCTTGCTCTCTATCCCAAATGTGAAAGGGACAGGATATAATCATTCATTTTGGCTGGGGTGCATAAGAAGAAACATTAAAGCTCAAAAGGGTTACCAACAAAATTGGAAAATTTTTCAAGGGTTGGCTTTTTGGCACTGAGCAAATGATAATCAAAATTTTGCCTTTGTCACTTCCATATTTTCCATGAGCAGAGTAAAATCCAAAAACTCAATCAATAACAATTGACAAGCAGCGGTGAAAACTCTCAATTCAAGTGTTTGGAATCACAACTCATCGGCTTTTTGGCTAAATTCCTTGATAAAGCACTTACTGGTTTTAATTAACTATCCTGATAGGTTTTCCTGTGAAATATCCTAATCCTAACTTATTATGGAATTAATCACAAAACCCTTTCTACTTTCCTAATCTGGTTAGTTAAACTGCCTAATTTCAGAGATTTTTGAAAAATTTACCCTTAAATCCCTAATTCCTAAAATCCTAAAAGAAGGGAACACCTTCAATGTAACATCTGGTCATAGGTTTCTTGATGCGCACCGAAGGGAACACCTCAATACCCCTAGAACTGCAGAGGGCTGTGATAAGAGAAGGGAAGCCCAAACTGATCCTGGAGTTGGCGCTGCGGCGCCCCACAAAAGACACAAAATTTGCTATCTTCTAGGTGATGACTCTGGCAATATCTATATCCGCGCCAGTGATGATGTTGTAGATGAGGTGAGCTACATGCATGGTGACATCTAAAACATGGTTGGTAGGTTGGATGTTAGCCAACACCAACACTGTCCACATCTGCGCAATATCCCTCATATCACGCCTGTAGATGCGAGCAGCATGGCCATAGATGTTCCTCTCAAAGGTACGTCCCCGCAGGCATAGGCTCTCTGCGGTCTAAATATTTCGGGGATCATTGCCATAGATCCCCACGGCCCTCATCCTCTCATGGTATTGGCACTCCATAAGTCTTCTGTCCTCAGGCCCTAGAAATAGTAAAAGCGCATTGATCGCGTCACGATCATAAGAAACCCAACGCCCTCTAACATAAGAGTGCTGCCTCACATCAATGCCATGGTCTCCAATGGCATTGGCATAGAACTCCCTAACTATGTCAGGGTCAAAATGTGTGTCTGGGCGGATGAGGCGGACCCAGTTCCTCCTGTGTATCTCAGCTCTAAACTCCTCATACTCGCCAGGCTGCAAAGCCACTAGCCTCTCCTGGATGAAGTTACAGTTCATCAGTGAACTGGAAGCTTCTGAGGACTTATCGTCCTTGAATCTGTGAGCATCAAACTCTGTGTCCTCTTGGGGTAACTCTCTAGCTCTCTTGGCACCCCCTTGCCTCTCCTGGAGGTGCCTGCTGCATTAACCACCTTAGTATGGGCCATCTGCAAAACAAAATTAAACCAAGATCATTTTTATGCAAATAATAGATTGACTCATAATTAATGAAATTAAGTGGCCAATTTAAATAAGAAATCAGAGTACTCATCCAATCAAGCACTTTCACTAAATCTTGATTTTAAAATTACCCAATGCCAATTTATTAATTTATTAAGAGCATGCTAAAGTGATCAATTAAAGCAAGTCCTAATTAATTACTAAACAGGGCATTAAAATGGTAACAAAATCATGCTAAAAAATCATGTTATCAGCAACATGCAATAGGGCACAATTATTCATGCATGGTCATGCAAAAATATGAAACAAACTTAGCATACATGCACCAAACAAAATAACTTTCAACAATTCATTGAGCACTTCAAAAACTACCACCTAAACATACCAAAACACATCATCATGCATACAATAGTAATAAGCAGACTAAACTAAGACTTTATTGACAAATCTTCCTAATTTAAGGGGTCTCAAGATCCTAAATCTTCTACCCTAAGGTTCTGCTCAAATAAATGAAAAACTGAAAATTTTAATCGGTGCAAACTAACTAAAACAGTAAAAACATACCTGGTGTAGTGTCAAAAGTTGAAAGGAAGGAGGTTTGGAAGTAAAAAGGTCAAGGGAAGGTTAAAATTTCAGAGAAAACTAAGTTCAGGAGTTGAGGGAAGGCAAAAGTGACCTTCCCTCGCTCCAGAATTCAAATAAATGCTGGAGCGGGAATGTGCGCTCCACTTTCGCTCAGCGAATGTGGGACGCGTGCTTCATAGAATTTGAAGCGTGACGCTTCACTTCACTTACGTTCAACGTAGGTGAAGCGCAAAAAACAGAATCAAAAGGGTTAATTCTGCGCTTCACATGCGCTCAACGCAAGTAAAGCGCAGAAAACAGAATTGAAATTCCAGTTTTATTTTCTGTTGTTTCCTAACTTTAAGTGTTTCACATCCTTTCCTTACTAAAATTAATCCTTTTCCTAACAATTTCTTATTCTACACAGGTATTGACTCTAATGCAAAAAAGCAAAAACAAAACAAAACAAAATAAAAATCAAAAACAAAGAAAAATAAAAAATAAAACAAAAAATACTGGGTTGCCTCCCAGGAAACGCTTGTTTAACGTCTTATAGCTCGACGCCTGGTTCACTTATGGTGGCCTCAATTGGAGGATGATGGTTAACTCTGTTCCAGTTCTTCCTTTTAGTTCCCATCCTCCATGCCAATTTCTTGTATTTTCATCACTTCCTTCACTGTCTTCCTTCTCATCTGATGTTGATCTTTTTCTCTTTTTAAATTTGAACTCCATGATAGACTCTGGCTGCTTCACTCTCATTCTTGGTTTCCTGAGAAATCTGGAAGCCTTTTTCTTCTTTTGCTCCACAATATCTGAGGGAGCTTCTTTCTTCCTTACTTTTGGCAGTTGTGATTCAGATTGAAATTGGTAGATCCCATCGGTATGATCTATCTTCAATTCTTCTGGAGTTTTCTGTACTTGGGGAATTCCTTTGTCTATATGAAACACAATGCTCTCATCTTTAGAGCTAATATGGTATTTCCCCCAATCAACATCCATTATTGCCTTGGCAGCTTTCATGAAGGGTCTTCCTAGAATTAAGGGGACATCAGTATCCTCCTCTTCTATTTCTACAATATAGAAGTCAACATCATATACAAACTTATCCACTCTGATCGGTAAGTCTTCAATTATCCCATACGGGCTTTGAGTGGACTTATTTGCAAGCAGTAACTTCACGTTGGCAGGCTTGACCTTTAAAGTTCCCAGCTTGTTAAAATATGATAGCGGCATCAAATTGATGCTCACCCCAAGATCCAATAAAGCATAGGTAACTGGTTGATTACCAATAGAAAGTGGTACAGTGAACTTACTTGGGTCAAGTGACTTACCTGTGGTGTAGACCTCTTCTGGTTCTTCTTCTTCTAAAACTGCTTCTGGCTTTTCCTCTTGTAGTCTTGTTGAACACTCTTCTGGGCAATCTCTTCTGTGGGCACTTGCTCTTCAAATATGATATTTTCTTCTATGTCGCTTTCCTCTATCTTGTTGCCATCAGTAGCAATCAAGTTGCAGTGCTCCTTTGGGTTTGTCTGAGTGTTTGCTGTAAAGTGGCCATTCTTATGTTCTGCCAACTCAGTTGCTAACTAGCCCACTTGTCTTTGTAATGACTTGATTGATGCCTCTGTGTTCTTCCTAAATCCATCAAAACCTTGTATGAAGGCATTAATCTTCTCTTCTAACCTGTTTAATCTGTCATGCGTAAATGTTGTTGCTGCTGGTATGGTGTCTGTCTGTTCCCTCCATTCTTCCCCCATCCAGAGTTGTTTTGCTTATTTCTCCATCCTTGTGAGTACTGATTGTTATTGTTGGAGAAATTTCCTTGCCTTCCCTGGTTACCCATGAAGTTGACTTGTTCGGCTTGATTTTCTTGGTAAGAGCAATGACCATTGGGATGGTTGCCTCCGCAAAAGTCACATATCAAAGGTTGAGACTGAGTGGGTTGGGATTGGACAACTTTCAACTGTTGAGGGAGTGCTTCTAACTGTTTGGTGAGTGCTTCTAACTGTCTTTTGATAAGCTTATTCTCTGCTAGAAGAGCATCATTACTGTTGAGTTCCAACACTCCTTTCTTCTGTAATTGAGCTAGATGTCGTCCAAACTGAGCTTGCTGATCATTCTGGGCAAAGTTGTCAATGATTGCGATTGCTCGCTCTGCATCCACTGATAATATAGTTCCTCCTACTGCAGCATCTATGAAAGATTTGGAATTTGGCTTAAGTCCATTGCAGAAAATGTTGAGTTGAGCAATGTCATCATAGCCATGGTTAGGAAATTTGCGCAGCAAGGATATGTATCTCTCCCAGGCTTCACATAGTGGTTCATCTGTTCCCTGCCTGAATGTGGATATGTCTGACTTGGCTTGTATGTATCTTCCTGGTGGGAATAATCTTTTCAAGAATTTGTCTTCAACTACTCCCCAATTGTTCAGACTTTGGTTTGGATGCGACTTCAGCCACTCCTTAGCTTTACCTATCAATGAGAAAGGAAATAAGCATAAGTATATAGACTTTAAATCACCTTCCTCAAAACCCACAGTGCCAATTAATTTGTAAAAGTTTGAGAGATGTGTATGTGGATCCTCATGATCCAATCCTGCGAATTGATGGGCACTGATAAGATTGAGGTGAGCAGCCTTCAACTCCAAGGACTTCGCTGTTACTAGTAGAACAATGCTTGAATAATGGCGCGGTTCTTGATGCATGACATAATCTCCCAAAGTTCTTCTTCTTGGTTGTTCTTCTTCCATATTTTTGGTTTCTTCCTCAATCCTCCTTCTTCTCCTTCTCTTGTTTCTGCTCCTGTTCCTCCTTGATGTCCTTTCTATTTCTGGATCAAATTGTAGCTGATTTGGGGACACCTGGCCTCTCAAGAGCATAAATCAAGAAAACTTGAAAAAGGGTAAGTGTGGAAGAGAATTTTTAATAATATAAAGAATAAAAAAGAAAATTTTCCTAAAAATTCCTAAAAAAATAAAAATCTAAAAATCCTAAGATAGAGTATATACAACTTGATAGTTAGACCTCCCAAGTATATACGAATTGATACACCGTTCCCCGGCAACGACGCCAAAAATACTTGTTAAAATTCTGGCAAGCGAACCAAAATTCCAGCAGTATAATAATAAGTATGAGTTATCGTATCCACAGGGAATGGTTCAACTCGTAATGATTAGTGATCAAACTATCAAGTAAGAAACAATTTTTAATGTTTGTTGTTGCGGAAATTAAATGCATAAAATAAATTGGAGAGTAGAGTAGAGTAAGATAGCGTTACTTGGATCAGGATTGAAGTTCGTATCATCACACCCCTTTCATATGTGAACCTCACTATTATTTATGAATATATTTCTATGATACCCTAGCCAAACTATATTATTTTACCCTGGTCTCCACAGTGATAAAATACTCATAAATAATTCATGCGGGTTTCCCAAGCGACAAATTACCCCGACTTTAAAGATCTACTTTTCCGTTTGTTAAAACTATCAATTCGCCCTGGTCTCCACAGTAACTACTATGAGTATTTTTACCAATCAGAGTTCAAGTTTCCTATCTCTAGGCTCCCCTAAACTCGCTATTGGTTCTATAGAACCACCTCTCGAATGCGCCCCATAAAACCAACCTATAACTCCGGCACACAGACGGAAGTTATGCATTAAGCAAAGTATAAAAATACCGATATCATAGAATAGGGATTCATAAACAATAAAGAGAATTCACATACATTTGGGGATTGAATCAACTACATTAAACCCTATTGGAGAGTTTAGCTACGCATGGTAGCCATACAGACCAATGAAGAAACTGTCACACTTTTCTTCAATCCTAGCGTTGCTATCTCGGCAGCCCTTCGGGGTCTCCTCTGGAGCTTTGAGCCCTAAACCCTAACTCTGCTAACTCCCTTTTGATCTTTGCAAAAGGTCCTACTTATAGACGAAAGAAAACTATCTGAAATCTGGAAGGAATCTGTTTGAAATTGCATTTTAAAAACTAATCTGTGTTTCTACGCTTCACTCTGCGCTCAGCGCAAGTAAAGCGCAGATTCCAGAGAGCTTCGCTTCATCCTGCGCTCAGCGAAGGTGAAGCGTGAAACACGCTGCAGCCTTCTCTGTTTCCTCATTTAACAGCTTGATTTCTTCCTGATCTTATCCTTGTTTGCTTGGCTTTCCTTGTTTCCCTCTTTTTGGCTTGATTCTGTGTTTATTTTGTCTTTGAACTCAAATGGGGAAAGTTATCCGCAGAATCATTGTTTAAATGACTGGTGATCTTATCTTTATTTGCTCTCATTTAAACTCCATATCTGCAAAGCCTTTCCTCAAATGATGCTATCTTCTTTTCTCATTTAAATCTTGCCCATAAATCTGAAAAATCAACAGATTTTCTATTAAAATAGCCTCAAATTCAAATTCAAATTCAAATTAAATAAACACAATTTATACAATTGTTAATAAAAAGGGATTATTTTGGGGCATAAATTACTATTTTACCCTTGATAAGTGCAATAAAAATACAAGAATTTATTATATATTTGGCACTTATCAACTTGAAGGGGTTGAATATGAGGCAAAGGAAGTGGATGGAAATCCTTAAGGATTATGACTTTGAGCTTAGGTACCACCCGGGCAAGGCCAATGTGGTGCCTGATGCCCTGAGCAGGAAATCCCTTCATGAATCATTGATAATGGTGCATAAGTTAGAGTTGGTGAAAGAGTTTAGAGACCTGACCTTAGATGTGAATTTTAGGACTGATAATCTAAGGTTGCATAGGATAGAGATTACCAGTGAGCTGAGGACCTAGATTAGAGAGGCCCAGAACTTAGATGTAGAACTCCAAGATAGGAAGGGGCAGCCAAGGTTTACTGAGTCAAGTGATGGGATGATTCTCTTCCAATGGAGGGTTTGCGTCCCTAAGGGGGTAGTCTGTGGCAACAGATTTTGGAGGAAGCCCATAGGAGCAAGTTCACAGTACATCCTGGAACTACCAAGATGTATCAAGACTTAAAGAGGATGTTTAGGTGGGCAGGAATGAAGAGGGAAATAACAGAGTTTGTCTTTAAGTGCCTGGTTTTCCAACAGGTTAAGATTGAAGCCCATTTCATCCTCCCGCATTCACATGCTCAGCCTCTTCATGGTTCCAGTGCTCCGACCCGTAACTAGCTCATTTCGATTCTACCTCACGCTGTCGCCGTTGGTCATCATAAGCATTGTTGCGATCTCCACCGCCACACCGCCATGGCATGGTTCATCCCTCTCCACCTATGTTGTAGTGTCGCCACCATCTCTTACTTTGTACCGTCCAGGGCCTCTATTGTTGAGCGGCCGCCATCATCTATTCATAACAACATGACACAGGTTGGTCACAACGCGTGACGAAGAATGGCTCACAGTGTGCACGACTGACGGAGGACTGGCTCGGCAACACCAATGTCCTTCATGCAACAACTTAGATGGCTGGAAATCGAGTTCTTAGGGGTTACAGTTTCTAGATCAGAGAAAGTTAGGAGACTTGATGCACTTTAGAATAACACCCTTTTTCCATAATTCCATAATTAGGGTTAAATTGGGGTTAATTAGAATTAATTATAGTTAAATAGGATTAATGTTTAACAAGTTATTCCACATAGGATTAGTGAGAGCCATGTAGAAATGCTCACTAGGAGAGAAGGTTGACACATCAGCACTAAACCACAAAGCTAATTACAGGGAGGGATGATTTTTAAACTAAAAAAATTGGAAGGATGCTATTAAAAAATTACGGGGAGCAAAAGAAGAACTCCCTAATCTTATAAAGACTAAAAATATTTTTTACCCTTTAATTTTCATAATTTTTTCGGCCGATATAAGGTGTGTGCCGGTGCTTTTACTAAAAATAATCAAAATTTTGACATACTAAAATATATTTATTAGATGATATAATATAATAATCTGATGTAATAAAATAAAAGTCCATATAGGGTGGTTCAAAATATAAGTAAATTTCAATTAATTTCACCCTATTTAATGAAATCATCCAAAATACACTTTATTTAATTCTGATTTTATTTTCCAATTACTCTATTTAATTAACCATGTATACTATTTCCACTTGAAATTGGTTCTAATAAAATTGAAGTCTTCTATGAAGGGTAATTTAAAGGAGACCACATTCTCTTTGGACAGGTCCAATAGGAAAGAGAGTAACACTCACACACAATATATAGTGCCCACCTAGCAAGTGGGGCCCGCATATTGTGTGTAACTCTCTCCAACAACCGGAGAGGATCTCCACCAAATTCAGAGAATGCAATTCATTTTTTATGATATTAAGAAAATTAAATGAGGTTAACTAATTTTTTTTAATTATTTTTGCTTATATTCGAGTTCAGAGTTTTAATTTTCCACTATCAATTTTTACAAAGGAATACTACCAGTGTCCTTAGATAGAACACTTATTAAGGAATAATTTTTTTATTAAATCATATATCATTTAATATTATAAATGTAATTAATATCATGATTTTCAATAAAAATATTTTTCTATAGAGTTTGTTAATTCCTTAATTATTATCCTTAGGAAACTGGAACCCTCTTTTATATACATTAAATGCGTTGATCTCATGTATTTTTATTTTAACTTAATTTTTTGAAAAATTTCTAATTATCTTTTTTTAAGGTAGCGTTTAATAGACACTTCAGAACGAAATAGAACATATGTGTTTTGTTCCTGTTTGATGAAATTAAAAGGGAGAACAAAACGGGACACATGATTAACATAATGGAACACTTTTGTTCCCTAGAAAAAGGTGGAACCAACTGGAACGGAATAGAACATTTTATTAAACATTTTTAATGACAAAATTTCCACTCCTTATCTTTATAACCCTTTCACTGCACACCTAACTAAAAAACAAAACCGTTGCTGCAATCTTTTTTCGCCATGCACTGTTCGCTGCTCTTTTTTCCCACTCCCTGCACTGTTCACTGCTCCCGCTGCATACAAGGACAAAACATGTTTATTTTTATTTTGCTTTTCTATTTGCATAATTTGAATTACTGATCATTTGAATTATTGTATTTTGCTATTTACATCATTTGAATTATTGAACATTTAAATTACTGTTCTTTTCCCCATTCAAATAAAGAGGATGTTGGACTATAATAAGAAAAATTGAGATATTCAAGTTACATATTATAGGAAAGGAGAGACAATTAGTAGGTATGTTCAAAATGTCTTATATGCTATTTTTTCACATTATTGTTATGATGAATACATTTATTATTTTTTTTTTATAGTTGAGGGGGCCAAAGTCCCAAAGGAGAAACAAAGCTAACTATGGGAAACTAGTCGATGAAAACTAACACCACGACAATCCTCAATCAGAAAGCTATACAAAGAGGCAGAGGCTTCCTGAAAGACAATAACACCTAACTACTTACAAGTGGAATTTTTAATATTATTTTTTTATTTGTAACCTTTTTATATAGTAATAACAATATTTTTAAGTTAATTATATTTTATAAATTATATTTTAACAAATATTTCATATTTACGTATTTAGAAAATAATTATAAAATATTTTATAAAATATAAATATTAATATATTAATAACTTTTAAGAATATTATATAACAATAGTCATAAAATAGCAAATTTGAAAAATGTTCTATTCTGTTATGTTTAGTTTTTTTATACTCAATCAAACATTAAACAGGATAAGGATATATATTTAATTAAAAATGGTGTTTTGTTATGTTCAACAAGCACCAAACGCAGAATATAACACATGGTTTTGTTCTATTTTATTGTTACCAAACATGGTTATAAATACATTATTGTTCTATTCTATTCCGTTTTGTTCTGTTCCATTCTATCCTGTTCCACTACCAAATGCTATCTAAAAGATTACTTTTTGTCTTTATCTAAAATAATTTCATTAATATTTTAAAGATTATAATGCTAATAGCCCATTGCAAAAATTGTTTTGATAATTGCCAAACTTAAAAATACAGAGAAATCCTAAAGATCGAGTGTCTTATGGCTACTAATTAAAGAACTAAAATTATAATTTTTTTATTAGATTATGCAGTATTTAATATTATAAACATAAATCAATGTAATGATTTTCAATAAAATATGTTATATATAAATTTCTTAATTAGTATTACTCGTTAATCGAAAAAAAAATCTATTTATACATGTAGAAAACAAACTTAATTAACGATGAAAATTATGTGTAGTTGAACACCAACAACTACAGACAATAGTGAGTTTTTGTTAAGAAATAAAAAAAATATCTTGGGAATATAATTCATTCATTCGAAATCTCAAAAGCCATATTTAGTTTTCCACTCAAACCTAAATGATTTTTTTATAACCTATACGTACTACATTGTTTAGGGTAAAAAATTTAAAGTAATTTTTTTATTAAAATATATAATATTTAAAGTTACCAATATAAGGAGTATTGATCAATGTAATAATTTTTAATAAAAGATTTAAATTTGTTAACTTTTATCCTAGCAATATTACATGGACTATAGACCCTTGCCTTTCAAAGAAAACTATCTTAAAAAACTGATAAAAATGCTTAACCTTAAAATAAATTAGTTAAGACCAGGGGTGTAAGTGGATCCGATCCAACCCGCGAACCCAATTGACCCAACCCAACTCGAAGGATATTTAACGGTTCGATCGGGTTTCGGTTCGGACATTTTCTTTCAAACCCAATCTGAATCGGTTCGGGTCTCGGGTTTGCCTATCTTGAACTCGAACCAAACCAAACCAAGAAATGAAGCCTTAATCTTATTTCATTTTCCTTCCCATAGAGAACAAAAATAGGCGCAACGGCAACACAAGCAGGGGTGGTTCCCTAAACCCTATTTCATCAGCTCCTCTCATTTTATGTTTCCTTATTTCTTTTTTTTGTTTTCGTGTTATATTTTAATTTCATGTCACCTTCCACATTTTTTTTAGAAAAAGGAAAAATGTTCATGACCGGATGACCCAACCCGAACATATTCGGGTTGGTTTGGGTCGGGTTACTCACCCAAAAAATTCAAAACCCGAACCAACCCAACTCACCATCATTCTATCGGTTCGGACTTGATGTCACCTCAAACCCGACCCGACCCATCCCAATTACACCCCTATGTTAAGACTGCACACTTGTCTTTTGAATTGAAGTAAGCACTATATAACAAATAAATAAATAATATAATTAAGAAACCCAGGTCAATAACTCTTTAATTTTTTAACATCTTCTTAATTTGTGGTTAAGAGATAAAAAAATAAATTGAAATGCCTTTCGAAATCTAAAAGCCATGTTTAGTTTTCCACTCAAACAACAATTTTTTTGAAAATGTCTTTGGTTTTTGGAGCAAGAGAAAAAAAAAAATCTCTTATCTGGATTGGATTGAAGTGAGGAGAGGAATATCTTACTTGTCAAATTTGTGTATACTTTTGATTCCACGAGGCTGTCTTTTTGACAATACCATTACATTTCCAATAGCTAAGGTCCAAGTCTTTCTGGTCTTTCTATTGCAATCAAAGGCTTGGAGGAATTTATAGAACCAAAAGTTACTGCTTTGGATAGAATATAATATTATACGCAAGTAAATTATTGCGAATATAACATTTCTTTCGTGACCTCTAATGATTATAAGTGGGCAAAATTGGGAGCATAACGATGACATAATTTCAATATATATATCACCCAAAACAAAGCAAAAGGGGTGGTGCTGATTAATTAACTAACATTTTTATGGCGTGTAATGTATGAAAAATATATTTATTTTTAAAAATAAATAAATGCATTAAAAAGGTTTAGGGGATTAAGGTTTCATAAAAAAAAAATTCTATGTAAATATTATTATTTAATTGATTTGTATAAGGGATTTAATCTGATTGTTTATTTGTTTATATTAAAATATATTTAGTTTGAATTTGAATTATTAATTTAAAAAAATAAATTATTTTAATCATATTATTTAACCAGTAATATTTTATATAATTTCAAAATTATAATATTGTTTTATATAGTTGAATAATAATTAATTATCATCATCTTCAAATTTTTATATTTGATCATTTATTCTTTTAAATATTAATTAAAAAATATATATTATTAAATAATAATAATAATATCTTGACTATAAATTGAAAAGGATTCGATTAAAAAAAGATTGAAGATTATAATCATGAATATTTATATTTTATAACATCAATTTTTTAGTGATTGAAAAAGATTTGATGGAATATTAAAAATAATTTGTAAGGAAAGTGTCTGAAAGACTCTTTAAGAGAAAATATAAAAAAGATACATAACTTTTTAGTTGAGAAAATAAAGAGGATGAATACCTCACTCTAAAAAATAATGTCTCAAAATTATAATAATATAATGAAGATTTGATGAGAGGATTTGATTTTGTTAAGGCTTTAAGAATTAAACTAATTCAACCAAAATAAAAAGTTAAAAGTTAAATAATAAAAATTATTTTTAAAAAATACATTGCATTAATATTTGAATTTAAATTTTGTCCAAGTAGAAATCTGCAGTGACTAATTTCGATGAACTCATACGGTGGTTGACGGAGGAGCACGACTGTGGTGTACCTGCAGGGACTTCGACGCTCAAGTCAGAAAGTATTCCAGCAGAGTTTCAATATTTGAAATGAGAAAGCGTACCTAATTCTCTGCACTGTGTTTATTTATAAGTAAAATTAGGCGGGAAATTTTATTATGCAGTTGTAACAAAATATGCATTGTCAGTCCACGCGTCCACTCGAGGTGTTGTCCACGCGCTCAGTGTAAGATTTTGGTCCCGAGCTGTTAGTCCCAAGGTATCACGAGATAGTGGCTTCCGAGATGGTGTATATCCGAGATCTATGTTGTCACTTTTAAGTCGGATATCCATATAAAAGACCTCGGGTTGCTATGTTCTAGGTCGGTAGAGGTTGATACGATTTCACTGTCTAAAACTATAACGGGCTTGATAAGGTAGCAATGACCGAGCTGGAAGTCGATCTAGAACAGTTGCCCCCAAGTCGAATGCTCTGGGTGAGAGGATCCAACTTGCAACACCATTTTCGACTATAAATACTTGTTGTCGTTTCATATTCTGATTAATGGATGTGACAGTTGATTACCATCATAGGACACACGTCACGATCTTGGTAAATTGGGCCCGTGGGCCTGGACACGTGTCATTATCTCAAATGATTAACGATTACTCAAATTTTTCATATAAAAGGGTGCATTCGTCATTGAGCAACCGTTTGCTTGTTCATTTTCTGCAACCCGAGATCTCTCCTTCTAAACAGTAAGACATTTGCTCCTGCGAACAGTAAAGGTTCATCTTTTATGCAACTTATGGCTTGTGAACTTCTCAACTTCCTTCAAGCGTTTTGTGTTATATTCCTACCTCAAGGTATCCTCGGGTCCTATCCCCATATTTCATTTATCGTCACTTGTATCTAGTGGGAGATGATTACTAGGGCTAAAGTTAGGTCTGTTGCGCTGAATAATAATAGAATAGTGGTTTCTGATGAAGCCGAGGATCCCAATATTAAGAATCTATTGTTGAGCTGAAAACGTTCAGTGGGTTCATCTGATTCCAATACTGAACATATTGACTTTGTCGGCCAGTTGGACCCCGCAACAACTTAGTAGGAGTTTCCAACCCTAAATAAATCAAAGTTCTAAAAAGAGCGTTGCCAATTAGTTTAGGTCGGGATGTTTCCGAGGTAGAGATCGCTAAATTTGTCGGGGTAGTCCGGTTCTATTCCTATCTAGTTTCATCATCTTCAGATTCTGACGATGAAATATTGGGACTTTTGGACAAGTCCGAGATGGGTAAGCGGAAAATCCATACTTCACCCTCTACCGCATTTCCAGTCCCTGTGCACTTGTCGCCGATGACATGGGTGGATACGGAAGCTATCGGGACCCCGTACTGGTACAACTCGGAAGAAGAATTGGAGCTGGCGTTTGGTCATGTTTATTGGGTCAAGGAAGATCACGAGGAGGAATGGGAACTTGAACTTCTAGGGGAAGAAGCTCGAATTTTCGCTCAGGGTGATTATCATGACAACCTCTTCTTGTCGATGTATAAGACCTTGTTCGAAGATTTGGGATTTCGGCTTCCTTTCTCTGACTTCGAAGTCGGTATACTCTAGTTTCTTCAGGTTGCTCCATCACAACTTCATCCTAATGCATGGGGATTCATTAGGAGCTTCATCGTGCTATGTTCCGTTCTGAACCAACCATTATTTGTGGATGTGTTTTTCCACATGTTTCGGCCTCTAGTGATGAAGGATGGTGACAAATCTGTTACAACTGCATAACATAATTTCCCGCCTAATTTTACTTATAAATAAACACTTTGTAGAGAATCAGGTATGCTTTCTCATTACACATATTGAAACTCTGCTCGAATACTTTTTGACTTGAGCGTCGGACTCCCTGCAGGTATACCACCGACGTGCTTCTCCGTCAACCACCGTACGAGTTCACCGGAATCAGTCACTGCAGATTTCCACTCGGACATTTGCGCCGTCTGTGGGGAACGAAGCTTGTTTCCTATTTTATCATCCTTTCTTTCAAGTTGTCCGGAGTTTCCTCAACAAAATGATTACTACTAGGAGCACTACCAATGCCGCCGGATCTGGTCACCGTAGCTCAGTAAGCGTCGCCGCAGACACTATTGGTCCCTCTAGCAATCGCCAGAAGTCTCCTCCAGCAACAATTGTCATAATGGCTGGTGGAATCCCATCTGTTGTTTCAGTTCTTGGAGCTCACGTTGTGGCCTCTGCCGTCGGAGTTTCAATTGTCAGTGGCCACGCACCTCCGGCTGTTCCACATCCTTAAAGCCAGCCTCCACCTGCTGCCTTACCGGGACACCTTACACGTCAGGACTTGGTCAATTTCATCCGTCGTCAAGATTTTACTTTGAACGATTATGCTCTCCGGATCCAGAGGTTGCAAGCACAGATTGAAGCGTCTACTGCACGCGAGGAAGAACAACTCTCACAACGACGACAAACTCCACCTCAAGCCAAAAATTCACCTCGTATTGAGCGACCTCCATCTCCATAACCTTCATTGCAATCTGCCCATGCATTATCATGACCACGGGCTCCACCTTCTCCAGCACCTCTTGGTTTTCAACCAGAATTGACTCCTCAGCTTCATGATGACGAGGTAATTCAAGTGGTTATGCCATTTTCGTAATGTATAATGCTCTTTCCTATTGATAAAAGTTTTGAGAAAGTACTTGTTCCGGAGTTGTATGACGGTATGGGAGATCCTCTGAAACATTTAGATGTTTACGAATCTGCTATGTCCATCCGTTATGCATCTGTCCCGATATTGTGCCGCGTGTTTCCTCTATCTCTAAAGAAAATTGCCTTGCGTTGGTTCCAAACTTTACCACCTAGATCTATCAAGTCCTGGAATGATTTGAGTTCTAAGTTCATTACCAGTTTTACAACAAGCAATGTCTACGCCCCACCAAGTGAAAGGACAAGGAGATGATATCGACGAGAGCTCCTCAAGAGGGGCACGAAATATGTCGGAATTCTTCTGACATGATTCACACTTCTTTACGTATTCCAAGTTAAAGAACCACTGCTCCTGAAGTATTTAGAAAAGGTGAAAGAATTGCTTCAAAGCTTCTCCGAGATTGAAATTGTAACGCCCTAATTTCTGAACTCAGAAATAATGCCCGTTGGAGACACTATTCCCGAAGTTCTTGAAATCATTTCGTTAAATTTCCGATATCGTCATACATTAGCTTAAGCCAAAACAAGACAAACGTTAAAGACCTTAAATAAGTGTGAGACCTACTTAAGTTCAGGGAAGAATTCACACTTAGAGAAGTGGGATTCATTGAACTCATACCGGAAATCCGGCAGAGTCTCCCCTAAAAACCGGACAATTACCAATTTCAGCTTAACCTGAAAATCAGCAAAAACCAGTACAATTCAATAACATGAATACTTTAAAACTCATAATTAAGCCTCCATGGCTAAAAACATGATCATGCGTTTATACATCATTAGATCAATTATCCACAAATATAATTGAACTAATTTCTATTACAAAGAACTTCCATTGCGGAATAAAACTCAGCTCCTTCAACACCTTTTTCCGTCATATCACTTGGAATTTCTTGCACAACTAAAATAAATCCTCGAAACGTGGGTGGGGTGAGATAATAATCTCAGCGAGTATAACTAAACATGCATAAAGTGTGGGGAAGATCAACTTAACTAACTACTATAAAGCTAAATATCATACTAAAATTCATATCAATTAAAGATAACTAACATAACATATTCATAAACTTAATACTCAAGTCATTACAATGCAATAATAATGCAACTCACTGCTGTGCCCAGCAGGCATGAACTTATTACTGAAACTGGAGTTAGACCTGAGCTCAGACTACGGGAAACGTCTTTCCCGGGGACGTATCCCACCCAAAACTGGACCGAAGTCAATATCTTTACATAATCGATCAATTTCTTAACTCACAGCACAAGGCCGACTTAATTAACTCATGGTCGAAACCGGTAAACATGAATTGATAACCCAAAACTAGAATTTCGAGTATTTCGAGTGTTTCGAAAACTTTCGTAACTTTTGTAACTTTCGTAACTTCGAAATCCAAGGGATTTATAATCAATTCCTAGCATGAGTTATTCAATTCCAGCATAAACTTCATCAATTCAATCATATTAACTAATTAGAAAGGGAATTAAAGAGGTAGGGTTCATACATTAAGCATTTCGTAATCTCGCTATTTTCGTAAATCTCGCTACCCTAAGGTTTTCCACGAAACAACCAACCAAACTACTCAAAGTCATGCATACATTACTAATCTAACCACAATTATCATATAAAAGAGGGATTAAAGAGTAGGGTTCATACATTGGGGAGAAATCAAACTCAAAGAGAAAAGTGGGTGTGTGAGTTATACTCACCAATCCTTGGGAATCAAGACTAGGATGGAAGATTGAAGTGTTTCACTTGATGATTCTAGCTCCAAATTCCTTCCTAAGCTCCCAAATCAGCTTTCTCTCACTAGGTCCACACACTCTCTCTCTAAAAAGCGTGAAGGAAGAAGAAGAAAATAGCTCCCTTCAGATTCTGCATGTCCGAGTATTTATACTGGACAGCTGGTAATCGATTACCATAGTGCTGTAATCGATTACCAGAGGTAAAAATTACACTAGAAAACGTTTCTGGAAATCTGGTAATCGATTACAACCCTTGGTAATCGATTACCAAAAACTCAGCCCTCAGGTAATCGATTACGTAATCGATTACACAAAATTCAGCTCTCGGGTAATCGATTACAACCTGTGAGTAATCGATTACCTAAAAACTAGCTCTCGGGTAATCAATCGATTACAAACTCCCTGTAATCGATTACCAGAACCCAAAACTCTTCATTTTAACCTGAAATAGAATTCTAAGTTAATTTCCATAATCCCCACTCAACCTCTAATTACCAAACACAATAATCTTATTTCTAACCTAATGAGTTATTAAAACTTCTGGTTAAGGCTAATACTTGGTCTTATACTTGAGTTTTAAATCATAGCTCCTCAATTAAAATTAATCTCTTAACTTATTTTCCTTTAATTACTAATACTTAACCCTCTTATTTTCAGCCTAATAAGTTGTTTAAAGTTTCTAATTTTCCGGATGTTACAGAAATAATTCACATTTCCTGAGAAAGAATTTCAAGGGCAGATATTCTATCCAAATTAGCAAGCACAAGATCTTCCGGGAACAAAAAGTCTGTGATTCAAGAGGTAGTTCTACTCCTGACAGTCGTGTTAACAGTTGAAAATCCTGATTGTTGGTTTTTCGACATACAACAATATTTGTCAGCCAGAATCTTACCTTCCGACGTCACATTGGCAAAACGCGTCCGACATCAAGCTGCTCTTTTTTGTATAATTAATGGGATATTATACCGAAGAGGTCTGCTTCAACCATTATTAAAATGTATTGGTAAGGAAGGGAAGACATACGTTTTAGCTGAGGTTCATGAAGGCGTCTGTGGGCATCATCCCAGAGGGAAATCTCTAGCTCGAAAAGTACTCCGAGCAGGATATTATTGGCCAACTTTGGAAGCCGATTGCATGGAATACAGAAGAATGCCAACATATTTCGTGCCTCTCCCGAGGAGCTCTCGTCGATATCATCTCCTTGTCCTTTCTCTTGGTGGGGCGTAGACATTCTTGTTGTAAAGTTGGTAATGAACTTATATCTCAAATTGTTCCAAGAGTTGAAAGATCTAGGAGGTAAAGTTTGAAACCAACGCAAGGTGGTTTTCTTTAGAGATAGAGGAAACACGCGACACAATATCGGGCCATATGCATTACAGATGGACATAGCAAATTCATAAACATCTAAATGTTCCTGAGGATCTCCCATACCGTCATACAACTCTGGAACATGTACTTTCTCAAAACTTTTATCAATAGGAAAGAGCATTATACATTCCGAAAATGGCATAACCACTTGAATTACCTCATCATCATGAGGCTGAGGATTCAATTCTGGTTGAAAACCAAGAGGTGCTGGGGAAGGTGGAGCCCGTGGTCGTGATAGTGAATGAGCAGATTGCACTGAAGGTTGTGGTGATGGAAGTCGCTCAATCCGAGGTGAATTTTTGGCTCGAGGTGGAGTTTGTCATCGTTGTGAGGGTTGTTTTTCCTCGTGTGCAGCAGATGCTTCAATATGTGCCTCCAACCTCATGTTAAGTGATAATCCAAATAACCTAATTACATAATCCATTAAAATTCATAATAACTAAACAACGGAAGACTAATAATCAAGTAACATGTTGAAGTTAAATTAACCAATAATACAAGGTCTCATATTATCTCAATAACTAAATCCTAAAGGCAATTATAACTATTAAAATTCATTCTTGGCCAAGAAAACCTCTCAAGACTCGAATTCATCCTAGGCATCTTGCATATCTAAACATAATAAAATTTGTACGAAATTAGAGTCTCAGTGAGCATGATCATGCATGCAAGTGTAGGTTGGGCACATGAATTACATACAACAATTATCACATATGTATAAGGCATTTCATATAATCATTGCAATAATGTTAACATAACACATCAATTATGCAAAGGAGTCTTATCACTTAACATGAGGCAGGACTTGAGCTCAGAGTCATAGCAAAGAGCGTCTCCCTTGCGGTCATATAGACCTCGTCATTTAATAGTCATGTCTTATTGAACACATGGAATTAATATAATGTATTACTTTAAACCTTTTGGTCCAAGACCCGTGAGGCCGAAGCCGAGTTTTTAGTTTAACCTTTTGGTCCAAGACCTGTGAAGCCAAAGCTGAGTTTTCTATTTAACCTTTTGGTCCAAGACCCAAGTGGCCGAAGCCAATCATAATTATTATTATTAGGATGGGTAACATGAGCATGACAGTAAAACTTCAATTCATAAAGCAATATGAAAATCATGAATCACATTATATGCTCATAGGAGTCAATATATTATATGCAATTTACATCACCTTAATAATCAAACCCTAAGGCTACGACATTCCAATCACATTACAATTTAGACATTTCCACACGAGAACATAATCAATCACAATCATAAACTAGAATAGGGTGAAAGGGTAAGGATTGTGTAGAGAGATTTAAACAAGATGATCGTGAGTGGGTGGATTATGTAACGCCCCAACTTAGGACACTTACCCCCACCCGCTTTTGGGCTTACCAGGCTTACCATGTCCAATGGGCGCGTTAACATAAGTTTCACCACCCCCTGAAGTGGTTTATTACCCTAAAGGGAAACCTCCGTGGATTTGAACCCAATACCTCTGTGGATTTGAAATTTACATGGCATATTCACATTTGAATTAAATAAACAAAATTTAAAAATATTTTATTAAATCAATATAATAGTTAATAATACATTTAATTATATATTTAATAAAAAATTAAATATTAGTTTGAAAAATAATTTAATTTCACATTAATTGATTGAAAATATATATATAAATTTATTAAAACTCAAACAATTGATGTTTGAAATTTATATTGAGAATTTGAATTGAAATTAAATAAGAAAAATTTAACTATATCTAATTAATTCAACCAGATCTTTAGATAGATATTTAAAAAAATCAAATAAAAAATTCAAATTTAACTATATCTAAATTGATTGAAAATTAACTTTAATTTATTGAATCTAAATTAATTTATAATAATATAGTGTTTCAAATAAATTAATATCACATTAATCAATAATATATAAATCAAACTCGAAATATTTAAAGTTATTTCGAATTTTAACAACCAATTTGAAAATATAAATTAATGACTAAAAAGTTTAATATATTATTATGATATAATCATGTAATTCAAAATTAGAAAATTTAAACTAAAAATAATATTTTTAATTCATATAAATAAAAAAAAATAAATTAACATAAATTTGGAAATAATTAACATTATAATCAAGCGTATATATAGTACTAAATGTGAAAATTGTAAGGTCCAAGAATCCTCCTAAGTGGTTATAATGATGACAATCTATTAAAATTCACTTGTCATAATTCTGATTTTAAAGGAACTAATCATTTCACTTGAGTGTATGTTAAGAAGATACAGACAGGAATCTGCAAAAGATAGAACCAAAGTCCAGAAGAAAGCAATCAACACTTCATCAAGATGTAATAATTGTCTTCAACATATTCGAAATGACAATTTAATGAAGGAAAGCAAGAAAGCAATTGAGAAAATATAGAGAAAAGTTTTCTGTAATAAGATTCAAGAAGAACAAGGACTGCAGAAGATACAGAAGAAGCATGATTAATAAAATAAGAAGCATTCAAAAATTAAGAAAGGAAAGTCTGGATATTAAATAAACTGGACTAAACTCAATTCAGTTCTCAAAATCAAATTTCCAGACTTAGATCAAATTATAAGATATTAGAAGGAAGATTCATTTTTGCAGTAAGTGAAGAAGCAACACTTTGCCTTAAGAGTTCATGACTTCCTAAGCTTTCCATAGAAAAAGTCAAGCAAAATTATACTTTGAGGAGTTCAACAATTCTCATATGCCAGTGACATTCCTCTACAAAAGAAAGAAGGACTTTCTGCAGAAGGAATATGTTGTCAGGCATACTGCAGAAGAAGCATAATTCACTAAATTCTATTTTTCTCAAATCTATAGTTGCAGCTGAGTCAAATACATTTTCAATAATTTATGATGAGTAAATTATGACCTATGGTGTGCTCCCAGAAGAAATGGTTGCAAAATACACAAGCTTTTCTGTCTGCAAAAGATAGCGCCTCAGAAGGTGCAACCAGTCAAACTTAACAGCTGTTTGTGCAGAAAACAACTGTTACATGACAGGGACAGGTCAAGGAACACAGCTGGAGGTCCATGGAGTCCTCCAACGACTATTTCCTCCAATCTCATATAAAAAGAGAAGTTCCCTTCATGTTTCAATACACCTCTCTCCAGAAGAAGCCTAAATATTCAGAATTACAGTCCATATCTTCTGGAACACTTTCTCTCTCCTCAGATCTTTGAGTTTCTGGTTTTAAAAGTCATTGAGGGAGAGCTGGCTCATCACTTAGCTTCTGTTGTGCTTTAAATGCATTTATTTTGAGCCTTGTTCCTAATTTATTCTTCTCATATCTTTTGTAAACTCACAAGGAGGTTCCTGAGTGTTAATACCTCTTGTGACTGTAAGGTGTTAGTGTCATCTGAGAGGTGAATGGAGATACAGTGAGATAGGTAGAGTAAAGAAGCTGCAAAAGGTGCTCTACAGTATTTTAGTGGCTGAATCTTCTGCAGGAGAAGCTGCAGTAAGCATTAAGCCTCAAGTGTGTGTTAAAAAAGGTTGATAAGGAGCCTGAAGAGGCTGCAAAAGAATACTAGTGGTAAGGTGTACCCAAGAGATCTGTAAACTGATATTTGAGTTAGAAAATCCTACTTGGTGTAGGGACTAGACGTAGCCTCAGGTTGGAAGAGGTGAACCAATATAAAAATCTGTGTGTGGAATCTTCTCTTCCCTACTCTCCTTATTTTATGATTGATTACATGTGCATAAAACCATTTTGAAAAATAATTAATACCTAAGTAAGTGATACTCGCAAGAGTTCCAATACTGGAACAATATCTTCTGCATACTGTATATACAATAACCTCTATCTTCTTGAGTGTAAAATTTTAATACTAAGCCAAGTCTTACTTGAGCAGATTAAGTATTAAAAGAAACTTGCAGAAAATTTAAAGTGATCACAATTTAACCCCCCTTCTTGTGATTAGAATTTCTACTTCAGAAATAATTTCAATGAATATATAACTAACATTTTATTCGAGGGTAGAGTTCTAAATGTGGAATTAATTTCAAGAAAGAGATAATTAAAATTTTATAAAGAAATCAATAAATATGTGTTATCATAAATTCATTTTTTATAAGATCATCCATAAGGATCAATAAATAAGCCACCCCACTTTACACACAACATCCATACTTTATAGGCAAAAGGAAATTCAAAGAACAAGTGTGACGTGGACTCTAACTCTTGATCACACCAAACACAGTCACCTTCCAAAACATGAATTATTTTTCTTTTGATTAAATTCTATTTGGTAGGAATCCTATTTAATATAGTTCTTCATACAAAACACGAAATCTTAGCTGGTACAAGATTGGACTAAAGGAATTGAGTCATTGGATTCTGCAAAAATGGACACATTTACAATAACATTATAAGCTGTCATAACAGAATATATACCCTCCGGATCAACACTCCACCTCCAACAATCTGGACGTTCCTCGGACGGTCGCACCGACTGTAGCTCTAGTGCAAGTCTTTGTAACTTATCCTTTTCATACTAAAATAAAAGTCAGCGTCAACTCCAATCCCATGACGAACCATTCTATTTCCAAACTAACATCTTAGCTAAATGCACATCCTTATTGTTTGAGATAATGAATAGTCTATGATACCGGTCATACAATGCGATATCACCAAGCCACACATCCTTCCAAAATAGTATGTCACTCCCATTTCACACTCTCCTTACACAAAAATTTGAAAACCAGTCAAGAGTAATGTCACTAGCGGTCTCAATTGACCATATATAAGTCACACCACCACTTGGACCCCTTATCCCTCCTCCCTCTCTCACGTACAGAGTTCTCCCCATAAATGGAAGAAAGAAACCTATGCCAAAGCCTCCTTTTCTCTACTAACCAACGCCACCTCCACTTGCCTAAAAGTGCTAAATTAAAAGCTTTCAAATCACGAATACTCAAATCCCCATGTTATTTTCCCGACATACATCCTCCCAAGCGACCCAAGGAATTTTATTCTTTTCTAAAGTCCCACCCCACAAAAAAGAAATGAAGAGTGAATTAAGTTTAGAAATAATATTTTTAGGAGCCTTGATAAAAAAGAAATGTGGGTTTGGAGTACCCCTTGTACTCCCTTTCAATTCCATTATCTTTGCTTAGAAAAAAAAAAAGATCAAAGACAACTCCAAACTTTTTACTAAAATGAAAGTATTTATTGTAATAAATATTTTCTTTTTAGTAAGAAGTTTCTATCTTTTATAGTGTTACGTACCCTCTTATATTGATATTATCAAAGTCGTTATAAATTTATTTTAATACAAAGTGAAAATTATTTTGAATTGATAAAAATTAAAAAAAAAATTATATTAAAATTTACGTGACATATTCCTATTGAAATTAAATCAAAAATTAAATTTTAAATATATATTATTTATTCAATATGATAGTTTTTGATAATATAATTCAAAATAAAAGTTAAGCATACATATTAAGTATATATTTAATATACAGTATATTGTTTGAGCATAATAATCAAATCCCTCTATGCAAATTTATTTTTAAAAATATCATTAAAAATCATGACCTGATTTAGTTTATATATTACTAATCTAGAGTCTATTTGTTAATTTTCACTTTATAATGAATTATAGCATATATAATTTAATAATTTTGAATGAAAAAATATGTTTAGTTTTGAAATTGATCTCCTTCGTGAAATAGTGTGAAATTAAAAAAATACATACTTAATTATTTATTTATTCTATTGAATGTTATATCTAAATATTTTTTATTTTTTTAGGGAGATAAGATTCATACTTCTATGAAGCACAATTATGTACAATATTTTCAACAAGTTCTTCACGTAAGAATATGTTATATTTTTTAAAATATCTTAGTTTGTCAATTAGAACTTATATGCTTTGTTTGGTAGTATTAGAGAAATAGGGAAGAGATAGAGGAGAATTTTAGGTTGTTTGGTGTGAGAGAAATAAGTGTGAAATGAGAGAGAAATATATTTTTAAGTTGTTTGGTGTGAGAGAAATAGGTGTGAAATGGAAGAGAGATAGGTGAAATTTAAGAGAGTAATGCATTTCTCTCCTATTTCTCTACAAATTTGGAGAGAAATACAAAGTTAGTGGGACCCACAACTTTTTGGCATTTCTCTCCTACTTCCCTCCTCCACCAAACAAGAGAAGTTGTCAACTTCTCTCCCACTTCTCTCCCCTCTCCCTATTTCTCCCCTACTTCTATGCAACGAAACAAAGTTTTAAGTGTAGGTTAACTACGCAAAAGTATAAGTTGAACTTTATGTTCACCACAAATCGTCTAAAATAATTTAAAAAAAATATTTCTCTTAATTCCTTTGTCCCTTTTCTTGACATAATGAAATGTCATGATGGTTGACACTTGATCAGTAACAACTTTATGGTTTAATTTAGTACATTTCAATAAATCATTTGTGGTCTCTTTTTATTACTACTTTTCCCCTTATCAAATAAATACATTTTTCTTTTTAGATGACATTGGTCATGTGATTCAGTAAAATTATAATATATTGTGGAAATAAATAAATTATAAAAATTATAAAAAAAAATTAATCATATAAATGTGGAAATAATTAAAAATTAAGTTATAAAAAATAATAATATGAATTATAACATCCCAAATTTCATGAAAAATAGTTGGGTTAAATGTGTTTTTAGTCCCTCAAAATTAGTCGAGATTTGGTTTTAGTCCCTGTAATTTAAAACCGGTGGTTTTGGTCCTTCAAAAATTGAAAATGCACCAATTTAGTCCTTATCGACAAAAAATCATAGCTAATCCGTAGCAAAACCTGTAGCAAAACAAGGCAATAAGGACTAAATTGGTGCATTTTCAATTTTTGAAGGACCAAAACCACCGGTTTTAAATTGCAGGGACTAAAACCAAATCTCGATTATTTTTCAGGGATTAAAAACATATTTAACCCAAAATAGTTTTATAAGTGAAATTAGAAGTGTAAGAGGTTTTGATAAAAGAAACTAGGTAAAAGGGGTTTAAAACTAAATTTAGGAACATAACTCTAGAGACCTCGCTTGAGTGAGAATATCAGAAAAAAAAGGAAAATTTTGGGTATTGATGTTCTCGCTTGAGCAAGAAACCTCTCACTCAAGTGAAAACGTTCCATAGGAGGTGGTGCTCTCTAGACAATTCTCGCTTAAGCGAGGAGAGCCTCGCTTGAGCGAGAATGGTCCAGGAAATGGGTTCTCTCTGGAAGATTTTCGCTCAAGCAAGGAGGCCCTCTAGAGGGTTTTTGTCTTAAGCGAGGAGGCTCTCGCTTGAGCGAGAACGCGTAAACATAGGCATTTTAAAAGTATCGCTCAATGGAGAATAAGTGATTTCAATTTTTAAAAACATAATTTAGGGTTCATTTCTCATAACCCAAAACACTTTCTTGCCCTAGAGAGAGAAGTTAGAGAGAGTGTGTGCCAAGCTTGGATTGGAGGAGGAGAAAGAAACAAGGATCTCATCACCACACCTCAATCACTTCCCTTCCCTTTCTCTTGAGTTTGTTTTAGGTGAGTATAACTCACACACCTCCACAAATTTTGTATGAATCATCCCCAATGATTCCCACTCTTTTATTCCCTCTTCTTTTGACTTGTATTGGGTTGATTGATTGTACTCTCTATGTTTTTGCATTTTGCATGGTTTGCATTTGCTTAGGAGCATGAGCTAGGGTTATTCCAAGTTAGGGCTTTGCTCATATTCATGATTATGCTGTGTATGTAATAAGTGCAAATTATATGATATATTCTTGTATTTTTACTGCACTTATCAAGGGTAAAATAGTAATTTATGCCCCAAAATAATCCCTTTTTATTAATAATTGTAATAATTCTGTTTATTTAATTTGAATTTGAATTTGATGCTATTTTAATAGAAAGTCTGTTGATTTTGCAGATTTATGAGAGAGATTTAAATGAGAAAAGAAGATAGCATTATTTGAGGATAGGATCTGCAAGTTTGAAGTTTAAATGAGAGCAAATAAAGATAAGATCAGAAGCCATTTAAACAAGGATTCTGCGGATAAGCTTCCCAATTTAAATTCAAAGTCAAGATAAACACAAAATCAGATCAAAAAGAGGGAAACAAGGAAATCCAAGCAAACAAAGATAAGATCAGGAAGAGATCAAGCTAAAAAGGGAGAGAATCAAGAGAAGCTGATCGAGAAATTCACTCCACCTGCGCTCAGCGCAGGTGAAGCGTAACTATCAGGATTCCTCTCTGGATCCTGAGCTTCAGATGCGCTGAGCGCAGGAACACAAATTTGTTTTCAAATCTAATTTCAAAACAGATTCCTTCCAGATTTCAGATAGCTTCCTTCATCTATAAATAGGACCCTTTGTACCGATCATAAGGCAGCTTTTAGAGAGACGACAGAGCAGAAGCAAGGGCTAGAGAAAGTGACAGTTTCTCCGTTGGTTTGTAATGGCTACCATGCGTAGATAAACTCTCCAATAGGATTGAATGTAGTCAATTCAATCCCCAATTGTATGTGAATTCTTTTTGATATTTATGAATCCATATTTTTATAATATTGGTGTTTTTATTCTGTGCTTAATACTTAGCTTCCGCCTGTGTGCCGGAGTTATAGGTTGGTTTTATGGGGCGCATTCGGAAGGTGGTTCTATAAAATCAATAGCGAGTTTGGGGGAACCTAGGAATAGGAAACTTGAATTCTGATTGGGTAAAAACGCTGATAGTAGTCACTATGGGAACCAGGGTGAATTGATAGCGTAAACAAATAGATCTTTAATCCAGGGTAATTTATCATTGTGGGAACCAGGGTAGATTATTTCTGAGTATTTCATATTTGTGGGAACCTTTGTGAAATAACTTTAATTTGTGCTAAGATGTTATAATTGTATATTCATAAATATTATTGGGGTTCACATACGAAAGAGGTGTGATGAGACGAAGTTCAATCCTAGTCCAAATAATTGTTTCTATCTCTCTCATTTAAGTTCAATTTTTATTTACTTTCGCAATTCAACAACCAACAACCGTATTCTCACTTGATAGTTGTGACCACTAATCTTTATAAATTGAATCGTTCCCTGTGGATACGATACTCTTTACTTACTATTATACTGCTAGAATTTTGGTACGCTTGCCAGAATCTCATCAAGTATTTTTGGCGCCGTTGCCCGGGGAACGGTGTATCAATTTTTAAAGACTCAGGAGGTCTATTCTATCAAGTTGTATATATTTTATTTTAATTTTTTAGGATTCTTATTTTTTTAGGAATTTTAATTTTTAAATTTTTTAATTATTTTGTTTAGGATTTAAAAAAAAAATTATTACTATTATATATAAAAAATTATTATTTTTTTTATAAAATATATATATATATATTGTTATTTTGTTCCTCTCTTCTGAGCTAACATTTGTTTGAGCTTCTTGATTATTGCTCTTGTGAAGACAGGTAACAGAAAAAGGGGCAAGGATAAGTTTCAGGAGACAATCTCAACACTCTCTGTTCAACCACCCCAGATTAAAGTTGCACCAATCATGGCTAATGAATGGAAAAGAAGAACACTTGGAGAATATGAATACTTTTCCAACAGACTGATTTATGGTAACTTCTCTACCTACAAAAATTATTCTAACAATTTTTTCACAGGATTTGGGAAGTTACCAGAATCAAAATTTTGGGTGGCAACAAGATGCTGTTTCGTTGCATAAGCAAACTTCTGTAGATGAACTCAGGGCACAGAATAAGAGTCTAAGGTAGCAATTAGAAGCAGTCAACAAGAAGCTAGCTAACTTTTCTCAGCCACCGCAGACAGTATACTCTTATCTTGGCCCGTCACCACAATTAATTTGTGACTTTTGCGGAGGTAACCATCTCAATGGTTACTGCTTTTATCCAGGCATTCAAGAAGAGCAAGTTACTTACATGGGCAACCAAGAAAGACCAGGCAACTTCTCCAACAACAACAACTTTGCAAGCAATTCACAAGGATGGAGAAATAGCCAGAATCAAGATTGTAGGTGGCAGCAAGATAATGTTTCATTCCTTGTGCAACCTTCTTCCCAACAACAACAAAGCTACTCTTCAGTTCAACCATTGCATTCAAAAGGGGAAGATCCTATTGAAAGAAAGTTGCAAGAATTCATACAACTTCAAAAGTATTATGAAAAAGTAGGACTACTTGCTGATCCGATACTAGCTGAGATAATAGAAAATATGACCAAATATCAGTCAGAACGAATCTCAACAAAGGCTCAACCCAACCCCAAAAAACTGTGTGACAACATTGTTCAACGGATAAGGGAAGAAATCAATGACAATCTGGCTGATGAAGAAGAGAAAGCTAAAAAAGAGGAACCTGAAGAAGCAAAAGAAGAAGAAGAAGATGAAGAAAAGGAAGAAGAAGAAGGTGCAGCAGAAGTAGAAGAAGAAAAAGGAGAGGATGAAACAGAAAAGATTGTGCTTGAAGAAGAGATTGACTTTGAAAGGGAGGGAGAGAACAAAACATATGAGGGTGTACATGATGAAAAAGATCAAGAAAATGAGAAAAAGAGTGAACAGGGAGATAGTGAGTTAAAGCCCGAGGAAGGAGGGGAAGTGGTACCAAGACTAAAGACCTTGCCTTATCCAACCAGCTCTCCAAAGGAAGATCAAGAAAGGCATGGTGCAAGTGTTAAACCTTCCAGACCTCACAAAAGAAAGGCCTGCAATCATACTGACCAGAACAGGGCAAGAGAAGAAAAGTCAAGTTGACATCACATTCAGAGCCTAGAGCCAGGTTGAAGACAAAGTGGTCAGATGTGTTTCATATCAAAGACCCCTGTGAAGCAAAGAAATTGAGAACAATCAACTGTGAATCATCCAAGCTTCAAGAAAAGAAGATTCATGCACATGAGAGCAAGATAATAAAGAAAAGGAAAGTCAAGCCAAGGGAGTCAGAAGCATGGTCTAATTCTAGAAAGAAGCTCGAATGGTCAAAGTCATATCACACTACAGATTGTTCCAAGGCAATATTATGGGGAGGTTTATTGGCCAAAGAAAGGAAGGGTGCAGCACACAAGCTCACCAAAAGATTTCATTTTCAACCACCTTGAGAGAACAGACGTCGAGGTAGAAGACGTTAAACAAGCGCTTCCTGGGAGGCAACCCAGAGATTTTTAAGTTTTTAATTGTTTTCAGTTTTATTTTGTTTTTTGTTAGGATTTTTCATTTTTTTAGGATTTAGAAAATTTTCAAAATTGATTGGAATAAGTTTGTGGAAAATAAAATTTTTAAACAATAGGAAGTAGCAGAAAACGTGACTGAAAATTGCAAAATCTCATTCTGTTTTCTGCGCTTCACCTGCGCTGAGCGCAAGAGAAACGCAGAATTGCAATTTTAGTCATTGTTTTTTACGCTTCAATTGCACTGAGCGCAGGTGAAGCGTAGTAGTACGAAATTTTAAAAATATTCTGTTTTCTCATGTACTGTTTCTCTACTTCCTAAGCTCTTCTTTTCACTCTTTCCACTCACAAACCTCCATCAATTTTGAAACTTTCAAGTTCCAGGTATATTTTCTTTAATTTTCACTGATTGAAATATTCATCTACTCTATTTTTATGATTTGCACTTTAGGATAGCAACCTTAGGATTGTGAATACTGTTGATAATTGCTACCTTGGATGTGCTTATGGCTATAAGAATATGAAGAACAAGTTTTCTATTGAAATGCTCTTTGTTTTGTGAGTTATTGAATTTGAAAGTGTTGTGCTCTGTTTTTTTCAAAAATTTTGAACTTTCACTTTCCATGGATTGATTGAATGCTTGCAAAACAAATGAGTATGATTTGTTTTTAGGAAGTCATTACCAAGTGCAATGAAATTTTGTTGTGAAGAGATTAATTCTTTTGAGAGAATTTGGCTTCCATGTTCTTCATGAATTGGTTTTTGCAATAAGGCATCATTGAAATGAATGTTTTTTTAGCAACTAACTGTTGTTATTTGACTTTCCAGATGCCAAGATTAAATTGTTGGTCTTTCCCGTGGCTTTAGCTCACGGGGAGAAAGGCATGGGGAAGAGGATCAGAGACGAACCCCAATATAATCCCATTAGATTCAAGAATGCACAGGCTACTGCAAAGTATAAAGTTGAAAAGACCAATTGACCTCAAACCAATCAGGAGTTACTAGACTCATACCCAGGCATGCTTTTTGAAGAGTTCCGGATATTCTTGTACTGGCCTGGGAATAGGCCTATTCATCCAAGGGGAGGTGGAGCAGCAACAGCAGGAAAAAAGGACAATAACTTATAGGATACAGAGGATGAAGATTGACACTGGTGTTTTTCTTTCTTTTTGTTCTTTTAATTATATTTTTTAGTTAATTAGGATTTTTGTTTTATTTTTCATTTTTATCAGGATTTTAGGAAAAAGGGATTTAAGGAATTAATTTAAAAATCTCAAAGCTAGGCAGTCTAACTAACCAAATTAGGAAAGAAATAGGAATTTTGTGATTGAATCCATAATCAGTTAGGATTATGATATTGTACAGGAAAATATATCAGGATAGTTAATTAATTTCAATAAGTGATTTCATCAAGGAAGTTAGCCAAAAATCCGGTGAGTTGTGAGACCAAACACTTGATATAAGAGTTTTCACCGTTGCTTGTCAACTGCTATTGCTTGAGTTTTTGGATTTTATTCTGCACTTGGAAAATATGGAAGTGATAAGGCAAATTTTGTGGTTTAATTATTTGCTCAGTGCCAAAAAGCCAACCCTTGATAAAATTTTTCCAATTTTTTTTTGTAACCCATTTGAGCTTTAATGTTTCTTCTTATGCACCCAAGCCATAATTGATGTCTATATCCTGTCCCTTACACACTTGGGATACAGAGCAAGGTGCTACTTGATATAATGGAAAGAAAAGGTTGGTGATTTGAAAGTCAAGAAATACAAAGAGCAGGCACAAGAAAGCAAAAGAAGATCACTCCCTCAAAAATCAAAAAGAAAAAGTGAATCAATTGAATAAGTTGGGGGGAGTGCATCTTCAAACAAAGAAAGAGGCCAGCTAAAATGAGTCAAATCAAAGAATGAGATGGAGAATGGAGAGAAGTTCCAAGTTCAATAAAAATCAAAAGATGCTCTCTATTCTAAGTGTTTTCTTTGCACATCCAGAAAAACCATGAATTCTTGATAGCCCAGCTTCATTACAACCAAAGAAAGACCTTTTGATCCATGTTAACCATGTGCATGTCTAATGACCAGAAACGACTATCAATCTTAGTTGTTCAACTGCGGTGAGAAATTGAGGGAAACACTTACCCGTGAGCATCAGAGGAGTATGTGTTCAGCAGGTTCAATATTTATTACGCACATACTTTCAGAAGGTTGGATAGCTCCAGCATAAATTAGTTCTTCTTCGATCTTCTTCAGATGATTTCTGCATTGTTCTTTCTCGATCTTTGTGATCTTCCATGAGCATTAAGTTTGTCTTCATTTCAGCACTTCTTAGTTGTACTCTTTCTTCAGTAGGTTGTTTAAACAGAAACTAGTTCTTTGTTCCTCTTCATTCTTCTTGTGCTTATCTTCTATTCTTCATATGGTTGCTACGTTGTTCTCCCTTGTTCTTGGTGATCTTCCTATGAGCATTGAGTCTGACTTTCGTAGGTTGAACAGTTCAGCATGTTGAATACTTCATCATGTTGAATGCTTCAGCATTTTGAACTTTTCAGCAGGTTGATTAATTCTTCAGATAGTTTGTTGTACTGCTTTTCGTTCTAGACTATTGCTTCTTCTTCTGTTTCTTCCATTTCTTTTAGTCTTTTCTTTGGTTCAGTAGGTTGGTCATCTTCAGAGAGTTGCTTTAATCCTTTTCTCTTTTATTCTTTGAGATGTTGTTCCTTCTTGTATTATCTTGTTTCTTCATCTTTCTGTTCTTCTTCTTTCTTCTGATTTCTTCAATGAGTTGCTTCTTCGCAGTTTCGTTCTTCATTTCCTCTTGCTCAGATTTGCTTCATCTTTCTTTGGATTTCTTCCTTAGCTGTCTGCTTGCTTAGCTTTTTTTCTGATCTTCAGTAAGTCTTCCTTAACTATCTTCTTCCTTTTCTGTCTTCTGCTCTTCAGATAGATGCTTCAACCTATTACTTGAAACACAGAAGAATACCTTTCTCAGTAGAACCTGTTCTTATATATTCTAATTTGTTAATCATTAAAACCTAAGGATAATGAGTCTTAAACTTAATTTGAATACTTAAATTAATTCTGAGACTCAACATCTTCAACCTTGGTTTTCATATGTATAATTGGTCTTTTAGGTTTCTACTTTGACCAAATGTATATGACATTTAGTTTCATTTTCTTTTGCTAGGTGCTGGCCTTCTTGTATCTGTCGGTATATTTGCTAGGTCTTGAGGTGTTTTGGTATCCTTTGTTATGGGTTGGAGTACCCCCTTGTACTCTATTTTAATATAATTTTTTTGCTTATAAAAAAATTTATTTAATATTACATTGATCAATAATATATGAATTAAATTAAAAACTTTACAATTTATTTCGAATTCAATCAATCAATTTAAAATTTCAAAATAATAAAATAAAAATTTAATATATTATAATTACGCAATCATGTGATTTAAAGTAATAAATTTAAGTTAAATAATTAAACTAAATGCCGAAATAACTAAGATTACAATCAAGTGTAAATACTAAATGTGGAAATAAAATTTACAAAGAATATTCATATTAAAAAAAATAAACAAAATTTTAGTATATCTTATTAAATTAATATAACAGTTGATCATACATTTAATTACATATTTAACGTAAAAAATCTAATATTAGAGTGAAAAATCAATTAGTTCTACATTAATTTCAATTTATTAAGTTAAATTAATGATACAATTTTCTTGGTAACTTTAGTTATAGTTTTCAAATATTAATTTCAAATTAATTAAAACTACATTTATCTATAATATATCAATTAAATTTCATATTTTTAAAATATATTTAGAATTCAGTAAACAAATATGAAAACTGAAATTAATAAAATAAAATTTAATATATTATAATTATGTATTCATGTGATTCTAAAATCAACATATTTAAATCAAATTAAAAAATAGTTGTAAATTTAAAAAATTAAGTTCTCTTAAATGTGAAAATAATTAATGCTATAATCAAGTATGGAGTGAAAAATATGGAAATAAATCTAATGAAGATATAGTTAATATTTTAATGAAGTGTATTGTGGTAATTATGGAATTAATTTCAATGAAAATTTAATTAGCATTCAATTAATCAATAAATAATAAATAAGATTTATGTTAAAAATTATGTTGCATATTTAAATTGAAATTAAATGAAAAAAATTATATATATGTTATATATTAAATTAATATAGTATTTAATCATACAATTAATTATATATTTAATATAAAATCAATATTAGTTTGAAAAATATTTAATTCTATGTTAATTGGTTAAAAATATATATGAATTGATTGAAATTTAAATTTTTTTCTAAGGAAAAGAATTAATTAATTGTAAGTAAAAGGGGGACTTCAACCCATAATACAAAAGATACAAACCACCTGGACACAAACACTAATCACAGTCAAGCCACCAAATACAAATGACAAAAAGATAACCAAAACACACCAGCCCCGCCTATAACCCATGGAATAAGAAATAACCTGACCACAAAATCCAGATAAAGAAATTGCAACAAACAAAAGCTATATACCAAGATAACTCCACCACGCAGGAAATTACAACATATTATTTCAACCCACTAATTCCAAAAGGTAAGTGAAACAAGCAGCAACATCCAAATCAAGATCTGAATTCCAAGCACACAGAAGGTTGCTCGGACCAACATAAAAATGGATATGAGAATGTACGATCTTTAGCTCTAAGTCACTTCCAAGACCTCAATTTTACCAGCTCAAACACATCATATGGGGTTAGCAAGTTATTTGAGAAGATAGCTTCAATCATCAGATGTGAAATTTAAAATTTATGTTGGACTTGAAGTTAAATAAATAAAATCTAACTATATCTAATTAAATTAATCAAATATTTATTTAGATATTGATAAAAATTCAAATATTAAGAGTAAACAATCATGAATCATATTAAAAATCTAGATATTTATTGAAAATTATTTTTAAATATAATGGATTAATATTTAGTTTAATATTTTATTTATAATTTTACAATCTACAATACTAACTCATTGTTCTATAAGTTTAATTTTTAAATAAAGTTTTCATCACATTAACATATATTCAAGTAATACCAACACATTAAGAAAAAGAACTTCCCATACATCACATTAATATAGGTACTGTGATATATATATATATCAATTAATTTAATATCTAATTTTATAAATACTTCTAATTCAATTAGCTAACTTATTAAATTTACCTAGACTTATCAACTAGACATAGCTTACGATGTAAATTTTAGTCTACAAGGAGCCAGACAATTAATTATTGTCCCATTGGATCAATGCCACAAAAATACATTCTTGATATTGAGAATGTATCAAATAAAATAAAATATACCTTTTGCCTTTGTGATTCTATATAATAATTTGAAATCTCATTTTGGATAGTGAGATATTATGCTCTCTACTTTCAAAATTAGAAATTCACATGTCACTTTTACTATTTTTTTCATTATTTTCTTCAAAAGTATACTTCACACACCTCCCTTAAAATATTTTTAATATTTCTTGGAATGTTTTTCAATCACTTAAAAATTCATATTATGAAATCTAACATTTATAATTTTAAGATTTTTAACCAATTTTTTATATAAATCATTTTTCATTTTAAATTTAAATTCTTATAATTATATATTACTCATTTAATATTTATAACAATAAATGATCAAATTTAAACATTTAAATAATATGATAATTGATTAGTATCTCAAAATATAAATTATATAATAGGATATGATAAATTTAAAAATTATATAAATGTTACTTACTTAAATAACATGGTTGAAATAATTAACTTTTTATGAATTAATAATTAAAATTAAAAATAAATTATCTTTAATATATATTGTTATATTAAATCCCTCATACAAATCAATTATATACTATAATATATATTTATGTATCCGACATATATACATTATTTTAATGTAGTTATTTATAAATATATATTTATATTAATTATATAAAAGTAGATATTTTTTCAAACATTGCACGGATAAATGTGTAGCTAGATTAATTTGTTAGTTCATAGACCACAAGGATATGTTAGCAATAATAAGCATGAAAGAAATGTATTTGGTGTAAAAACAGGAGCAAACTGGTACAATGGTATAATCCAAAGATAGATTATGAATGGAACAAATTAAGGAAGACAATGAGGGAGAGGCGTGTAGGGAAGCCATTCCAAAAATATTTTGTGGCACTGGCACCATGATAAGTGGGGTTTGTGCGTTGCTTCCCAGAAGCTCAGTTAAACCACATGCCAAATCTTCTTGTTATTTTCAGTGAGGACGAAACTCAATGTAAAAGCATATTCCTTCATAGAATGAATATGAAGCTCTAGTCTATTTTGTAAAGATTAATTGGGATCGATGGATCCCACCTTGATCTTTTATTTGTTTATTTTGGTAATGTAAAGCATTAAGCGGTATGAGTCATTATCATGCATGTTTAGTTTACGCACCATGGTCTTGTCATGGTTGTTTTTTTCTTTTTTCTTCCCTAAAAATAGTATTATCACATCTTCTTAGTACGAAATTAATTTTAGTTTAATCAACGAGATTGGTTCAAGTAGTACATGTTTGATTCCCCTTAAGCAAGGTGTTCGACTCTTGTGGATGGAAAAAAAATCCCCGCTGGAAGAGCTGGCCCCACCATGATGTGGATGTTTCCGGCTCGAACATGATTGCCTTCATATACCTGTGGTTAAAAAAAAATTAATTTCAGTTTAGGGAACTAAAATTTAAATAATCTTTACTTAATTATGTATACTTTTATTCGTAAATTCAAACTCTTTGACGTTATAAATATTCTATAATTGTTTTATTTAAACTTGCTTTTAATGATTTTTTAACATATATAAATTATTGTTTTCTAAACTGAATTAAACCTTCATTTAAAGCAATATATAGAATAATTTAAGGGTCTTAAATTATACTGAAAGCACATACAAAATGTGATCCAGGGGAGGTATATTTGAATTAGTAGGTTGAGAGACATATATAAGGTCAACGTTTGAACAAACACTTGTGAGGAGAATAATATTTTGAATAATTTTTTTGAAAAAATATCTTTCACTTATTTTAATTATGTATTTGGTCTTTTACCGGGAATCTCCACAGACAAAATTGTGTATGGACTAGGGGTGATCATGGGCTGGGTTAGGTTGTGTTCAAGGCACTTACAAACCCAACCCGATGAAGAGATATTGGGTTGGGTTGAGTTGGGTTTTTTCATTTTAGGGACATACTCAACTCAATCCAACCCGATTATGGCTGGGTTGAATTTGGTCAATTGGGTTCAACATTTTAAATGCTTGTGTTTGTAAATAAAATAAAAAATAAAAAAATGAAAAGTACTTAAATAAAAATATAAGTTGTGATTTATAAGTATGATAAAAATTAAAACATATAATTTGATAATAAAGAAACCAATTTATACAATATTAAATATTAAAATGTGTAACTTATTAATACAAAAAAATTATAAATTTATTTGTTTATTAATGGTTGGGTTGGTCGAGTTGGAAAGATGAAACCCGATACCCAACTCAATCTGTTTGGGTTTGTCCGTATGGAGCCCAATCTGACCCAACTACCCAACCCAACCCGTATTTTTAAATTGGGTTGATTGGATTGATCGGGTTCATTAACCCATAATCACCCCTAGTCAGGACCTTGCAGGTAAAGTTGGTTTCGAATGACAGTTCACTTTCTATTATTAACCACTGTTTGTTTTTTTTTTTAATTTATGTACACATAAAATTTTGAAAATTTTAAATTTTTTAAGAAAATATTTTAAATTTTTAAAAAGTTATTAAATAACTTTTTAAATAATCTCATACAGTAGATGGTGTGACACCCTTCTACCCTATACTATTATATGTTTCGTAAATAGAAGTTTAGAAAATGTAAAGTCCCTTGGTGGGTAAAAAGGTACACAAACACTCTTAATAAATCTTGAAGTTCAAAACGACTTTATTAAATGAACTCAAACTCCAAATATAAATTAATTATAAACAGCGGAAATCGCCATAGGAATAAAACAATTAATAATCTACTGCTATACAAGGCATCCAGAAGTTCATAAAAATACTCCTAATCTAGGAACATGGTAAAACCCCCAAGCACACCCTGATGTCACATCTACCAGAGCATACCCTTTTATTCATAATTGACACAGTTGTGTCCTCATCAACACCTGTAAAATATATCCACAGAATACGGTGAGGAAAGGAATACTACCTATACATACTTTAACACCTTAAATTTCTAGCTAAGAACCTAGTCCATTGGAAACCAAGTTCTTCACTTAGAATTTGGAGCGTAACGTTTTGAATATCAACTTAATCACGAAATTGTAAAAAATCCAACGAAAATCCAACAATTCAATGAAGCGTTCTAAGTAATAACACATGAATCCAAACTAAATTCACATTTTCATAAACATAAGTCCTTAGTCAAACAAGCCACTAAGGTTACAAAACAAACTTTCTAAGAAAACTTCAGATATACTAAGATATATATATATATATATACATGATAATCATCTTAGAACGAAATAAAGGAAACTAATGCCTATCCCAAAGCTCTTTACTTCCCGGACTGGGTGTCTGGCAATGGAGGGTACCTGTTCAGCTAAAACAATCCACATATCGTGTGGTGAGATAAAATCTCAGTGAATACAAAACACATACATGAGTGCAAGGGATAAGAAATACATGTCAGAACATAATTCATAGAATCAACCAAACCATCAATAATCAAATGAAAATGCAATATGATGCACTCACTGTTGTGCCCACAGGCATGTTCTTATCACTTTCTAGAGTTAGACCTGAGCTCAGACTACGGGAACCGGCTTTCCCGGGGACAAATCCCACCCAAACTGGACCGAAGTCGTGTTTTCAATACCATTGTTTATTCATTTTTACTCACAGCACAAGGCCGACTTTGAATTTACTTCAATTTAATCATAGTCCATAATAAAACAATAACACAATGTCTCATGCATAACAATATCAAACAATTAAACTAGTTTTGACTATTCCGAGGTTTCGACCCTTACGACTTAAAATCCAAATTACCATTTCGAATTTTAGCTCAAGCTACAACATTCAATAACTATAAATAATCGGGGAATTACAATTAATTCGGATGTAAATATAAGGTGGAACCAAGTGAGATCGATAGTTTCGATAGTTTCGGTAGTTCGACAATTTCGATAGTTTCGAAAGCTTCGAAACTAAGGATTCCGATACTCGATTCCCAATCCATATACTCAATCCAACAATTACCATATCAATACATTTAGAATCTAACAAGAAAGTCTACAATCAACAAAATTAAAGGAAGGGAGATGAGAGAATGGTACATGCATAAGAATTATCCTAAAACCCAAAGAGAAGTGAATTGTACTCACAATTCAAGCAATTCAAGAAGGAAAATGAGGTTTGGAGGTGATCAATTGATGTTTCCTTGACTCGAATCCGTTCTCAAGCTTAGAATTGAAGGTTCTCTCTCTAGGTTTTCTCTCTCTCTAGGTTGGAAAGGGGAAGAAAGAAAGTGAATTTTCTGGTTTAATTTCGCACCAGCTATATATATTTCGTGCTGGTAATCGATTACCGATTTCTGTAATCGATTACCATAGGCTAAAAAGACACTAGAGAGTCCTTTCTGGTAATCTGGTAATCGATTACCACTCCTGGTAATCGATTACTTGGAACACAGATTTCTGGTAATCGATTACCAAAATCCTGCTCTCAGGTAATCGATTACCAACAGAACAGTTCTCTGGTATCGATTACGAATTCTTGGTAATCGATTACCAGGGACTCAGATTTCTGGTAATCGATTACCAAAAATTCCTGCTCTCGGGTAATCGATTACCAACAGAACGACTCTCTGGTAATCGATTACAACTCTTGGTAATCGATTACCAGGGACTCAAACTCCTAGAATTTACTTATTTTAAGAATCACAACTTAGATTTTTATTTCTTAATCCTTAATACTTCCAGTTTCTCAACTAAACATACACAAATTACCCTTTAACCTTATAATTTATAATAGCCTAATATGCGGGATGTTACATTCTACCCCCCTTAATGCAATTTTGTCCCCAAATTGATTAAAGATACCAAAGGTAGAATATAATACCTTAAAGGAACAAGTGAGGATATTGACTCTGAATATCTTCTTCTTTTCCCAAGTTGCTTCATCAGATGACAAGCCTTCCCCATATGACCTTAACAATGGAATTGTTTTATTCCTCAGGGTTTTGGCACTTCTACTTACAATCTGTGCAGGTTTGGAAGGAAGTGTGAGATTTTCCTTTAATTGTATTGATTCTGAGTTAGGATATGAGAAGGATCAGGAATATATTTTCTCAGCTTAGACACATGAAAAAACATTATGGATTTTGGACATATGAGGTGGAAGAGCAATCCTATAAGCAAGAGGGCCAACCCTCTGCAGGATCTGAAATGGACCAATATACCTCGGACTCAACTTTTTGATCTTTACAGATTTTCCAAGACCAGTGACAGGAGTTACTTTTAGAAAAACATGATTTCCTTCCTCAAACTCTAATCCTTTCTTCTGTTATCAGCATAGCTTTTATGCCGGCTTTGGGCAGTTACAAGATTTTTCCTAATGACTCTAATCTTTTAGGTGGTTTCCTGTACCAACTCTGGACCTAACAGAGCTTTCTCACACCAACTCATGCCAACAAACAGGAGATCTGCACCTCCTACCATACAGAGCCTCATAGGGCGTCATACCTATACTGTTATGGAAACTATTGTTGTAGGCAAACTCTATGAGAGGTAGGTACCTATCCCAATTGCCCGACTCCTCTAACACACAAGCTCTTAGCATATCCTCTAAGGTTTGGATGGTCCTCTCAGACTGACCATCAGTCTGAGGATGGTAAGTGGTGCTAAATCTAAGTTTAGTCCCGAATGACTGATGAAGTGTATTCCAGAACCTAGAGGTGAACCTAGGGTCCCTATCAGATATGATGCTAGAGGGAATGCCATGGAGCTTAACAATCTCCTTGACATACAAGTCACTAACTTCTTCAGAGGATAGGTATTCTTAACTGGAAGAAAATGGGCTGATTTAGTTAACCGGTCCACAAGACCCAGATGGCATCAAAGCCATCCTGAACTCGTGGTAACCCTACCACAAAGTCCATAGATATACTCTCCCACTTCCACTCAGGAATTTCTAATGGCTTAAGGATCCCTGATGGTCTCTGATGTTGTCTATTTTCACTTGCTGATAGGTCAAAACACTTAGACAAACATACTCAGCTATTTTCCCTTATTGCATCCCTTCCCACCAAACATCTTCTTTAAATCCTGATACATCTTGGTAGTGCCAGGATGTACAGAAAACTTGCCCCTGTGGGCCTCCTCTAAAACTGACTGTCTTACACTACCCCCCTTAGGGACACAAACTCTTCCTTAGAAGAGAATTGTCCTGTCATCTGATCTAGAAAATCCTAATTGCCCACTTCTACTTTGAAGTTCCAGGTCCGAACCCTGAGCTTCCTTGATCAGAGCTTGAAGCTCACTAGTGATTTCTAACCTGCACAACCTGATACTGCTTTCATACACTTCAACACTAAGACTCAGGTTTATAAAATCCTCTAGGAGACTCATTTCATGTACCATCATTGATGATACATGAAGGGATTTCCTACTGAGAGCATCAGGCACTAAATTGGCCTTGCCCGAGTGATACTTCAACTCAAAGTCATAATCTTAAGAAATTCCATCCACCTTCTTTTGCCTTATGTTAGTTCTTTTTGATCAAAGAGAGATTATTTCAAACTCTTATGATCACTGAAGACCTCAAACCTCACACCAAACAGGTAATGCCTCCAAATTTTGAGGGCAAAAACCACAGCTGCTAATTCTAAATCATGGGTAGGATAATTTTCCTAATGAGGCCTCAACGGCCTAGAGGCATAAGCCACTACTCTCCTTTCCTGCATCAAAACACATCCTAAACCCTTACCCGAAGCATCACTATACACTTCAAAGGGTTTAGACAAATCCGGCAATGCCAGTACCTGAGTGGTGGTCAATTTATCCTTGAGTTCAGAAAGCTCTGCTCACACTTCTTGTCCCATACAAAGGACTTGACCCTTTCGAGTCAATCTTGTAAGAGGCAAAGCTAAACGGAGAATCCATTAATGAATCTCCGGTAGTAGCCGGCCTAATCCTAGAAAACTCCTAATTTCTGTGACAGTCTTAGGTCTTTCCCACTCAAGAATGACTTTCTACCTTACTAGGATCAACTGATACCCCTTCTCTAGAGATAACATGCCCTAGGAAATGGACCCGGTCCATCCAAAACTCACTCTTCTCAGAATTAGCAAACAGTCTCTTTTCTCTCAGAATCTCTAAAACAATCCTAAGGTGATTTTCATGTTCTTCTAGACTACAAGAATAGATCAGGATGCCATCAATGAATACAACAACAAATCTGATCCAAAAAGGGCCGGAAGATTCGATTCATGTAGTTCCATGAATACAGCAGGAGCATAGTAACACCAAATGGATCTTACTAGATACTCATAGTGCCCATACCTAGTTCCTAAAAGCTGTCTTAGGGATATATTTCCTTCTTAATCTTAATCTGGTGGTAACCCGACCTAAGATCTATCTTAGAAAACACTGAGGCACCCCTAAGTTGGTCTAGAAGATCATCTATCCTAGGAAGATGGTACTTGTTTTAATGGTAACCTTATTCAATTGTCTATAATCTACACACAATCTCATACTCCCATTTTTCTTCTTCACTAACAGCACTGGAGCTCCCCAGGGTGACACACTAGGCCTAATGAACCCTTTAGCTATAAGATCTTCTAGTTGGGTTTAAGTTCATTTAGTTCTAGTGGAGACATTCTATATGGAGCCTTAGAAATGGGTCCCGCACCTGGTACTAAGTCTATGGTAAACTCTAACTCTCGGTCCGGTGGTAAGGTTAAAACTTCACTAGGAAAAACGTCTTGGAACTCCCTAACCGTAGCTACACTGCTTAAATCTACCTTAGATTCTAAAGTTGAGGAAAGTAACAACATAAACATTCACTCCCATCACTGAGACATTGGTTAACTTGGGTGACACTAGACAAAAGCATAGGGGGTCTCCTCCCTCGGAGGAGGAGGAAAAGGGGGAAATATAACCTTTTATTGAAACAGTCTAGTGTAACCTAATTGGAAGATAACCAGTTCATTCCCAAAATAATATCCAACCCCCAGAGGTAGACAAATCAAATCAACTACAGAACCCTACCCTGTATAACAATGAACATTTAGGACACACAAGGGAAGTGGAAATAGCCTCTTTAGCTGGAGTAATTACATTGAGTATATAAGGTAAAGAATCAATAGACAATTTTAACTGTTCAACACATTCAGAAGAATGAAAGAATAGGTCCCCAAATCAAACAATACGATTTAAAGTCTTCTCTCCTAGGGTGCATATACCTCTCAGCAGATTGTCTGCAGAAGCTGCTACTTGGCCACTGAGGGTAAAAACTCTTCCAGTTGATTGAGGTTTCTGGGAATTCTTCAGTTTTGGAAGTCTCTCTTTATGTGACCCGGCTGCTTACAAGAATAACACAAGTTCTTCCCCATCATACACTCCCCAGCATGCTCCTTTCCACACTTGTTGCACTTAGGTCCTCCTTGGCGTTGGGTTTGCTGAGTGGGCAAGACTGGTTTGCCTTGCCACTTAGGCTTGGAACCCTTACCCTGGAGGGGCACCTCGAACTTCTTTTTCCCTTTTTTCCATTGGTGTAGGTGGTGGAGTAATTCCCTTGAAATTTTTCTCCGCAATGTAGCACTTGCTAACCAACAACGAAAAGTCTCTGATCTCTAATGTCCCAATCCGGTCCAACAGTTCAGGTCTTAGCCCTCCCTCAAATTGAGTGCACCTCCACTCTTCATCAGTCACAGCTTGAAGGTAGCGAGAATATTTTGCTAGTTCTTCAAACTTTGCCACATATTGTCCCACTGACATGTCTCCTTGCCTGAGTTGTAGAAATTTGTCTCTTTCTGCCTCTTGATGGTAGCTGGAAAGTACTTCCCCAAGAATAGGTTCTGAAAGACATCCCAAGTCATAGGAGCCTCCGCCTCTGCAGCTCGAACCTTAGCAGTCTTCCACCAGTCTTCAGCCTCCCCTCTCAACATGTATACTGCAAAACCAACCTTAGCCTCATCCGTACACTTCATCACGTCAAAAATCCGGTTCAAGTCCCGTAGCCAATTAGCAGCGACATCAGGGTTGTAAACTCCGTTGAACTGTGGAGGAGTGTGCTTCCTAAACTCTGACAACCCCCACAAAAGAATCCACAACAGGGGGTGGTGGTGGCTCTGTGTACCTCCTAGCCATTTCTTGAAGCATGGCTGCATTGGTGGCACTTGCTCCCGTGCTGCTTCCGCTTGAACCCGATTAGCATTCATCTGCTCTCATCATTTGTGTCAGGGCTTGAAGGGCTGCCGCCACAGGATCCTGAGTAGGACCCTGTGAAGATGATGATGATGAAGGAGATGGAAAATTGACCCTTGGACGACCTCTCCTGCCCCTGCCATAATTCCCTACATATCATCAAGTAAATTTCGAGGTGATCAGTCTCTCAATTCACAAAAATATATATGGAATCATTAACAAACCACAGAATATCCTAATTTCACAGTCCAAATGGATTGAACTGCTCTGATACCAAAATGTAACACCTTAAATTTCTAGCTAAGAACCTAGTCCGTTGGAAACCAAGTTCTTAACTTAGAATTTGGAGCGTAACGTTTTGAATATCAACTTAATCACGAAATTGTAAGAAATCCAACGAAAATCCAACAATTCAATGAAGCGTTCTAAGTAATAACACATGAATCCAAACTAAATTCACATTTTCATAAACATAAGTCCTTAGTCAACAACCACTAAGGATACAAAACAAACTTTCTAAGAAAACTTCAGATATACTAAGATATATACATATATACATGATAATCATCTTAGAACGAACATAAAGGAAACTAATGCCTATCCCAAAGCTTTTACTTCCCGGACTGGGTGTCTGGCAATGGAGGTACCTGTTCAGCTAAAACAATCCACATATCGTGTGGTGAGATAAAATCTCAGTGAATACAAAACACATGCATGAGTGCAAGGGATAAGAAATTCATGTCAGAACATAATTCATAGAATCAACCAAACCATCAATAATCAAATGAAAATGCAATATGATGCACTCACTGCTGTGCCCAACAGGCATGTTCTTATCACTTTCTAGAGTTAGACCTGAGCTCAGACTACGGGAACCGGCTTTCCCGGGGACAAATCCCACCCAAACTGGACCGAAGTCGTGTTTTCAATACCATTGTTTATTCATTTTTACTCACAGCACAAGGCCGACTTTGAATTTACTTCAATTTAATCATAGTCCATAATAAAACAATAACACAATGTCTCATGCATAACAATATCAAGCAATTAAACTAGTTTCGACTATTCCGAGGTTTCGACCCTTACGACTTAAAATCCAAATTACCATTTCGAATTCTAGCTCAAGCTACAACATTCAATAACTATAAATAATCGGGGAATTACAATTAATTCGGATGTAAATATAAGGTGGAACCAAGTGGGATCGATAGTTTCGATAGTTTCGGTAGTTCGACAATTTCGATAGTTTCGAAAGCTTCGAAACTAAGGATTCCGATACTCGATTCCCAATCCATATACTCAATCCAACAATTACCATATCAATACAATTAGAATCTACCAAGAAAGTCTACAATCAACAAAATTAAAGGAAGGGAGATGAGAGAATGGGTACATGCATAAGAATTATCCTAAAACCCAAAGAGAAGTGAATTGTACTCACAATTCCAAGCAATTCAAGAAGGAAAATGAGGTTTGGAGGTGATCAATTGATGTTTCCTTGACTCGAATCCGTTCTCAAGCTTCGAATTGAAGTTCTCTCTCTAGGTCGGAAAGGGGAAGAAAGAAAGTGAATTTTCTTTAATTTCGCACCAGCTATATATATTTTCGTGCTGGTAATCGATTACTGATTTACTGTAATCGATTACCATAGGCTAAAAAGACACTAGAGAGTCCTTTCTGGTAATCTGGTAATCGATTACCTGGTAATCGATTACTAGGAACCCAGATTTCTGGTAATCGATTACCAAAAATCTGCTCTCAGGTAATCGATTACCAACAGAACAGCTCTCTGGTAATCGATTACGAATTCTTGGTAATCGATTACCAGGGACTCAGATTTCGGTAATCGATTACCAAAAATCCTGCTCTCAGGTAATCGATTACCAACAGAACGACTCTCTGGTAATCGATTACCAGGGACTCAAACTCCTAGAATTTACTTATTTTAAGAATCCCAAACTTAGATTTTATTTCTTAATCCTTATACTTCCAGTTTCTCAACTAAACATACATAGATTACCCTTTAAAACCTTATAATTTATAATCGCTTAATATGCGGGATGTTACACATACACATAGAGAATACCCATCCTCACCCACAACATCATTACATCATGCCATCAATACATTAAATCACTAATAAATGACATTCATCTAAACTCAACATATATTTAATCATCTATATCAACATATACATGCCATACCATCATTCCTATTCATAACACATAAATATATCCTTTATACATTCATCAAGCTCATTATCATCATAACCTCATCATATATCATCATATAGTTCTCATACCATCATTACACCCAATTAATCATATATTCTATTCTCACACATAATACTCATCATCAATATTCATAACATCATTTAATAACACCATTTCATCATCATATATCACACACCAATACTCCTCTCATCATCTACCCAAAGATCATGACTTGGAACTCCACACAATGGGCGCACCTCGTCTATCACTCTAGTTAGTACCAAGATAATCTACCGGTGTTACCACACACTATCCGATAGGTTGTACCCCCTCTATGGGCCCGCACAACGACATTTGACCCTAGGTTGTACCCCCTCTATGGGCCCGTACAATCACTCCTAGGTTGCACCCCCTCTATGGGCCCGTGCATCGAACGCCCCATCTTGATCCCCTGAGTTGTACCCCCTCTATGGGCCCGCACAATTCAGGTCTCATCACATATGCTCAAGGCATCTCTCCTAAGTTGTACCCCCTCTATGGACCCGCACAACTTAGATAACATCATCATCAAAAGGTGATATACACCATCATCATAAATCATCATTTCATGCATCATCATACTCATCATCAAACATCATCATTAATAAAGTGATATACACTTATCATCATTCACATCATCATCATAAGTGACATGCACTATCATCAATAACATCATCATCATAAGTGATACACACTATCATCATTTACATCATCATCATAAGTGATACACCGTATCATCAATTACATCATCATCATAAGTGATACACACTATCATCAATTACATCATCATAATCATCATAAACAACATCAAATCATCATTATACTCGTCATAAAGCACCATCAAACAACATCAATCACTAAGGATCTCAAAATCTACTCTGGTAATCGATTACCAACCTCTAATAATTGATTACCCGCAAACAAGGTCTCTGGTAATCGATTACAACCCCCTTGTAATCGATTACCCGCAAGCAAAACTCTTGGTAATCGATTACAGCACCCCTGTAATCGATTACCCACAGACAAACTCTTGGTAATCGATTACAACACCGCTGTAATCGATTACCCGCAAGCAAATAGTGCTTCTGGGTTGCCCAGAACACTCTGGTAATCGATTGCTACATCTGGTAATCGATTACCCGCAACGGCAGATCGCAGATTTCACGATTTCTCACCCCTCTAAACCCATCCAATCAATCCCTAATCAGTCTTTTTCGTCTAAACATCATTCATACTCATTAATAAAATCAAATACTCAATAAATCATCAATCTATTACAAATTATACCATCAATTCATCAAAACCCCAATTTCTCAATCCCTAATCACCCCTTTTTCAATTATTTTCAATATCATTTACTCTCATTCAAATTCGTCAATACATATACAATAAATCATCAATCACCAGATTATATCATCATTCTTAGTTATTCATTCATAAATTTGAATTATACATCTTAGATTACTACCCAAGTACCCCTACATGCATATACAGGTAATACCCTCTCCCCCACCGTACCTTAAGCGAAGCTTTGATCACAGCAAGGAAGTCCTTTCTTTGATTCTTGGCTTTCACTTCGCAGCAGCTCTTCTTGAGACTCTGTTTCTCCCCTCCTTAGCGTTTCGCTTACTGACGAATGATACGAATAAGGATTAGGGTGCTCTGGTAACCCCTCCTTACTGAAATAACTAATTGGGCTTGGGCCCATTCTCACTCCCTTATTCTATTTTCAATTAAAATTACCTTTACGAAACAACACTAATAAAATAAACTCCTATTAATTATTTCCCATTAAATTAATTATTTTCTTAATTAATCTATTTAATTTAATTAATATTTATCCTAATAAAATTTAGGATGTTACAACTCCCCTCCTAAAAAGAAAATTTGTCCTCGAATTTTACCTGAAGCGAACAATTCTGGATAAGACTCTTTCATCTCCTCTTCGAGTTCCCAAGTGGCACTCTCGGGTGTAGGTCCTCCCAGATCACCTTAACTAAAGGAATCTCTTTACCTCGAAGTTGTTCACCCTCCGATCCTCAACTCTCACCGGCATGGTTTCCACTGTTAGGTTTTCCTTAACCTCAAGATGATCCGACTCAATCACATGCGAAGGATCGTGAACTATTTCCAGAGTTGAGAAACGTGGACGGAAAACGTTATGAAGATTAGAAAAGTGTGGAGGCAAAGCGATTTGGTAGGCAACATTGCCGACTCTTTTAAGGATTTGGTAAGGACCAATAAATTGAGGTGTAAGCTTTTTATACTTTAATGCTCTACCAACCCCAGTCCACGGAGTGACTTTCAGGAATACATGATCCCCTTCTTTGAACTCTAACTCCTTCCTTCTCTTATCAGCATAGCTCTTCTGCCTACTCTGGGCTGTCCTCATCCTCTCCTGGATTATTCTAACCTTATCAGTGGTCTGCTGCACTACCTCAGGTCCTAATGCAAGACTCTCACCCGGCTCACACCAACACAAAGGGTTCTACACCTCCTACCATACAATGCTTCATAAGGCGCCATACCTATGCTAGAGTGAAAGCTATGTTATAGGTGAACTCTATCAAAGGTAAAAAGCTATCCCAACTACCCCCTTGGTCTAACACACAGGCTCTAAGCAAATCCTCTAAGGATTGGATGGTCTCTCGGTCTGACCATCAGTTTGAGGGTGATAAGCTGAGCTAAGCCTAAGCTGGGTCCCCAAGGCCTGCTGTAAACTCTCCCAAAATCTAGAGGTAAACCTGGGATCCCTATCTGAGACTATATTAGATGGTATGCCATGCAACCTCACATCTCACTGATGTACAACTGAGCCAACTTCTCTAAAGAATACTTAATGTTGATAGGAAGGAAATGGGCACTCTTAGTTAACCTATCAACAATAACCCAAATTGAGTCATGTCCCTTCACAGTCTTAGGCAAGGCAACTACAAAGTCCATGGATATACTATCCCACTTCCACTCAGGTGTACTTAAGGGTTGGAGCAATCCTGAAGGTTTTTGATGCTCTACCTTAGCCTTCTGGCACACTAAACAAGCACTCACGAACTCCTCTATGTCCCTCTTCATCCTAGGCCACCAAATACTTTCTTCAAATCCTGATACATCTTAGTGGATCCTGGGTGGAAACTAAGCTTACTTCTATGCCCTTCTTATAGTACTAATCTCTTAATGCTAGGTTCACTAGGCACACACACTGATCTCAAATCTCACTACCCCATCGGTACCAAGTACAAACTCTCCACCACTACCCCCTTCTATAGCCTCTCGCCTACTAACCAAAAATGGATCCTCTAACTGGACCTTACTAATATCCTTCAGCAAATCATTACTTACTATAGTCATTCCTAACCTCACACTGGAAGATGTTACTTCACAAGCCAAACTTAGATCTCTAAACTGGGTTAAAAGATCCATCTCTCTAATCATTAGGGAAGTAACATGGATAGACTTCCTACTCAAGGCTTCAGCCACTACATTGGCCTTACCGGGATGGTAACTTAACTCAAAATCATAATCCTTAAGAAACTCTAACACCTCCTCTACCTCATGTTCAGCTCTTTCTGGTCAAACAGATATCTAAGGCTTTATGGTCACTAAAAACCTCAAATCGGGAACCATGCAGGTAATGTCCCAAATCTTCAAACACAAACACTACGGTGCTAAACTCTAGGTCAGGGTAGGGTAGTTCTCTCATGGATTTTCAATGCCTAGAAGCCTAGGCTACTACTTTACCTCTTGCATCAACACCCCACCTAAACCCATCTTAGAAGCATCACAGTATACTACGAAAGGTTTACTAAGGTCAGGCAACACTAACACTGGTGCACTAGTCAACTTCTCCTTAAGGGTTTGGAAGCTAGTCTCGCACTTACTATTCCACACATAGGCAACTCCTTCCTAGTCAACTCGGTCAAAGGCAAAGCTAACTTAGAAACCCTTCTATGAACCTCCTATAGTACCCAGCTAACCCAAGGAAACTTCTAATCTCACTCACTGACTTAGGGGACTCCCACTTAAGCACGACTTCTACCTTAGAAGGATCTACACCTATACCTCCCTTAGAAATTACATGAAGAAACTCACTTGCTCTAACCAGAACTCACACTTGGACATCTTAGCATACAACTTTTATCCTTAAGAACCTGAAGCACTACCTTTAGATGTTCCTCATGCTCCTCCTTAGTTTTGGAATAAATTAGTATATCATCTATAAAGACAACTACGAATTTATCCAAATAAGGGTGAAAAATCCTGTTCATATAATCCATAAAAATGGCAGGAGCATTCGTCACACCGAAAGGCATTACCAGATACTCATAATGTCCATACCTAGTCCTAAAAGCGGTCTTAGGTATATCCTCCTCCTTAACTCTAATCTGATGATAGCCTGATCTAAGATCTATCTTACTAAACACACATGCCCCCACTAACTGATCCATCAAGTCATCTATCCTAGGCAAAGGATACCTATTCTTAATGGTTACCTTATTTAACTGGCGGTAATCAGTACACAACCTCATGCTACCATCCTTCTTCTTAACAAACAATACAGGCGCTCCCCAGGGTGACACACTAGGCCTAATGAACTGTTTCTCTAACAGATCTTCTAGTTGCTTCTTAAGTTCTGCTAGCTCTATGGGTGACATCCTATAAGGTGTAGCTGAAATCGGTCCTGTACCTGGCACTAAGTCTATAGCAAACTCTATCTCTCTCTCAGGTGGTAAACTAGACACATTATCAGCAAATACTTCAGGGTACTCACACACTACAGGTATCTCACTCACCACAACGCTACTATCAGATTTCAAAGAAGCTAAAAGCATGTAAACCTGGGCATCTTCCCTTAGAGACGCCTTTACCTGATTGGCAGTCATAAAATCCTTACTCTTACACTCGACAGGGTGACCAAAAACAACAGACTTATCAGCACAGTTTAGAAGGACATGGTTGGACGATAACCAGTCCATACCAAGAATGACATCTAGTTGACTTAGAGGCAAACAAATCAAATCAACTAGGAAGTTTCTATCATTAACAGATATAGAACAGTTTAAGCAAACATCAGAAGTAGAAACTGACCCACTAGCTGGCGTTTCCACACTCAATTCAAAAGGCAAGGAAGAAACAGGCAATTTAAGTTTAGACACAGCATGTGATATGAAAGAATGAGTCGCACCGGAGTCAAATAAAATCACTAAAGGATTACCAGCAATGAAACCCATACCTTGGATCAAGTCCTCGGATTGAGCAGCTTCAGTACCACTCAAGGCAAAGACCCTTCCTGTAGCCTTAGGTTTACTGGCGCTCCCATTGGCATTCCCCTTGCCGCTACCGTTCCCTGCGTCTTTTGAGGACAATCACGAGCGATGTGTCCCTTCTCCTGACAGGTATAGCAGGTGATCTCTCGTCTCCGCATTGGTTTGCTCGGTGACCCTCCTTTCCACACTTGAAGCATGTAATAGGAGTGGTAGAACCAACACTCCCACCCTTTGACGCTCGACCAGCTGCTGAAGCATAACTCTTCTTTTGCACTGTGCCTTCGCTGCCACCATCCAACCTTGGGGTTTCCTGTTGCTCGAGAGTATGGCTTGCCCTTACTAGTTGCTTGGAACTTGTTCTGACTCCTCAAAGGCCCTCCACTCTTGTAATGTGTGTCTTTGCCCGGTTGTCTTCATCATAGATTCTGCACTTGTTCACCAGCTCGTGAAAGCGCGTGATCCCTTGGTAGTTGAACACTTGTTTAATCTCGGGACGAAGGCCGCTGAGAAACTTGACGCACTTTGCTTCTTCATTGACTGCTCCCTCATATGACGGGCAGAATCGTACTAGGGCTCGAACCTTGATGCGTAGTCTGCCACGGTGCCTTCTCCTTGCTTCAGATCCAAGAACTCTATCTGTTTCTTGTTGCGCACGTCATGTGGAAAGTACTTCTCCAGGAATAACCTTTTGAAGTTGTCCCAGCTCAAGGCGGTGCCCTCATCAATCATCCTTTGGCAGGTGCTCTGCCACCAGAAACCAGCATCTCCAGATAACATGAAGGCTGCTAAGGTCACCTTCTGAAGCATAGGGCAGTCCATTGCTCTGAAGATCTTCTCTCTCGTAAATCCAGTCAGCCGCTCCATCCGGGTCATAACCTCCTCGGAACGTAGGTGGATGGTTCCTCTGGAACCGTGCAAGCCAGTCCGTCTCGTGGTGTTGGTTAAGGTTGCCAACAGCCTGTGCCATGGCCATCAAGGCATCGGCCATTGCTCGATCGTTTCTACCCCCAGCCATTACTCTTTCTGTATTTAAGAAAGGGTAAGCACACATACTAAGTAAAGCAGAAAAGCAAGGAAATCAAACAAACAACAATCAACCAAGCAGACAATTCACTCAAGCAACCAATCAATTACTCAACCAATCAATCAGATTAGCACATCAAAAGCATAGTAAACTCATAACTCAAGGCCGGTGAACCGACCTGCTCTGATACCAACTAATGTGACACCCTTCTACCCCATACTCTTATATTTTCGAAATAGTTTAGAAAAGGGAAAGTCCCTTAGGTAAAAAGGTTCACAATCACTCTTAAAATCTCATAGTTTGAAAACGACTTTATTAAATGAACTCAAACTCCAAATATAATTAATTATAACAGCGGAAATCTCCATAGGAATAAAAAAATTAATAATCTACTGCCATACAAGGCATCCAAAGTTCATAAAAATACTCCTAATCTAGGAACATGGTAAAACCCCCAAGCACACCCTGATGTCACATCTACAGAGCATACCCTTTTATTCATAATCGACACCAGTTGTGTCCTCCAACACCTGTAAAATATATCCACAGAATACGGTGAGGAAAAGGAATACTACCTATACATACACATAGAGAATACCCATCCTCACCCACAACATCATTACATCATGCCATCAATACATTAAATCACCAATAATACATTCATCTAAACTCAACATATATTTAATCATCTATATCAACATATACATGCCATACCATCATTCCTATTCATAACACATAAATATCCTTTATACATTCATCAAGCTCATCATCATCATAACCTCATTCATATATCATCATATAGTTCTCATACCATCATTCACCCAATAATCATATATTCTATTCTCACACATAATACTCATCATCATCATATTCATAACATCATTTAATAACACATTTCATCATCATATATCACACACCAATACTCCTCTCATCATCTACCCAAAGATCATGACTTGGAACTCCACACAATGGGCGCACCTCGTCAATCACTCTAGTTAGTACCAAGATGTCTACCGGTGTTACCACACACTATCCGATAGGTTGTACCCCTCTATGGGCCCGCACAACGACATTCGACCCTAGGTTGTACCCCCTCTATGGGCCCGTACAATCACTCCTAGGTTGCACCCCCTCTATGGGCCCGTGCATCGAACGCCCCATCTTGATCCCCTGAGTTGTACCCCCTCTATGGGCCCGCACAACTCAGTTCACCTCCCGAATTGTACCCCCTCTATGGGCCCGCACAATTCAGGTCTCATCACATATGCTCAAGGCATCTCTCCTAAGTTGTACCCCCTCTATGGGCCCGCACAACTTAGATAACATCATCATCAAAAGGTGATATACACCATCATCATAAATCATCATTCATGCATCATCATGCTCATCATCAAACATCATCATTATAAAGTGATATACACTTATCATCATCACATCATATCATAATGCATGCATATCATCATTAACATCATCATATAAGTGATACACATTATCATCATTACATCTCATCATAATAATGATACATACATCATTACATCATCATCATAATGATCACACTATCATCATCACATCATAATAATCATCAACACATCATCATCATATACTCAAAACACATCAACAACATCAATCACTAGGATCTCAAAATCCACTCTGGTAATCGATTACCAACCTCTAGTAATCGATTACCCCAAACAAGGTCTCTGGTAATCGATTACAACCCCTTGTAATCGATTACCCGCAAGCAAACTCTTGGTAATCGATTACAACACCCCTGTAATCGATTACCTGCAAGCAAACAGTGCTTCTGGGTTGCCCAGAACACTCTGGTAATCGATTACTACATCTGATAATCGATTCCCCGCGACGCAGATCGCAGATTTCACGATTCTCACCCCTCTAAACCCATCCAATCAATCCCTAATCAGTCTTTTTCGTCTAAACTTCATTCATACTCATTAATATCAAATACTCAATAAACCATCAATCTATTACAATTATACCATCAATTCATCAAAACCCCAATTTCTCAATCCCTAATCACCCCTTTTTCAATTATCTTCAATATCATCTTTACTCTCAGTCAATAATTCGTCAATACATATACAATAAATCATCAATTACCAGATTATATCATCATTCTCAGTTATTCATTCATAAATTCGAATTATACATCTTAGATTACTACACAAGTACCCCCTACATGCATATACAGGCAATACCCTCTCCCCCACATACCTTAAGCGAAGCTTTGATCACAGCAAGGAAGTCCTTTCTTTGATTCTTGGCTTTCACTCCGCAGCAGCAACTCTCTCTTGAGACTCTGTTTCTTCCCTCCTTAGCGTTTCGCTTACTGACAAATGATACGAATAAGGATTAGGGTGCTCTGTTAACCCCTCCTTACTGAAATAACTAATTTTGGGCCCACTATCACTCCCTTATTCTATTTTCACTTAAAATTACCTTACGAAACAACACTAATAATAATAATACTCCTATTAATTATTTCCCATTAAATTAATTATTTTCTTAATTAATCTATTTAATTTAATTAATATTTATCCCATTAATTTAATTATTTTCCCATTAAATTCTTATTCTACCAAACCCATAATCACCCCTAGTCGGGACCTTGCAGGTAAGTTGGTTTCGAATGACAGTTCACTTCTACGATTAACCGTTGTTTTTTTTTTTTTAAATTTATGTACACATAAAATTTTGAAAATTTTAAATTTTTTAAGAAAATATTTTAAATTTTTAAAAAGTTATTAAATAACTTTTTAAAATAATCTCATACAATAGATGGGAGAGAAAGTAAAAACTTCTTATTATAATCAAACATAAAGTAGTTTTTATTATACTAAATTTTCTAAAATTAATAAATTAATTTTATACACAAATGTGCCACTAATATTAATTTTTTAAGTTTAAATAAATGAACCTTGAAAGAAATTTCACATCTGCAGATAGAAATAAAAAGCCTATAAAACAATAAAAACATAAAATGTATATGTGTTTGTGATTTTCCTTTTCTAATCAAGTTTAGTTCTACCAATCTTGTTTTTGGTTTCCAGAGTTGTCTACATAATATTTTACATTATCCGTATTGTGAAGAAATCAAAGGTTAAGCTTAGCACCCAACAGTCATAACTAAGAAAGACAGCGCATATGTGCTGTGTTCGGTTGCTTGTACTTTGGAAAGAATGTTTATGCGTCGCCAACACATTCTTCTTAACCAATTGTGGTATTACCTTATGCTTGATTCAAAAGAACCACAATTAATTAACGACAAATACTTAGAGAACGTATTTATAGTGAATACAATAAGGATAGCAGTAATGGATCAACGAAATGGATAGGTTTGTTCATCAAATTTTAGGCCTTGAATTTGTTTACAATGACTACTACTCCTCCTATACCCACCATTTTGGATTGGCTTATTGTCCATTTCACTTTCAGTAAAACAACTTTGAAGATAAATACCAAAGAAACAAAAACAATAAACTATTTGAATCAAAAAAAGGCGAGATTTTTGAAGATGGCCGTTTAGCATGCATCCTCGGTCATGAGGATAAGAATTAAGGAAAGAGGATGAAATTTGTTTGGACGAAATAAATCAAAAAGAGACAACAATATCAACAAAAGTCTTGCTATAATTTTTTTTAATCTCTCGCGCATAGGAGACATACATTTTAAATATTACGGATCTGTCTAGGGTGAATCATGGTCTTATTGACTATCAAATTCAACTCTTATTTTATTAATGACTTATATTGAATTTTCCAATCACTTTTATAAAATATTGGTTGAAAAATATAAAACTCAAATCAATACTATCGTATATGTAGATGTTTCTCTCTTAAAACTTAATTAATAGATTCTCAATGAAACTAATATAAATTGTACTATAAAGTCATAGTTTCCTTTAAATTAAACTCAAATAGTCATATAAGGATCATTTAATAAAAATAAAATTATTTATTCACGTTTAGTAACCAATATAGATTGAATTAGGTGGACTAAAATTTGTTTGATCCACCCTAGAATGGTTCTTAAACCACAACTTATGTGTTATCATTACGTTTTTATCTCTATATAATTAAGCATATTTTCTTTTTTTATTCTTTATCACCTAACACACACGTTTACACAAAAAAATCTTATTAGTACTTGTTCTTAACATAAGTACTTATCACACATGAGAATTGAATTTATATTGTAAGTGAATAAAAATAAACCAATTTTCTTAGCTTATTTAAAAGTTTATTGGAATAAAATTGAAAAAAATTATAAGAAAATGATAGGCTATTTTTACAAGCTCAATAAATATATATGTTTAATACTATCTCAAAAGATAAACTCAAATAAATTATACAATTTAAAAGTTAAAGTAATTAATAGACATAAACCAAAATTTACAGAAAAAATAATTAAAAATTTGAATTTACTTTCACGATAACAATAAGGTTTGAAGAAATTCTGATTATCAATACAAAATTAATTCAATAACAAAAAAAAAATGTTATTGAATTTTTCATTTATTATTCAAAACTGTTATTCATAATTATAAATATATAAATAGAGCATATGATTAATTAATGAGTGGATAAACTTAAATTACACTCCCTCTCTTCTTATTTTAAAACCTACACTTATCTCCATGAGAAATCAATAAATATATATATATATTATATATTACATTTTAGTCAATTCAAATGTAATTAAATAAATATTTTAGTGATGATGAGTAATTATGAATGAGTTGTTTATAAAAATTTTCTTTTCTTTTTGACTTTTCATGTCACCAATGATTCATTTTTAATATTTTATTATTTTTTAGGACTTTAAAAGTTGAAAAGAAATTTTAAATTCCAATGTATCAACTCTATAATTGCGTCAAATATCTTTATCTTACCTTTTTAATATCTTCAGTTAATAGTCTTGGTTCAAAATTACATGTTAATGATGTTGAAAATCACAAATCAAAAAAAAAATCCATAAGAAGCTCGTTTTCATTAAAATGGACTAAATTGCAATGCATATTCATAATCTTAGAGAAGGGGTGTGTGAGTTTTATAATAAAAAGGAATGGCATTGTAATTTAAGCCCCTCTCAAGAGAGGAAAGGAGAATGTAATTTACCCTTAAAAATATGTCGATACAATATTAAACTCTCATGGGAACCCGTACATCAAACCTGGATCTTTTTTAGTACTGGAATTTTCCCGTTGGAGAGAGATAGACTATTCCCATATGTGGGGCCAGGTATGAGCCTAGCTATCTCTCTCTAACTGGAAAATTATTCCAGCAATTGGAGAGAGTTTTAATATCCCTAAAATATAAGTGTTGGTATGATAAGATTAAAAGTTTTGATCGATTGAAGTGGAGATAGATATAGTAAACCCAAACCAACTAAATCCACAATATTAATGGTTGAAATTATGAAGCCACTAGTGTAGGGAGGGTTTTATTTAATCACCGGTCAACTCAAGATTAATCATGAGATTTCAATTCAAAGACCAAACATCTCAAACTATAAATTACTTTGAAAATATCCTTTTAAGAAAAAAAAAGTCTTGTTTTCTCAAATATTAGTTTGTCAAAATAATTACTTTGGATTTCTTTTACATCAAAAATTCCTTTTTTCTGTCATGAACTTTTTTTTACTCTTATATTAATTCTTTTTAAATTTTTATTTTATGTTACAATTTAGCTTTTTCTCAAACCTCCTCAGTTGCTTATGTTTATCTACGTAATTACCTATACTATATTATAAAGGGAATACAAATTTTTTTATTTCTATTTTTACTCGATGATTTTACTCTTATATTAAATCTTAAATTTTTAATAACTACTATAAAATTAATTACCCACATTTTCTTTTCTTTTTTTATTTTATTTTATTTTTATTTAAAATATATAGAGAGACACATCCCCCTAGCTAGTTTAAAGAAAAGTGATAGCAACACACTATTTTCAACACATTCTTGTGATTGGTTGAAAGTCACATGGTTCCCACCACATTGAGAGTGAGCCCATATAATTTGATGGGACTCATCTGAATTGTAACCAATCACAAGGAAATAGGAATGAGTTGAAAAGAATATGTTAGAAAGTGTGTTAGCAGCACTCATCTTATTTAAATTAACCATGCATATTTTTCTGATAATTTTAAATAATTTTTCTTTCAGTTAATATTTGAAATTTTATTTAAATTTAAAAATGCCCCTATAATATTTGAAATACTTGTTATTTTAACACTAGACAAGCATTTGAAATGCGGACCGAAACAATACTATCTTATTAAGGATTTAATTAATTATATATAATATAAAATAGCATTACATTAATTTTAATAAATAAAATACCTCATATGTTAATTATTAAAATTAATAAATAGTGTGATAGCAATCATTGGGTGTTTGTATAATTTTTTTACTGTAATAATATATATATTAGGAGGGTTCAAATTACACCAGTATAAGTTACACCAAGTATTACACCATTGATAACTACAAATCAAATGTGTTTTTAGTAATCCAACCGTTGAATTATGTTTATTCATCATGATGATTATATGTGTCAAATTTCGTAAAATTTTGACTACTAACTTGATAATCAAACGGTTGAGGTTTTTCATATATTTCACATGTATATATAACGTATTAATGTGTAAGAATTGTCTCCCGCCTCTGTAGCAGACATCAGCTATGGAACAGCTGCGGAATAACTATGGATTAAAATCCGTAGTTATTCCGTAGCTGATGTCTGCTGATCCGGGTCCCTTATTAATCCAATTACTTAAACAAAAATATCCAAAAAGGAATAACAATAATGTCATCTTGTAATGTTCTCTTACGTGGCAAAAGAAAGATATATATCTTTCACACAAAATTAATTAAGGCAAGTATTATTTCCAATTGGCAATCACATGTATATTGTAATATTGACATGGACAAACTGACCTAGATGATCTAAGTCAAACAAGAAATTAAGACAAAATAAAAGAAACCAAAAAGGGAAAGGTTGTCCTCCAACTTAATAACTCAATATTAATAAGCAACTTCCAGCAGCTACATTTGGGAAGCAGGAGAAGTCACCAAGAAACCTTAATCTTTTTTGGCTTCTTATGTCTCTAGTCTTTATGCTATAAAGAAATCACAAAGGAAAACAAAAACAAAGATTTGATATTTTAATTGCATTGGGACGGGTAAATCAAGGTTTGATATGGGACAGGCATGACTCAAGGCAAGAATCAATCAATGAATAATATTCCCTTAGTTATTACTTGTATTTGGGCTTGGCCTGCAGGGAACTTTGAGTTTAAAAATCTATTGAAAGGCATTGCAAACAAGTTTTTAATTAGGAAATTAAAATAATGACATGGCTTTGATATTAATTAAGGTTATAATAATATTGGCTTAGTTGAAAAGAGCATAAGACAACTAATTAACTTTTTTCTCTTTTAAAATTAAACAACTAGTATTTAGCAGCAGGACACAGGAAAGTGTATATAATCAAAGCTTGCGGAAAGCAACAGTTACACCAACCAGAAATTAAAGTACAAATTTGAAGCTTGGAGACAAATATGTACGTTACTGTTTGCACAAATCAAACTTTAGCTACATGTTACAACGCGAGCATGCAAAAATTGTCATTTTGTCTCTCTAACTATGTTTATAGTATATTTTCCATTACAGGAGGTTGTCCTGTCTTTTTTTTTTTTTTTCTCTCAAGATAAGTAGATTAATGTTATAGGTACAAATGTGCACTATAAATTTCGGTGTAATTTTAGAAGATTTTATTGGGTATAATGATGAGGTGAAAATAACTTCACTAAATCTTCATTTATTCGTAATTTTTTTTTACACATTTTAATTTTAAAAATAATGATCATAAAGCAAATTTTGACGAAAAAATTTAAAAATTATATAATAAAAAAAATATATATTTTTTTAAAAAATACCCACACGTAGCTTATTATTCAGGCCATTGAATTTTGATTTTTCTAACTGAATTAAACTTGATATGTCAATCTCTGCTTTTAGCTTCGTTTACAAATTTGGATAAATTCTTGTTTTTTTCTTTGTTTTGAAAGTGTGTTACGTCGTGAGATAGAAAAGACATATATAGTTAATGCATATTTCGTATATACTTCTGAATCAATCTTGTATTCTAAATGCAATAATGACCGTAAGCTTTTGCTACCCAACTTCTTCATTGAATCACAAAGCTTACTCGAGTTTTCCATTGAAAATTGTAAAACAGTGTGCATTAAATGGATTCCTTATTTTACATGGTACCAATTGAATATTGAATTGTAGTATTGTGTAGTGAAATTTCATTGAAAAGTATGTGAAAGTTGTTTGAACTAGTCAACGCACCACTGAAGAAAATAATAATGATTATATCAAAATTTGATTATGTATCAAAAAATGATAAACAATTGAATTTGATTTTTTTTTAGGGTCGAAAAGAATTGTTGAATAGTTGACAATTTGACATGGTAAGAACCTCCGAAAATTTTTGACGGGCTTAAGTATTATCTTTGGGGCCATTACTTTTGGCACCGCATTTTTTGCTATTCTCACCCCCATCATTTTAACTTCCAACACTCCCCTCCCCTCCTTCCCCAGCCACCCCACCCCCCACAACGCAAAACTTCCTCTAGCCACCGCTGTCCCCACCATAGAGCAGCCAGCTTGACCCAAATCTCCGTCTCGCAAATCAGCAGCCACTAAAGGACCCATCCGTGCGCCTTCGTCCACTGCACTACCACTACTCAGAGACACTGGACCACCGCCGCACGGACCCGGACCATCAGCAACCGCCGGGAAGGACGTCGTGGTGGCCTTCGTCGTCAGCATTGCTGCAACCTGCAACCACTACATCTACCAACGGCTAAGCCCATCGCAGCAGATGACGCAGTGGACTTCATCGCGGCCACCATCATGCAATCGATACCACTAAAAATCTTGTTATAGATCACAAAAAGTGATTTTGATCAATACTGAGATCACCAATCTGAATATGGTTCAAGCCTTCGAGGAACAATCACAACAGTACCAAATATTGAAGTGGCGTAACGACGCAGCTTTGCGAAGAAAGAAGGAAGAATAAAGAGGAAGAGAACGGGAAGGAGCGAAATAAAGAGGGAAAAAGAGAGGGTGAGGTTTCCGGACACAGTAGTCCGTAAGTCACTTTAAAAAAAATATATAACTTCCGGACACCGTTGTCCAGGAATGGTTTCCGGACAGCCTTGTCCGAAAGTTAGTTATTTTTTCTATAAAAAAATGCCTTACGGACAAAGTTGTCCGAGAATATTGCGGACATCTGGGAATTGTTCCCGGATACCTTTGTCCGTAAGCCATTTTTTATAAAACTATATAACTTCCGGACAAGATTGTCCGGGAACTATTCTCGGACACCCTTGTCCGTAACCAATTAACTGAAGGGCAGATTTGTGTTTTACAAATTTTCAAAAAATATGGGGGGTGGGAATAGTAAAAAATGTGGTGCAAAAAAGCAAAGGCCTATCTTTGGACGATTAAGGGAATGAACTATGAAGGGGCTAAAGGATAAATTAGGCCTTCTTGTTTTTTCTGTTTGGGTCAAAGAGAAAATTAGCCCAAGCCACAAATTAAAGGATTTGCTTTTTGTACTCCTTTTGCTTTTCACACCTCTTAAATAGTGACTTTTCAAATATATCATCTATCTTTTTCTAGAAATTAACATTCGGAAATTTCCTGAAACTAATTTTCGGAAGCTAAATGATAAAAAAGATAAAAATGACTTTCGAATATTAATTTTTGGATAAAAATGACTTATGGATATTAATTTTCGGAAGTGCATTTCTAGAGACGGAAAAAAAAAACCGTCTCTAAACCTATTAGAGAGGAATAAGAGACGAAAATATTTTCCGTCTCTAAAACAGAAACATAATTCCATTTTTCATCTCTAAAACTAGAAAATTTATATATAAAAAGAAATTCACTTCTGGCATTTTTCAGAAATTAATTTCCGGAAACCATTTTTATCTGGAAATTAATACCTGAAAAGTGTTTTTTTTACTGGAAATTAATTTTCAAAAGTATTTTTTCCCAAAATTTAATTTCCAGAAAGAGAAAAGAAAAGAAAAATAAGTGAGTGAAGTGGTGGTGAGGGTGTCAAGGGAGTGGAGGTGTGTTAGGGAGGTGAAGGGGGGTGGAGGATGGGGTGGGGTGGCGGTGGTGATGGGGTGGAGTGATGGAAAGAGGGTAGTTTGGAAAAAAATTTCAAATGTGGGGGGAGGGTGTGAATAATAAAATACGGGGTACTAAAAGCAACTCCCCAAATTTAAACATAGGACAAATTTGTTTTGGGTTTACAATAAGGGTATTTTTACGATAGTCAATCAGGCCTTGCTTTTCACACCCCCTTTTTTTTTAAAAAAAAATACCCTCTGTCTATTTTCAAAAATTAATTTTTGAAACTATATTTAACAAAATACACTTTTCAGAAACTTGTTTTTAGAAATTAACTTATAGAAGTGTAAATTTTATTACAAAAGTTTCAATTTTCAGAGATGGAAAAGTTTCATCTCTAAACTTATTGGAGACAACTTAGAGGTGATAAAAATGTTGTCTCTAAATACAAATAACTTAATAAAAGAAAGAACAAAAAGCACAAAAAACAAAAGAGAACAAGTGCATGTTAAAAACACATCTCCATAGAAAAAATGAATTATGACAGCGGCTTCACATGATGGTGATTACAAGGTATTAGACGCATTGATCTGGTTCACCGATAGTTATAGGCTTGGTCGAAGGTGCCATAGCTACATCAGAGAAGGCTTGTGAGTGTCGGGAGATGATTTCAAAGGGGATCGTGACTGTGAGGAAGTGGTTTCGGTTAAAGGTGTGGTGTTGATAGGGAGAAGAGTTCTTGAGGGGACAGTGTAGTGGCTTGTACGTGGAGGTTGACGAAGGAGAGGGCATGGTGGTTATGGGTGAGAATCGACTATGTTTGGGCAGTGAGGGTGATAGTGTATGATGGACATCATGGTGATGTTGATGGTGGATTTGATTGGTGTTTCATGGTGTTAGCACCAAATTTTGTCTGGAAATTTTATTTTATTTATTTTATTTCTTTCTATTTTCATGTATGTATATATTTGTGGTAGTTAATCATTTCCTTCTTGCCTTAATAAAAAATCCCAAAAAATAAAAAAAATATGAAAAATAAAAATGGATTAATTAATTAAACAATTAGTTAAACATTTTAAGAAAAAAATGTTTTCAAATTGTTTCTTTAAAAGGATTTTGGCCAACTTGGGCCCACTATTTTTTAGGATGTAAGTTATTTTTTAAAAAAATCTTTTGGGCTAACATGACCCATCTGCATTACTCAATTCAACAACAAAAATGCAATTGGCTAATATAATCCATTTACTTGATTCAACATTTTAAAAAGAAAAGAAAAGAAAAAGGGATGTGTGAAGAAGAATAGCAGGGCAACCTGTTTGTCCTTTTGATTAGAAACTGTGATGCAGTGCAAGTGCATCCCACTTGCACTGACCTCTTTCTCTAGCTTGGGCCATGATAGCATGGGAAAAGTAAAAAATGATGTTCTTTTTCAACTTGAACGTTGAACCTGCCTATATTGAAGGTAATAAAGCTCACTGGTTCCAAGTGGAACATAGTTTACCCTGCCAACTGAAAACCCCTCTTCGTGGACGCCATACTTGGTCCTGAACATCATAAACAAATTATCGTGGATACTTGACAAAAGTGAGATCTCTACCTTCAACATATTTCACATTTGCTTCCATCCACACAGCAAAAATTGTCTTCTTGTTTCTACTCCTGTGAACAACACTATCAATTGTCTCATTATCATTAAAATATATAGCTTGCTGATGTGGTAAATGAAAACTCAAACGTTGAACAAACAACCATCTTTGGTGGGTGTCAAACATGAATATGCGCCACACAGACTCACATGATAAAAGATATTGACAATCATAATAATGAAGTATTTCATCAATAGGTTCCATTCGTGCATTGGTCACATCAACTCAACTAATAGACATAGTCACCCTATTAACAACCTTGTTGATGTACTTGAATAAATACTTGATTGAATTGGATTTGTTACAACACTCAATATTGATATGTGCTTGATAATTCATTAATAACAAAGGATTATATGGAACAACAAATCCATTATCAAGATCAATGTCATGTCTATGAACATATGTACCACTTTCCCGACGATGATAGAGTGGATAAACATAAGAGTCAATACTCGTTGCCTCAACATATTTCTTGGGGAAATACTTTGAACACTTCCCATCACGCATGCAAGGCGATGATTGTAATGTCCTAATTTCTAGATTCTAGAGTAATGTCCGTTGAAGACACTATCCCCGAATTCCTGAAATTATTTCGCGCCATTACCGATATCATTAAATACACATTCATAAAGTGCCTAAGTAATTCCAACGATTACATAATCCTGACATAAACCATTCATACATATCAAGTCTTCTAATCTGTGTGCCACTCAGTGGCCCAAAATAACAATCAACCAGAAATACAAATCTCTAACTTAATACAACATAATATTACTCAAATACATCTAGATCCCTAATGGAAATAAAATAAAAATCTAGAAGTGGGAGAACCCCTCCAGGAGCTTCAAACTCTCCCTCTGAGCATCCATCCAGACAATCCTGTATTTCTAGAATAAACCCACAAACATGGGGTGAGACTAATGTCTCAGTGAGCGTAACTATGAAATCATACAGTGTGGGGGAAGCAAGCATATGCCATGCATAAGAAAATTCACATCTTATCCTAATACTACAATTGAACTCAATTTAAACAAGATATCAAATGCCATCTCAAATTAGATATGCTATACATGATCTGCATTACCCGACAAACGGGGTCTTTTCACTGATTCTAGGGCTAGACCTGAGCTTAGACTACAGGAAACGTCTTTCTTGGGGACGTATCCCACCATTATTCTAAGGGTCGAAACCCACGTTTTACTCTGGGAACCGAAGTCTAATTATTCTAAGGACCGAAGTCCAATCTTGCTTAATTAGGGTGAACTGGGGCCGAAGCCATTTTTCTAGGGCCGAAGCCAAACTCTTTGTTTTTCTGGGTGCCGAAACTCAAATGCATTTTCCAATTAACTGGGGGCCAAAGGCCTTGATGCAAATACTTCACACATAACAAATAACATATAACTCATGATAGATCTAAACATTTTCATAATAATAATAATACCCTAACATATGAACCCCAAGATAGAAACCCCCAAATCAAGCCCTAACTTGGAGTTCTATACATACAATCACAATAACACTCATACATTAAACATAAACAAAATCAAACCAATAGACAACCACATACAAGCCCAAGGAAGAGGGGAGGAAGGGTAGGGTTCATTGAGGAGTAGTCATACAAACATGGGTGATGGTGTGTGAGCTGTACTCACCTCAAGAGAGCTCAATGAGAAGAGGAAAGAAGTTGGGGAAGGTTGGGGTGGAGATCCTTGGCTCTCTCTCCTTTCTCCTAGCTCCAAGGCCATTTTCTCTCACTAGGAACCCTCTCTCTCTAGACGATGAAGGAAGAAGGAAAATGAGGAAGTTGTGCCCTAATTTATGTTTTTAAGTCTTGGACGCGTGGTCTCGCTCAAGCGAGACCTTCTCACTTGAGCGAGAGCACAAAGAAAATTCTGAATTCACATTCTCACTCAAGCGAAAAGCCTCTCGCTTGAGCGAGAATGCTCTAGAGAGCATCCCCCTCTTTGGATGAATTTCGCATGAGCGAGACCCTCCTTGCTCAAGCGAAATTCTTCCAGAGAGCACCCCCCTCTGAATGAATTTCGCTTGAGCAAGGCCCTTCTTGCTCAAGCGAAATCCTTCCAGAGAGCACTCCCTAGCTCCCCTGCTTCTCGCTTGAGCGAGAGCCTTCTCGCTTAAGCAAGAAAACCATATTACAATTTCCCCAATTTTACTGACATGCTCGCTCAAGCGAGCCTCTCTCGCTTGTGCGTGAACATCAAGACCTAAAATCCTGATTTCTCACTTCTAACCATTTCTAACTTAGTTCCACCCACGTTTTCCTAACTCTTTTAACAACATATCTCTCTGACTTAGTTCCTCTTCATCTAAACCTCTTCCCCTCATCTTTACACCTTATAATTCTCTTCGTTTCAGGGTATGCTTTCTTCTAGGTTCAATCTACAATTGTTTGACTTAACACTTGGTTCCTCTTCTAAAATCTCTTAAAACTCATGGTTCCTAATGTAATCTGTAATCCTTGTTTAAATTCACACTCAAACCCCCAAATTCTCATCCTACTTCTAACCTTCCTCTCTTGGCCGGATTCACAGCCTAAGGCTTCTACTGTATTTTCTAGGCCCTAATTTCTGGGATGTTACAATGACCTTCGACTTGAACCACACGAACCATGAACCATATACGTTGACACACATTCAAAAAGCTTAGAGTATTTATTTGGATCAGATAGTTCAGCACATATAATTGAGTCAATTGCATCAGGAGTATACAATTTATTACGACCATCAAGCCATAACAAAATATGTGCATGAGACAGTCCCTTTTTTGGAATTCAATTGTGTACATACCTACAATGTTAACAAAATATATATCATGTAGTAGAATATTTGAACACAAATATTAATTAAATAAGGAAAGTAAAACACTTCTTCAAAAAAGAAATTAATAATTTACCTACGTTGAGTTTTCCAAAGAACTCACCCTTCTTTCGGTCGTTCATCAATTGATCCAACTTAATCTGAAAAATACGACACATTATATCAAGCTGATCAAACGACAAGATACCTTTGCTTGTTATATGTCGTTGAATCTCTAGCTATTTCGGGTTGCATGTCATGGTCAAGAATAAGTCTGGATAACCAAAACACCTACATATAGTCATCGCATCTTGACAATTATTAAACATATATCTTTTACCACCCATAAAAGAGGATGGCAAAATTGTTTGCATACCAACCGTTGCAGAGTCAACGTTACCTCGGTCAACCGCTTTTTAAAGACCACTTAGAAACTCCTTACATATATTTTGTTGATTCTGTCTTATATAAGATAATCGTTGAGACTCAACCATTGAGTATCAATCAACTAAAAATTGTTGCAATAACCTTTTACTTTTCAACAAAACCTTTCCCTAAATATCCATTTCTTATATTCTGAATGATATAAATTCCAACAGTGACACCCATTTTCTTTTGCCAATCCTTTGACAGTCGGTTCCAATTCGGAAGCAAATATTTTCTTGATAACTGTTGGGATCTTGACAAGCGTACCAATATCGCAGTAGTATAATAGTAGAAAAATAGGGGTTGTCGTACCCACGAGGAACAGTGCAAAATAAATTCTTAAAACTCACACTTATTGAGTAAGAAAGATTGTGAATGATTGGATTTGTTTTATGAGAACTAAAATTTACTATGCTGTAAAATAAATTGAGACAAAGAGAAACATGGATGAAATTGACCAGTTGAGAGAAACTAGGATTGAACTTTGTCCATCGCGCCCTTCATGTGATTTTGAAAATTAATAACATTTAGAAATTTGAATTTATCAATACTGAAGCACAAATAAATTTCATTCACATTGATTCCTCAAATATGAAATTCTTAGAACAATTCCCTAAACACCAATCCCTTGGATGTTTAACAAATTGCCTAGCTTTACAAAAAGTTGTTAAAAGCTATCAATAAATTGAACCCTATTCCTAGGTATTCAACCTATTGAGTGTTTTTACCCAAATCAGATTTAAAGAATAACTTCCCAGCCAATTCAAGAAATCGGATCATAACTCCGTTACAAGAAGGAAGTTAAGCATTAAGAATAGAAATAAGAACACCAGTTTATTGATAAAACAGTGATTCCTAAATGTTAAAAATATAAAATCACATTCAGGGTTTGAATTGACTACATTCAATCCTAAAAAGAAATTTAGCTACTCATGGTAGCCATTACAACTAACAAGGATGAAGAAGAAGATCAGCAGTGAAGCCTTCCAGCTCTGTTGTAGTCTCCCTCTTGCTCCAGAATGGTCTCTAGAAACTGTCAAACTTTTCTCTCCAAACTTCGTATAAGCAAAAACTCTCCGTCCACCTCAAAAGTTGTCTGACGGCTCATTAAAACGCAAGGGTTACGTCTTATGCGCTTTGCCTGCGCTCAACACAGGTGAAGCGTAGGAAACAGTAACTGAAAGGGCATTCCTGCGCTTTGCCTGCGCTCAGCGCAGGAAACAGTAACTAATTTCCCAGCTTGCCTTGCCTTTGAATCTTGTTATATACAGCTTCCGTCTCTCTTACTGTTCACTTGATGCTTCACTTGTAACTTAGCTTCTTACCTGTAAAAATCAACAGTTTCTTCATCAAAATAGCATAAAATTCAGATGAGACTCCATTAATTACAATTGCCACAAATTAAGCAAAGAAAGGTGGTTTTGGATTATAAATTCAATAATTCATAATCAATAAGTGCTGTAATTACATGAAATTTTACTCAATTCTAGCACTTATCAATAACCACCTTCCCCATAAGGAAATAACATTGGTTACGGCAACGAAATATGCGCAACATGTGTTTCATGAATTCGTTGAAACTCACCATTTCCAAAACATACAATTACATCCCTACCAACATCACCACTGTCGAAATCACCAACAATTAGAGCAACAAATTCATCCACCGAAGGGAGGTTATATGTGCGTGGATAATTTGACCGATTTTTGTACAATCATATTGATATATTTTCATGGATCCCCATGGCATATGAATCACAGACACGCCTAAATGATTTCTCCAGTACATTGTTTTCATCAACCATTATGACTAAATCTTTTACAAACTCTTCATCTAAATTGCCAAGTAAACCATTTAACCTGAAACCATGTACCAAAAAGGTTGCAACATTGTAAACATACCTATTAACATCAAAGTATAACATTGATTACAATTAACACGTATGTAACTAAATATATAAACAAACACAAACAAATCAACACATAAATGATTGTCTATAGAGCAAGGTAATTTCAAATAACTTAATAAAATCTTACCCGAAACAACCCATTATGTTATGAACCTTATTTTGAGTATCATATATATAATTGGGCAAATTTAGGGCATCAAACTACCAATTCTATGAAAATTTTGACCACTTATAACAAATTGTGGAGGTTCACCACCATCATTAATATCAGAAACAACATTTGCCCCAAGTGATGTGAATGCAAATACACTATTATACGCAAAAGCTCAATTGGCAACGCAGGCTGAGATTGTGGGAAGAGCTCCGGGGTTCGATCCCCACTAAACACATTCTTCAGGAGGGGTGAGGAGCATTAACTGTGACTAAGCCCCGAATAGGATTGCCCCTGGTAATAGGGGATACCTGTGGTTTACACAAAAAAATGCACTATTATATAAACATATATTATCCAAGAAATGAGAGTTACGTTCATTAGAGCCATCCATTAAGCCATCCAACAAATTTGGTGGTCTCCGTACTAAAGGGAGTAAAATTTTATCCCGCATACAACACATTGAAAATTCAGGCCTTGAGGTATTCGTGGACTTTTCAGCTCTTTCCTCATACCAAAATAAGGCTCCACAAAACGTACAAACATGATCCATAACTCTAATATCTATGTAAGGTTAGAAAAAAAAATGATACAATTCAATATTTGTATTGAATTAGTCCATAGAATAAGCAATTAAAATTTGAAAGTTACATTGAGCTTCACCCGATGTGAATAATGTAACATCCCAAAAGTTAGAACCTAGAAAGTATAACAGAAGTTGTAGGACTAGAACCCTACCAAGAGAGGGAGGTTAGAGGTTGAATAAGAACCTGTGATTTTTAAGGGGAATTTAGGAGAGAAACTGAGTATTAAGCCCAACACAATTGTGGTAGAACTTAGGATGGACCAAACCACAAGACTTAAGAGGTTAAAAAGTTATAAAAGCGAGGAAGACATTTTGGTTGAGGGAATCGGGTTTAAGAGGGTTAAAAATTGAATTTGAAGGGTTAACTCTGGAGTATTTTCGTTCAAGCGAGAAGGTCCTCGCTTGAGTGAGAATATCAGCAAATGGGAAACTTTGGATGCTGACATTTTCTCTTAAGCGAGAAACCTCTTGCTTAAGCGAAATTGTTCCAGAGAGGGAGTGCTCTCTGGATGATTTTCGCTTAAGAGAGCAGAGGCTCGCTCAAGCGAAGATCAGTCCTTGCTTAAGTGAGAAACGTCCAGAGATGGGAGGTGCTCTTTAGAGTGTTTTCGCTCAAGCGAGAAGGTTTTCGCTTGAGCGACAACGCACAACAAGACACATTCCCCTTTCTCACTTAAGCGAGAAAGTCTCGCTTGAGCAAGAACATGCATATTTCGTTTTAAAAACAGATTCAGGGTCATTTGACACCAAACCTAAAATAGTTTCTCTTCACACCCTTTTGTGCCTTAGTGGAGGAGCGTGAATAGGAGAAGAGGGAGCTTGGGAGTGTGAAATCAAGGAAGAAGGAGGCTAAGGAAGCTCAACCCATCCCTTCAAGACCTCTATTATCTACTCTTTGAGGTGAGTGTGGTTCACCCACTCACTTTCATTATGTGTGAAGTCCCCCAATGACCCCTTCTCTCCTTTCCCATTCTTTCTTTACTTGCTTATGATTGATTGAGATTAATCTAGGGTTTATATGTGTATTTGCTTTGAATGTTTGAGTATTGGCTTAACCCTAGGTATAGAGGTTAGGGTTTTTCATTAGACTATTAATTGTGAGGTTTTGAACGTTATGGAATCATCATATAGCATATGTAAACATGAATACATGCCATGAATCATGCTCTCATGTTTTTTAAACCCTAATCATGTACAAAATGTTTTCATGGGCCTTTGGCCAAGAGGAAATTTATAGGTTTTTGGACCAAAGAGGAAAAAGAATTTTGAGTCTTCGGGCAAAAGAGGAACGTATCTCAAGGACCTTTTGGCCAAAAGGAAAGTGGGATCCTTAAAAGGAAAATAAATGGATTTCACTCTTGAATGATAATAAAACTTTGGAGGGTTTCCAAGGGCGACGGTCTTTGGTCACAAATTTTGAGCGCTCAGTCTTAAAGAGGAAACGGTGAAAAGACCCTCCTGGGTGTGGGTTTAACACCAGAGGTTTAGTTTGATTGCATGATTGCATTGCATGGGTGTTCTTCAACCAGAGGAATTGTTGTGTGCATTTCCTGATTGCATGGTAGAATCGTGTTGCGTACCGAAAGATGTATATACATGTGTTAAATGTTGCATTTTCCATTTGTCTGTCCCCTACACTGTATGCATGATCACATCCACTGAGACGTAAGTCTCACCACACGTTGTGGATTTCATTTTAGATGTGTAGGATATTCTAACCGGAAATAAAGTCGGATGACTTGGAGGCTCAACGGTGGATTGGTCCTCCGGGCTGCTTGTGTTGCTCCTTAGGGAGACTTTTAGAGTATATATGTATAATTGTAGGTAGACTTTTTTATGTGGATTCATAGTGTTGTATTTTAAGCCACTAAGTGGTATTTAAACTACAATTCTTAAATTATGTATGTAAGATTTCCGCTCATGTAAATGTTGGAATTACATGAGCATTGAGCGTATTGTTTGACGATATCGGTAATGTCGTGAAAAATAACTCAGTAAATTTAGGAATATGCTTCAAACGAGCATTATTTCTAGGTTTACGAAATTAGGGCGTTACAAATAACACATGCTCCATTGCAATGGAGCATAAAGATTAAAAGAGGGCATTACAAATAACACATGCTCCATTATTTCTAGGTTTGTGAATTATTGACATAAAGATTAGATAATCTATCCCAACTCGTTAACTCATCATCTCCTATAATTGAACAAAAAAAGAACAATCACGTTGAAGAACACCTCAATCTACTCAACAATTTAACGGACTATAGATTAAAAAGAGTAAATTGATGAATAAAGCAAACAAAGCTCACATGAACTCCCCTCACAAGCCCACCCCCACATAGTAAATTGATGAATAATATTTGGAAAGATCACATCAGTGATGAAGATAGAATTAAAACAAAAAAATATAATGACATGCTACCCAAAATCTTCAAATAATATAATGGACTAACCAATGATGCTATCCCTATTTGACGATGTGCCACTTCTTCTGGTGGAAGAGTCTCTATCATCACTTGTCCAGGGAACCAATGTGTTATTGCGTTGATTACTTTCAATGCTCAAAAGATTAAATAAAAAGAACTTTATTCAGAAAGAAACTCAATTGTGGTCTACTCGAAGTTGAAGTTCAGCAACTTGCTTATGCAACTCAGAAGGTTGGACAAAAGCAATTTTAAAGTATTTTCTCGTAAAGAAAAGATTGTTTTCTGCGTAGATTAATACAACAACTTTTCTTAAACCCTCCTTAGTTAGTATAAAAACAGATAACAGTAGAAAGTAAAGAGATAAGGGTAGAGAGAACTTGACCACAAAAATTTATGCTGGTTCACCCACTAACCCAGTGAGCTACATCCAGTCCCAGGGCAAAACTCCATTGGATTTTCCACTAATCCCGCAAGATTACAATGAGTATTATTTGCACACCTGGCCTCTCCAGGCCCAATGAGTATTCTTTTATACAAGTCTCTCCAGGCTCAACGAGTATTCTTTTACAGACAAGGCTCTCCAAGCTCAACGAGTATTCTTTGCACATCTGGCCTCTCCAGGCCCAACAAGTATTCTTTCTTCCACCAAGCCTCTCCAGGCTCTCAGACACTTAACAATGTTTACAATATAAACTAAGTTTAAGCTTCTGAGAAACTTAAACTCGGATTCTTCTTGTACAAAGGGATAGCTGAGTAAAACTCAGGATACAAAGGGTAAATCTATGTACAAGGAAATTTGCTATAATAGAGTGTTTTGTCTTGAAAGGGTTTTCTGATGAATCTTGGCCATTCTCTCTTGTGCTTTTCTGTTTGCCCATTCTTTAGCTTCGTTTTCATTCTGGGTTAGAGCAAGGCATTTCCGTAGCTTTACTAGGGGTTCACCAATGGTTCGCCAATCTTCAAAGTCTTTCGTGAGGCTATTTATAATGCCTTGAAATAGATCCGTTGAGGAATAACTTCATTCACCGTTGTGAGATAGCATTAGATGGTTTTAGAGTCGTTGTGAGAAGCTCTTATGATAACATTAGACTTTTGAGACGTGCAGGTGTTGCAGACTGTAACACTGCTCTGACTTGAACAACAGATTCCATTTAAGGTAATGTGATTTTGACTACACAGTCGAACTTTGAATTCATTCCTTAAATGGATCAAACTTGCTTCAGACGATAAGAAAGTGTTGTGACTTTAGCAGGCAGCTTCCAGGCTTTACTTAATAGTTAAAATCGAGGTCTTAAGCAGTTCTTCTAGAAATCCATAACACTTCAGAAGGCTGAAAAGAGTTCAGTAGATCTTGGCTCTTCAGAAGGTTCCCTCGTGTTAGTAGGTTCATCTTGAGGCTTCTTCTTCATAGCACTTACTGAAACAATAAGGCAAAGATACCTTCAAGTGATACTGTTCTTAAAAGCAATACCTTTTTAAATCAAATTTATTGTCTATTAAAACTAAGGATATGTGAGTCTTGAATTCGATTTGAATACTTAAATTGATTATGAGACTCAACAGCCCATTGGATCCCTAAGGACAACAATGTCATCTAAATATTCACTCCATCTATCAGCAAACCAAATAGGAATAGGAATATATTCCTTAAAAAAGGTCCAATCATAGATCAGTAAATGAATAACACATATCCATAGGCCAGTTCGATCCTATAACAAATAAGTAAAAGGAATAAACCTTGTCCGGTCGGAACACGTTGAGAAATTTATGGCGAGAAGTCCTTATCCCCGTCGAATGCAGCAAACGCATCTTGATACCTGGGAAAAAAGTCATAATTCCATTTCTACTATTTTTTAGTTGAAAACCAAGAAGGAAACTAAAGGGCAAAACAACTTTCTAAAATAGGTTGACCAAATAAATCTTGAGGAAATGACTTAATACAATAGTTGATTTCTTAATGGAAAAGCCAATGCTCTATATTTGATACTGTTAAACATTACATTAATCTTCTACAATAACCAATGAAAAATGTATAATGCTAATTATAATTACCTTTTGATTCCGGTTATGGAAGCTATCAAACTCCCTACCCTTGATGTTCAGACGTTCCAAATTGCTAGTGACTTGAAGCTAGTTCACAAAGATATGAAACCACTCACCAAATCTAAATACCCCAACTTGTCTACACACCTGAGCCCTGCCAATCCGAAAGGCCATTCAGCATCATAGATTGCAATTAGATTACACCACCGACTCCCTTTATTATGATAGAAGCACAGTTGGCACACTGTTCTAAAAATGATTTCAAATATAAAAGAGGACAAATAATATCACCATTCAAATTCTTATCCTTAAGGTCTTATAATAGCTACAAAGCAACCTACTATGGAAAAAGACCGTAATAAAACTTAAAGAACATAAACTAAAATAATTTGTTAGTTAAATAAAATGACATAACGCCCTACACTTAAACACAATATCAAACAAAAAGCCCCTTAAAATAAGTCCTTCACACTTAGGATAGCTACATAGTTCTTTGCCAAAATACATCACACGGTAAACCCATACACTGCAGGTGTGTTTAGTAAATCTAGCTGATAAGCTAGATGCTAGCTGATAAACTCGTAGCTTATAAGCTCCGAGCTGATAAGTTGGCTTATTAAATTAGAAGTGTTTGGTAAAACTAACAGATAAGCTAGTTAGTAAATGTAAATTTGTAAGGTCCAAGAATCTCTTAATAATGTTTTAATAATGACAACCAGTCAGGTTTACTTGGAATAATTCTGAGCTTTAAGGACTAATGATTTTGTTTGAGTAAGTGTTCAGAAGATACAGGAAAGCTTCTGCAGAAGATGCATCTCAGCAATAGAAGAAAGGAATGAATTCAACTTACTTAAGAAGATAAGTTTCAGATTTGACAAGAATGACAAATCTGTGAAAGAGAAACATGAAACATGTTGATAAAATCATGAGAAGATCCTTCACAGTCCAATGAATTCTCCAGAAGATGAGAATAGCACCCTCACAAGAAGAAATCATAATAAAATCCCTTTAGAAGGAAGATTCATTTTTTTAAAAAGGAAAAGAAGCATATCTCAGGTTCCCAAGCATCAAGATATATTTAAATTATCCTCACTAAGGTTAAAAATAATAGTCAGAAGATATAACCTATTTCGGGAGAAGAACCTGAAGTCATCAATTCTGCAGAAGAAACAGAACATATAAAACAAAGTGATTTTTTCACTTTCTGAGGTTACAGCTGCAGAAACTACCTAAAAATATTTTCCATTGAGCAAATTAAGGATTTTAAGAAGATCTGCAAGAAGAATGCAATTTCAGATATATTGCAGAAGAAAAGATTTGTTGCAAAAGGTGCAATTAATGCATAATTCAAATAAGTCTTCTTCTTCTCTTCTTCTTATAATTTTAGTTGGCCAGCTGAATCTAAAATAAGTGAAAATATTATAGTGGAAGAGTTTATCATGCCTACAGAAGAAAAGCTTTGAGAAATAGCCCAAAAACAACCTGCAGGAGGAAGAGCTGGTCAAATTGACAGCTGTAAAGCTGCACATGCTGCAGCTGAGATAGGGACATGACTTTGAAGCCAGCTAGATGTCCAACGGCTATTTTCACTCCAGTCCTCTATAAAAGGAGAGTTCCTCCACACTTTGAAGGCACCTCACTCCAGAAGAAACATAAAATTCTGCAGTTTCACTTCTCCTATCGTCTGGAAATTTTCTCTCTCCTTCATTTCTGTGATTTCTGGTCTGAAAAGCCTTGGAGAGAGTCTTGGCTCATCATTTTGCTTCTGTTGTGCAAAGATTGTATTGATTTGAGCCTTGTATGTTCTTATTCTTTTGCTGAGTCTAAAAAATATCATAAGGAAAATTATGATGTTTTAGATAGCTCACTTCTCAAGTTTTAATGCTTAACAAATTTGGGATAAAATACTTATCATAGATACATAAATGTGTAATGACTTATCTATGATTTCAGCAAGCCATTCTGAACGTATAAAACCTATCTAAAGTGGAAAAGCCTTCTGAAGGTTCAACCTCTCTGAAGTGTTGAAGCCATCTGAAGTGTTCAACCCGTATGAAGTGTTGAAGCCATATGAACTCTCATTAATAACGTGGCACTCTTTGCTAAAGTATGTGAAGACATCTCTGAAGTTCTGCTGAGTCAAGTGTTCTCTGCTGCATGTACCGTTTCAAACATATTTATGGCAAGGAACACAGAGATCTTTCCTGGTATATTTAAATTTCATACACCACTGAGGAAATCCCTGCAACGCAACCTTTGCAGCAACAACAGTGGCAGCTTTATGGCAGCAGCAATCTGGTACTGTGTGTCAGAAATAATCAAAACTCTTAGAAGCATGTCTCACAACGAATTAAATAGAATTTAATGCTATCTCTAAACTGTGGTATTTCAACGGATTGAAGATTGGTTATAAATAGCCCTTCATGAAGACCATCAAGAGAGTGAACTGCATATACAAGAAAGTCTAAGAGATATCACGCTGCAAGTTTTTCTGTAAAAACACTCTGATTTCATATTCATTGTACATCATTTGTATATCCTGAGTATACCTCAGTTTTTATTGTACATCGTCTCTGTTTAAGCTTCAAACTTGTGTAGTTTAAAAGCTTAGACATATCTCTTTGTAAAAATTGTCTTTGAGCCTGGAGAGGCTTGTCTTTAAAAGAATACTTGGTTGAAGAGCCTGAAGACGCTTGACTGTAAAAGAATGCTTGTAATCTTGGTGAAGATTAAGAGAAAATCCAAGTGCTAGTTGGCATTGGGACTGGACGTAGCTCACAGTGGTAGTGAGTGAACCAGGATAAATTCCTTGGCTAAGTTTTCTATCCCTTATCTTTTGTCAATTTATTTATACTAACCAAAGGGTGTTGAAAACTATGCTGATAATTTTAAAAAAGCAAGAAACCTTTTTAAAGATCTTTTCAGAAGCCTTCTTAAGAAACTTCAGACAGCCTCTTAAACCTGTCTGAAACTGTTGTAAACTTAACCGTTTGTGAAAAGCTTCCATAAATTATTAAGAAACACTATTCAACCCCCTTTTAGTGTTTCCCTGTGTTTCTACAGTTGGTAGCAGAGCTCAACTCAGGGTTGAGAACCTTACAAGTGTTTGAGGATTAAAGATCCAGATGGAAGCTGCCAACAACAACAGACAGTACATCACTGAAGGAGCCTCTATCACAAGACCTCCAGCATTCAATGGAGTGGACTACCACTATTGGAGGTATCGTATGAAGTTGTTCATTGAGAGCAACAACATTGATGTTTGGGATGTGGTCACTGATGGAGACTATGTGCCTATACATAACGGAGTGCCAATACCTAAGGCTGAATGGACCTTAGAGCAGAAGGCTAGAATTCAGTTAAATGCTAAAGCCAAACTCTATTTGATATGTTCTCTGAACAAATTAGAGTATGAGAAGGTTCATGGATGTTCATCTGCCAAGGAGATTTGGGATACACTTGCAGCCGCCTATGAAGGGACTGAGACTGTCAAGCAATCCAAAATCAGCATGCTTATACATCAATATGAGATGTTCAAAATGGAAGAATCTGAAACCATAGATCAAATGTTTGAGAGGTTTCAGACTATAACTAATGGACTCAGGTCTTTAGGTAGAACTTTTAAATCTGGAGACAATAATAGAAAGATTATGAGAAGTTTGCCAAAGTCCTGGAGACCCAAAGTTACAGCCATTCAAGAGGCCAGAGACTTAAACTCTCTTAGAATGGAAGAATTGTTGGGATCTCTCAAAGTTCATGAGCTTGAACTTGGGGAAGATGACATCAAGAAGAAATCTCCGGCATTAAACTCCAAAGCCAAACACCCTAGGCATGGCAGCATTAAAGCCATGCAAGCTGAGGAAACTTCAGAAGCAGATGAAGACTCTGGAGATAGCTCAGAAGATGATGATCTTGCTCTTCTCAGCAGGAAAATCAAGAGGATGCTGCAAAACAGAGGAAAGTTTAGAAAGAACCAACCCTCAACCTCTAAATCAGGTAAGTCAGGTAAGGATTCTCAAAATGACAAAATTATATGCTATGAGTGTAAACAGCCAGGTCATATGAAGGCTGAATGTCCAAGATTAAAGAAGAACAACTTCAAAAAGAAGAAATTCTTCAAAAAGAAGAAGGGTCTGATGGCAACATGGGAGAATCTTGATGAGTCTACCTCAGAAGAAGAGGAAGACACTTCAGAAGAGGCCAACCTGTGTCTCATGGCCAGCCTGCCGTCATCAGATAGCTCAGAATCTGAGGTATTTCCCTTAACTCTTCAAGAGATGTATGATGACCTGATGGAAAGTTCCAAGGAACTCTTCCAAGAGTATAAGAATCTGTCCAAGGCCCACACAGAAATGTGCAGTAAATTTGAGGCTCTTGAGATAGAAAATATTATCCTCAAGGAGAGAATTCTTGTGACTGAAAGCAACAGTTCACAAACTGTCTCTGAAGAAAACAAAAAACTTCAGAAACAAGTTGAGAAACTAACAAAAGACTTAGCTAAATTTGTCAAAGGAACATAAAACCTTAACATATTGCTTGGCAATCAAAGGGATCCCCTTGACAAAAGTGGATTAGGCTTTTGTGATCATGATACCTCTGAACCTCATATTTTCAAAAATTTTACTAAAGGCAAAGAAAAAGCTATTGGGTGTTCTCACTGTGGCAAGCCTAGACACAATGTGGCTCAGTGTAAACACAAGGGAAAAGCAAAACCCAAATCTAACAAGAAAGGACCCAAAAGAATATGGGTACCTAAGAACTTGATCATTCCTGTTTCATATGTGTTTAACAGGACAAAGGAGACCCCACAAATGGTACCTGGACAGTGGGTGCTCGCGACACATGACAAGAGAAAGGTCTTTGTTCCAAAACCTTAGGCCCAGAGCAGGAGGTGTGGTCACCTTTGGTGGAAATCAGCAAGGGAAGATCACAGGAATATGGACTGTAGGTATCTCTCCTCTATCCCTTATTAAGAATGTTCTTCTAGTAGAGGGACTTCAACATAATTTACTGAGCATAAGTCAATTGTGTGACAGTGGATATGTGGTTTCCTTTACTAAAGAAGGATGTATAGTCAAAGACTCTCGTTATCAAATTCTTTTTACTGCTAAGAGACACAGCAATGTGTACAAAATTGATCTAGAGGATTTGGCAAGTCAAAATGTAAAATATTTTCTCTCTGTTGAAGATGAAAAACAGATTTGGCACCAAAGACTTGGACATGCCAACTTGAGATTGATCTCAAAGTTAACAAAACACAATCTTGTTAAAGGACTGCCCAAGCTTTCTTACAAATCTGACATTTTATGTGAAAGCTGTCTGAAAGGAAAACAACCAAGACACTCTTTTCAGAGTAAGGATGTTGTTTCCACTAGCAGACCTTTAGAATTGTTACATATTGACTTGTTTGGTCCTATTAGAACAGAAAGCATTAGTGGTAAGAAATATGGTTTGGTCATTGTTGATGACTATTCTAGATTCACATGGGTGTTATTCCTAAGAAGCAAGGATGAGACTTTCAGGAATTTAACAATATTCTGCAAGAAGGTACAGAATGAAAAAGGATTCTGTATATCTGCTATCAGAAGTGATCATGGTGGAGAGTTTGAGAATGCAAACTTTCAACTGTTCTGTGATGAGAATGGGATCTCACACAAGTTCTCTGTGGCAAGAACACCTCAGCAAAATGGGGTTGTTGAGAGAAAGTACAGAAGATTGCAAGAAATGGGAAGAACCATGCTCAATTCATGCAATCTACCAAGATCTTTCTGGGCAGAAGCTAATAACACAGCTTGCTACCTTCAAAACAGAATATTGGTAAGACCAATTCTGAAAAAGACTCCTTATGAATTGTGGAAGGGAAGAAAACCCAACATATCATATTTCCACACCTTTGGTTGTGAGTGTTTTATACTCAACACCAAGGATGATCTTAGAAAATTTGATGCAAAATCTGACAATGGAATTTTCATAGGATATTCTGAAACATCTAAAGCCTATAGAGTATATAACTCTAGAACTTTAACTATAGAGGAATCAATCCATGTTAAATTTAATGACAAGAAAGAGATTGATAGGGAATTATCAGATCTAGAAGATGACTTTGCAGGAATGGAGCTGAATAATCATGACAGCATCAAGGATGAACATGTGTCTGAAGCACCATCTGTCATTGAACCTCTTCAGACCAATGTTGAGTCTCAGACTGATTTGATATCACCTCAGAAACCTGACTGGAGATACAAATCACATCATCCAAAAGAGCAAATCATTGGCAGCACTTCAGAAGGAGTTAAGACAAGATCAAAATTCAAGAATCTGAATTTTCTTGCTCTCCTGTCTGAAATTGAGCCAAAGAACATTGATGAAGCTCTGCATGATGAAGGGTGGATTCTAGCCATGCAAGAGGAGCTAAACCAATTTGCTAGGAGTGATGTCTGAAACAAGCTCCAAGCGCATGGTATGACAGACTGAGCAGTTTTCTTATCAAAAATGGTTTTGAAAGAGGAAAAGTAGATACACCCTTTTCAGAAAACAGTCTAACAAAGATTTTATACTTGTTCAGATATATGTTGATGACATTATATTTGGTTCAACTGATTCTTCTCTGTGCAAGGAGTTTTCTGAGTTGATGCAATCAGAATTTGAAATGAGTTTAATGGGAGAACTAAAATTTTTCTTGGGACTTCAAATTAAGCAAGATTCTGATTGTATATGGATCCATCAAGAAAAATATACAAAAGAAATGCTTAAGAAGTTCAACATGAGCGATTGCAAACCCATGTCAATTCCTATGCATCCCTCTGCATCTTTGAGCAAAGATGACAAAGAAGAACCAGTGAATCAAACTTTGTACAGAGGAATGATTGGCTCTTTGTTGTATCTAACAACAAGCAGACCTGACATAATGTTCAGTGTTTGTCTCTGTGCTAGATTTCAATCAGATCCAAGAATTACTCATTACAAAGTTGTTAAAAGAATTTTTAGATATCTGAAAGATACTACTAATCTTGGTCTATGCTATAAGAGGAGCAAAGATTGCAGGTTAATAGGATATTGTGATGCTGACTTTGCTGGAGATAGAATAGAAAGAAAGAACACCAGTGGAGGATGTCATTTCTTAGGAAATAACATGATTAACTGGTCAAGCAAAAGGCAAAGCACCATTGCTTTATCAACAGCAAAAGCAGAGTATATATCAGCAGCTAGTTGTTGTTCACAACTGCTATGGGTTAAGTATCAGCTTGAGGATTTTAATATTCCTATCTCTACTATACCTGTTCTTTGTGATAATACCAGTGCAATTAATTTATCCAAAAATCCCATTCAACATTCTAGGGCAAAGCATATAGAAATCAAACATCATTTTATTAGAGACTATGTTCAGAAAGTTGTTTTTGATATTCAGTTCATTGACACAGAGCATCAATGGGCAGATATATTCACAAAACCCCTGGCTGAAGATAGATTTAAGTTCATACGCAACAACTTAAATATACATGCATTCTCTAAAAATTAATTGTGTCTGATATTATTATGTTATCTGAAATTTTTAGTGCGTCTGAAATTTCAGTGTGTCTGAAACAGTGACATGTCTGAAATTTTAGGTTATCTGAAATTTATTTGTGTGTCTGAAATTTTCACCTATCTGAAGTAACTGGCTGACGTGGCTATCTGAGACGGTTGAATTCCTTTTTTTAAAGTTTTTGTCTCTTCCACTTCGCACGTTACCCGAAGTCTGCGCAGCCGGTACAGGGCATCATTGCATCATGGGTCTATAAATGCAGGAGTAAGTGTGTCGAGGAAGCCTTACACTCTCTTTCCTCAATACTCAGTTTGATCTTCTTCACTGCTCAAGCAACCTTTTTCTCTCAAAGTTTCCCTGTAACTCAACAATGGCACCCAAGAAGACTGCTGGTTCTGGTGGAAATGTGGTTAGATCAAAGGGAGTGAATCTTGATGAGATTCACAACATTGGCATGGATTTGGTTGAGGAATTTGATGCAGCTGGGTGGACTTCTTTCTTCGACCACATTAATTGTCAATGGCATGAACAAAGCGTGGTGGATTTCTGGTCCTCTGCTCGAGGAATACCTAATTCTAAGGGAGTGTATGAAAGCATCAAAGCCTCTGTTCTAGGGGTTTCAGTCTTTGTTGATCAAGGCATTCTCTCCACAATCACTGATGTTAAGGCTGAAGGTGCAACCTTCATTCCTGGGTGGGAGATGAAGAATGGTGGGCACAAGCTGTTTACAAAGATGTTGTATGGAACAGAAGAACCCGAAATCCTGGATTCCAAGTTCTTGCTAGAGAAGGTCAGAGTTCTTCATGCTATCTTAGGGTGTGCAATAATCCCTAAGAGTGGAAGCAAAACCATGTCTTAGAATTGGAAAGGTTCTGTCTGATTCACCTGCTTCAGAAGTAGAAAGTCAATCTCCCAAGTATTATCATGTTCCATATGCAGAAGAAAATTCGAGATTCTGCTGGAAATCTTCCCCACAACACTCTCATCATGAAGGTACTTATGCATTTTAAGGTACCTGTTGAAAGGTTATGTGACCATAAATCTCCGGTGTTCTTTGGTGAGTCAAACTTGAAAAGCATGGGAATAAAGCTCACTCCACAAACCTCCATCTCCTACTCTGAAGGAGAGTGCTCTTTTAGAGAAGGCCTCAAGAAGACGAACCACTCTTGAGATTCTTGAGAAAGAGCTTCAGGGGGATATCAGAAAAGATGAGTTCAAGCCTTCCAAGCCATCCCCTCATCTGAAAAGGAAGAAGCTCCTTGTCAGGAGTTCAGCGAAGGTGTCTCTAGAAGCTATGGACTTGCACACTCAGACATCTGGACCTGTTCAGAAGGCTTTGCAAAAGTCATTTGAAATTGTGGGTCAGGGTTCTGAAGGTGTAAGAACTCTTACTCCTAAGCCTACTTCTGAAACAGAAGGAAAGGCTCATGAGGAAGAGGTAGCTGGGATTGCTGATCCTGAAGCTTTGGTAGCAGCACCTCTGGCTGCATGTCCTTCTGATCCTGAGCTTATTCAGGTAGCAGCCCTTGCTATAGCTTTGGAGAATGAAGAAATGGAGAAGAAGGTTGAGCAAGAAAAGACTGATTATGCTCTTGCAGTAGCCTCTCAACTAGCTCTTACTGAAGATGAAAGGCTAGCTTCCATTGCTCAAGAGACCAAGAAGAGAAAAAGATCCAGTGCACAACAAAGAAGGAGAACAAAAACAAAGTTATTTCAGCCAGCTCCTGAACCCTCTGTTAGGATTACAAGGAGCATTGCAAGTCAACTGGAGGAAATGGATGAGGCTGACAAGTATCAAAACTTTGTCAAAGCAAACCTGTTTTTCAAGAGAAGAAAAGAAGAGAAGCAAGCTGAAAAGGAAAAGGAGAGGGAACCTGAGAAAGCTAAACCTCCTCAGAAAAGGCTCAGGGTAAGGTTTGACAATGTGACCCCATCACCACCTTCATCACCTGAGAAGAAAACAGTAGAGGAGAAAGAAGAAGAAGCACTTCCATCACCTCCCTCATCACCATTTTCTTCACCTTCATCATCTTCAGAATCCACTCAGTCTGAAGACCCCACAGATAAACATCAGCAAGGTGACAACTCTGAAGTATGGAAAGGAAGCATGTTGCCTGCGCATATAAGGCTAGGACCCAAAAGTAGGGACTTCTTCATAGAGCCTACATTTGATCCTTATGCTTTTCCTCTCACTCAACACCAATTTGATGCAGCTGCTGAAGTACCCCACAAAAAGTATGAGGAACCTTTCAGTGAGAGGGTCAGAGTCCCCAAGTTCCCCAACTTACTTGAAGAGCTGCAGTTTTTCAGAAATGAACCCTCCATCTCTCTTCACCATGGCCTTATCAAGCACACTGCTGATGAAGAAAGGGCAAATTATCAAGGCAGTTCAGATCAATTTTTCTCAGGCCAGATTGAAAAGATCAGAAAGGGTGCAGTTCCACCTGCTCATAAGTGGGCTCCACTTAACCCCTTCTCTGGTGACTCCCTTAGGTTGTCTAATGATGAATGGTGTTTTGTCAGGCAACTGTCTACTGAAGCTGAACTTTTTGAGAGGGACTACTTGAAGTCAGTAGGCATGAGAGGCTATAGGCCACCTAGAACAATCTCCATCAGGCCAACCACAGAGATTCTGGTGCAACCTGACAGGATTGTTCCTAGGTACCCCCTGGAAGAAGGCCCTGCTGACAAGTTCAAGGAACCTAAAGCTTATCCAGTTCCCCAGAAACCTTTAACTTCAACAGAATGGAAGGAGCTACCTGCTCGGATCAAAAGACAAGGTGGAGGTTTAGATCACAACTACAGGGATAGGGTATGGTTATCCCACTGGAAGATCAGAGAGGATGTTGGATCCTCTTCTGGATCTGCAGGACCAGATGATGACTCCATCATAGGCTATGGTGTCTCCACCAATGTGCAGTATCAGTATATCAGAGGCAGATTCCCCATGTCTGAACCCTTTAATGAGGACTGGAAGCTAATCTGCCCTATCAAAACTTTCTTCTTTCCTGTGAGTCATCCAGAAGATTATGGGTTGCATCCAGGATTCAATCAGCTCAGATTCGTTTGCAGGCACATTCAGATCATTCTATATGAAGTAGAACTGAATCTTGAGGAAGAGAACAGGAAGCTGAGGCATCCAGTGAAGAGCTTGGAGAAAAGAAATTCTACTCTTTTTGCTAAGCAAGATCAAATCCTTCAAGAGCAACATCACATCAAAACTAGGCAAGAAGAATTGAAAACTGCTGTCATTTCTCAGATTGACAATGCAAAGGAAGATTGCTCTCCTTTATGAAAGAGGCCTTGCGGAAGAAAGATGGATAGTCTATGATGTTTAGCCATGTTTAGTGTTAACTTCATTTGAGCGCTTAATTTCTTTTATGTGAACTTCATGTTTGGTGTTTATTTTTTTTTGTGAACTCTTTTTTGTGAACCTCATGAACTCTTCTCGATCCTATAACAAATAAGTAAAAGGAATAAACCTTGTCCGGTCGGAACACATTGAGAAATTCATGGCGAGAAGTCCTTATCCCCGTCGAATGCAACAAATGCATCTTAATACCTGGGAAAAAAGTAATAATTCCATTTCTACTATTTTTTAGTTGAAAACCAAGAAGGAAACTAAAGGGCAAAACAACTTTCTAAAATAGGTTAACCAAAGAAATCTTGAGGAAATGACTTAATACAATAGTTGATTTCTTAATGGAAAAGCCAATGCTCTATATTTGATACTGTTAAACATTACATTAATCTTCTACAATAACCAATGAAAAATGTATAATGCTAATTATAATTACCTTTTGATTCCGGTTATGGAAGCTATCAAACTCCCTACCCTTGATGTTCAGACGTTCCAAATTGCTAGTGACGTAAAGCTAGTTCACAAAGATATGAAACCACTCACCAAATCTAAATACCCCAACTTGTCTACACACCTGAGCCCTGCCCATCCGAAAGGCCATTCAGCATCATAGATTGCAATTAGATTATAGCACTGACTCCCTTTATTATGATAGAAGCACAGTTGGCACATTGTTCTAAAAATGATTTCAATATAAAAGAGGACAAATAATATCACCATTCCAATTCTTATCCTTAAGGTTTTATAATAGCTATAAAGCAACCTACTATGGAAAAAGACCGTAATAAAACTTAAAGAACATAAACTAAAATAATTTGTTAGTTAAATAAAATGACATAACGCCCTACACTTAAAAACAATATCAAACAAAAAGCCCCTTAAAATAAGTCCTTCACACTTAGGATAGCTACATAGTTCTTTGCAAAATACATCACACGGTAAACCCATACACTGCAGGTGTGTTTAGTAAAACTAGCTGATAAGCTCCTAGCTTATAAGCTCCGAGCTGATAAGCTGGCTTATTAAATTAGAAGTGTTTGGTAAAACTAACTGATAAGCTAGTTAGTAAATGTAAATTTGTAAGGTCCAAGAATCTCTTAATAATGTTTTAATAATGACAACCAATCAAGGTTTACTTGGAATAATTCTGAGCTTTAAGGACTAATGATTTTGTTTGAGTAAGTGTTCAGAAGATACAGGAAAACTTCTGCAGAAGATGTATCTCAGCAACAGAAGAAAGGAATGAATTCCACTTACTTAAGAAGATAAGTTTCAGATTTGACAAGAATGACAAATCTGTGAAAGAGAAACATGAAACATGTTGACAAAATCATGAGAAGATCCTTCACAGTCCAATGAATTCTTTAGAAGATCAGAATAGCCCCATCACAAGAAGAAATCATAATAAAATCCCTTTAGAAGGAAGATTCATTTTTTTAAAAGGAAAAGAAGCACATCTCAGGTTCCCAAGCATCAAGATATATTTAAATTATTCTCACTAAGGTTAAAAATAATAGTCAGAAGATATAAGCTATTTCGGGAGAAGAACCAGAAGTCATCAATTCTGCAGAAGAAACAGAACATATAAAACAATGTGATTTTTTCACTTTTTGAGGTTACAGCTACAGAAACTACCTAAAAATATTTTCCATTGAGCAAATTAAGGATTTTAAGAAGATCTGCAAGAAGAATGCAATTTCAGATATATTACAGAAGAAAAGATTTGCTGCAGAAGGTGCAATTAATGCAAAATTCAAATAAGTCTTCTTCTTCTCTTCTTCTTATAATTTTAGTTGGCCAGCTGAATCTAAAATAAGTGAAAATATTATACTGGAAGAGTTTATCATGCCTACAGAAGAAAAGCTTTGAGAAATGGCCCAAAAACAACCTGCAGAAGGAAGAGCTGGTCAAATTGACAGCTATAAAGCTGCACATGCTGCAGCTGAGATAGGGACATGACTTTGAAGCCAGCTAGATGTCCAACGGCTATTTTCACTCCAGCCCTCTATAAAAGGAGAGTTCCTCCACACTTTGAAGGCACCTCACTCCAGAAGAAACATAAAATTCTGCAGTTTCACTTCTCCTATCGTCTGGAAATTTTCTCTCTCCTTCATTTCTGTGATTTCTGGTCTGAAAAGCCTTGGAGAGAGTCTTGGCTCATCATTTTGCTTCTGTTGTGCAAAGATTGTATTGATTTGAGCCTTTTATGTTCTTATTCTTTTGTTGAGTCTCAAAAATATCATAAGGAAAATTATGATGTTTTAGATAGCTCACTTCTCAAGTTTTAATGCTTAACAAATTTGGGTTAAAATACTTATCATAGATACATAAATGTGTAATGACTTATCTATGATTTCAGCAAGCCATTCTGAACGTATAAAACCTGTCTAAAGTTTTGAAGCCGTCTGAAGTGTTCAAACCGTCTGAAGTGTTGAAGCCGTCTGAAGTCTCATTAGTGACGTTGCACTCTTTGCTGAAGTATGTGAAGACTTCTCTGAAGTTCTGCTGAGTCAAGCGTTCTCTGCTGCACGTACCGTTTCAAACATATTTATGGCAAGGAACACAGAGACCTTTCCTGGTATATTTAAATTTCATACACCACTGAGGAAATCCCTGCAACGCAACCTTTGCAGCAACAACAGTGGCAGCTTTATGGCAGCAGCAATCTGGTACTGTGTGTCAGAAATAATCAAAACTCTTAGAAGCATGTCTCACAACGAATTAAATAGAATTTAATGCTATCTCTAAACTGTGGTATTTCAACGGATTGAAGATTGGTTATAAATAGCCCTTCATGAAGACCATCAAGAGAGTGAACTGCATATACAAGAAAGTCTAAGAGATATCACGCTGCAAGTTTTTCTGTAAAAACACTCTGATTTCATATTCATTGTACATCATTTGTATATCCTGAGTATACCTCAGTTTTTATTGTACATCGTCTCTGTTTAAGCTTCAAACTTGTGTAGTTTAAAAGCTTAGACATATCTCTTTGTAAAAATTGTCTTTGAGCCTGGAGAGGCTTGTCTTTAAAAGAATACTTGGTTGAAGAGCCTGAAGATGCTTGACTGTAAAAGAATGCTTGTAATCTTGGTGAAGATTAAGAGAAAATCCAAGTGCTAGTTGGCATTTTGACTGGACGTAGCTCACAGTGGTAGTGAGTGAACCAGGATAAATTCCTTGGCTAAGTTTTCTATCCCTTATCTTTTGTCAATTTATTTATACTAACCAAAGGGTGTTGAAAACTATGCTGATAATTTTAAAAAAGCAAGAAACCTTTTTAAAGATATTTTCAGAAGCCTTCTTAAGAAACTTCAGACAGCCTCTTAAACCTGTCTGAAACTGTTGTAAACTTAACCGTTTGTGAAAAGCTTCCATAAATTATTAAGAAACACTATTCAACCCCCTTCTAGTGTTTCCTTGTGTTTCTACATCTTTCTCATTTTCATTGTAAAAGTCTCAAGAGAGGTGTGCAGGTGCATATCCTTCTTCTGAGCAACAAGGAAAAGAGTTTTCAGTGAGGTTCACTGAGATTTGGTGATCTCAGTTGGTTTACAGAATCTGTAGAAGGTACTTGCAGTATTCTGGGGACTGAATCTTCTGCAGAAGGTTCTGCCGTAAGTATTCAGTGAAAAATTTGAGTTTGTTAGGTTATTGTTAGCCTGAAGAGGTAGGTAAAGATTACTAGTGGTAAGGTTACCCAAGAAGTTTGTAATTTAATTATAAGAGTGAGAAAATCCTACAGGTGTAGGGACTGGACGTAGCCTCAGGTTGGAAGAGGTGAACTAGTATAAAATTTCTGTGTGCCATCTTCTTTACTTTCTCTTTACTATTATCACTGCCATAACATACTTATATATCTTCTACAAAATTAAAATTAACTAACTATTACCTTCTGTGAGCTTATTTCTTTATACTAAGCCAAGGCAAGTCCTTGAGCAGAAAAAGTATACAAAGAAATTGCAGAAATTTAATTCAATCACAATTCAACCCCCCCTTCTTGTGATTGAAGTCACAACTACAATTGGTAGCAGAGCTTGCCTCTAGGGTTGAACTTACTTAACAGTAAGAGAGGAAAAGATCAAGGGAAATGGCAAATCATGGAGCTGCAATGTTCATACCAGAAGGTTCATCTACAAATCGACCACCAGCATTTGATGGAAAGGATTACTACTATTGGAAGGATAGAATGAAATTGTTTCTAGAATCCCAAGACATTGATCTTTGGTATATTGTAGAGAAAGGAAATTTCATTCCAGTAGTAAGAAGAACAAGAATTCTTGCCCAGCCCAAAGAAGGAGAATCAGAAGTTCAAGTAGAAGCTCCTCAACCTAAAGCAAGAGAAGATTGGACCTCAGAAGATAAGCAAAAGTATCTTCTGAACTCCAAAGCCAAATTCTTCCATCTCTGTGCACTAATCAGGGGAGAATATGATAAAGTTGTTGGATGTTCAATAGCCAAAGAAATATGGAATACACTCCAAATAGCCCATGAGGGAACAAACCAAGTAAAAGAATAAAAAATTAACATATTGATTCATCAATATGAAATGTTCAGCATGGTTGAAAATGAATCTATTGATGAAATGTTCAGTAGATTCACTGTCATTATAAATGACTTAAAGTCTCTTGGAAAAAGCTACTCAAACCAAGAGCAAGTTAGAAAAATTCTTAGGAGTCTTCCAAGAATATTGAGACCTAAGGTAACAACAGTCTAAGAAGCTAAGGATCTTACTGTTTTAAAGCTAGATGAATTGCTTGGTTAACTAAAAGTTCATGAGCAAGAGCTAATGGATGAACTACCAAGGAAGGGAAAGTCTATTGCTCTAAAAGCTAGCACTTCCAGAAGGAGCAGTTTAAATCCAATAGAAGCAGATGACTCTGAAGAAGAAGAGACATCATTAGAGAAGGATGATGAACTTGCCTTCATTTCAAAAAGAATCCAAAGACTGATAAGAAGAAAAGGCAGAGGAAGGAAAAGCTTCAACATCAAGAAGGATGGACAAAAAGTTGAAAATTCCAAAGCACAAATAATTTTCTTTGAATGCAACAAGCCAGGAAACTTTAAATCAGAATGTCCACAGCTGAAAAGAGACTCAAAAACCTTCCAGAAGAAGAAAGCTATGATGGCAACTTGGGATGATTCAGACAGCTTCTCAGAATAAGAAGACTGGAGAAGATGTGGCAAACCTATGTCTCATGGTTGGAAGTGATGATGAAGAAAATGAGGTAATCACATATACTCCTACTGCATATAGAGAATTAGAAGATGCATTTGAAAATTTACTATCTGAATCTCACACACTTGCACAAAAATGTGCACTTCTTAAAGAACAACTCATTAAATCTAAAGAGGAAAATGAAAAATTGAAGGAAGATAATGATAGACTAACTAAAACCAATCAATGTCTTCAACAATCACACTTTAAATTGTTCTTGGTGTACCAAAATTGGACACATTGCTCCTAATTGTTACAAAATAAAATGGAGCTTTAAAAGAAAGGTATCTAACCCTTCAGGACCCAAAAAGATTTGGGTACCTAAATCATTACTTTATTCTGATGTAGGAAAAAAGAAAATCCCTTAAGAAGAAAGAGTTATGGTTCTTGGACAGTGGCTGCTCAAGACATATGATTGGAGACAAGAGAAAATTCATACTTCTCCACAGAATGGAAGGTGGAACAGTTACCTTTGGAGACAACAACAAAGCTCACATCAAAGGTATTGGAAAGATAGGTATGAAAAATTCTACTCAAATTAATAATGTGTATTATGTGAAAGGGTTAAAACATAATCTTCTTAGCATAAGTCAACTATGTGACAGTGGCTATGAAGTTATGTTTCAACCAACATTGTGTGAAATTAGAGAAGCATTTACAAAGAAGGTCCTATTTTCTGGTATTAGAAGCAAAAGCTTATACAACATATGCTTAGAAGAACTATCTGATCATACATGTTTTGCTTCTTTTGAAAATGACAAATGGACATGGCATAGGAAAGTAGGTCATCTAAACATGAAAAGCATTTCCAAACTGTCTAAGCTAGATCTAGTTAGAGGTTTACCAAAAATTAAATTTGAAAAGGATAGAATGTGTGATGCATGTGTAAAAGGAAAACGTACACAATCAAGTTTTCATCCTAAGAATGTAATTACTACTAAAAGAATATTGGAACTGCTGCATATAGATTTGTTTAGACCTACTAAAACACCAAGTCTAGGAGGAAAGAAATATGGACTTGTTATTGTAGATGACTACTCTAGATTCGCATGGGTTTTATTTCATACAACTAAGGATGAATCCTTTAATGCTTTCAAGATCTTCTCCAAGAAGATACAAAATGAAAGTAGCCAACTGATAGCTTCTGTAAAAAGTGATCATGGAGGGGAATTTGAAAATCACTCTTTTAAGAACTTCTTTGATGAAAATGGAATTTCACACAACTTTTCTTGTCCTAGAACTCCACAACAAAATGGAGTTGTAGAAAGGAAAAATAGAACCCTCCAAGAAATGGCTAGAACCATGTTAAGTGATAGTGGCATTCAAAAATACTTTTGGGCTGAAGCTGTATCAACTGCTTGCTATATACTTAACAGGGTTTCCATCAGAAGCATCCTAAATAAAACTCCATATGAAATATGGAAGGGAAGAAAACCCAACATTGGATATTTTCATGTATTTGGATGTGATTTTTTCATCTTGAACAATAAGGAAAATCTTGAAAAGTTTGATGCAAAATATGAAAAAGGAATTTTTCTTGGATATTCTACTACTTCAAAAGCATATAGAATCTATAATATCAAGAATCAAACCATAGAAGAAAGCATGCATGTAGTTTTCAATGATAATAATCCCTCTTGTCAATAAAAACATAGAAAAGAATCAGATGATGAAGGTGAGATACTGCATAAGCAATCTTCTGACAGAAAAGGCTCACCAGAAGATACAACAGAACAAGAAATTCCTGCAGAAGGTTCTGCAGAAGATACTGGTGTAGCTAAAGAGAGCCTTCCTAAGAGCTGGAAGCTAATAAAAAATCATCCTCATGAACAAATCATTGGAAGCACTGTAGAAGGAGTCAGAACCAGATCACAACGCAGAAATAATGAGAACTGTAACGCCCCCGAGCCGCTTGCAGGAGTGGTGAGGGTCCCCACAAACCAACACGAGTCTTTTGAGTATGCGTTGTCCTCACTTGCACACTTTCCGGGAAACTTCCCAGAAGGTCACCCATCCCAGAATTGCTCCAAGCCAAGCACGATTAACTATGAAGTTCTTATGTTATGGGCTTCCGAAAAGAAGATGCACCTTGATGGTATAGTTCTCCCCAACAATTTCTTTTAAGCTATTTTCAACTGTACAGTCCCATACCCGCACAGCCTCTAGATCCCTCTCATTCGGGTGTTGGCTCGGTTCATCCATGTGTCCCTTCTAGCTTAGAAGCCTGCCAGGAGTCGTTCCTTGTCCGTGCCTCTTTGCACCGGCGATCACTCCCTGCCCTCATCAGCCTCCGGCTCTCACATTCCCACCAGCTTCCGCCTGGTTCGTCCCCGAAGCACACCGTACTGGGAGAGGCTCGGCTCTGATACCATTTGTAACGCCCCCGAGCCGCTTGCAGGAGTGGTGAGGGTCCCCACAAACCAACACGAGTCTTTCCAGTATGCGTTGTCCTCACTTGCACACTTTTCCGGGAAACTTCCCAGAAGGTCACCCATCCCATAATTACTCCAAGCCAAGCACGCTTAACTATGGAGTTCTTATGTTATGGGCTTCCGAATAGAAGATGCACCTTGATGGTATAGTTCTCCCCAACAATTTCCTTTAAGCTATTTTCAACTGTACAGTCCCATACCCGCACAACCTCTAGATCCCTCTCATTCGGGTGTGGGCTCGGTTCATCCATGTGTCCCTTCTAGCTTAGAAGCCTGCCAGGAGCCGTTCCTTGTCCGTGCCTCTTTGCACCGGCGATCACTCCCCGCCCTCATCAGCCTCCGGCTCTCACAAGAACAGTTCAGCATTCTTGTCTCAAATTGAACCAAAGAATGTAAATGAAGCCCTAGAAGATGAATCTTGGGTAGAAGCAATGAAAGAAGAACTGGATCAATTTGAGAAGAACAAGGTGTGGACACTAGTACCTTCTCCAGAAGATCACCCCATTATTGGCACTAAATGGGTTTTCAGAAACAAAATGGATGAAGAAGGTAATGTAATCAGAAACAAAGCAAGATTAGTGGCTCAAGGGTATAACCAACAAGAAGAATCTGGAATTGTTATTTACCAAGAAAAATACACCAAGGATCTTCTTAGAAGATACAAAATGGAAGGATCAAAATTCATGGGAACTCCCATGCATCCTTCTACAGTTTTAGACTTAGATGAAAATGGAAAACCTGTGTTTGAAAAGGAGTATAGGGGAATGATAGGGTCCTTGTTGTATTTAACTGCTAGTAGACCAGATATTCTATTTTCTATAGGACTATGTGCTAGATTTCAATCTTCTCCAAAAGAATCTCATGTTGCTGCTGTGAAAAGAATATTCAGATATCTTGTTGGAACCACTGATCTTGGTCTTTGGTACAAGAAATGTACAAAATTTGACTTGACAGGATATTGTGATGCTGATTATGCTGGAAATAGAGTAGATAGAAAGAGCACAAGTGGTGGCTGCCAATTTCTTGGAGAAGCATTGGTATCTTGGTCCTATAAGAAGCAACCTACCATAGCTTTATCTACTGCAGAAGCAGAATATGTATCTGCTGCAAGCTGCTGTTCTCAAATGTTATGGATAAAGCATCAAATGGAAGACTATTGCTTAAGGTACACAAAAATCCCTATATTTTGTGATAATACAAGTGCCATAAACTTGTCCAAGAATCCTATACAACACTCTAGGTCTAAACATATTGATATAAAGTATCATTTTATTAGGGATCATGTTCAAAAAAATGAAATTGAACTTAAATTGATAGAAACTAAGCTTCAAGTTGCTGACATTTTCACCAAACCACTTGTAGAAGATAGGTTTGTGTTTATTAGAGAGAAATTAAACATGTGCAGATTATTAAATTAAATGCTCTTGAATGCAATGATTGATTGTGTTATCCTTGTTTGAATTTATAATTCGGTTATGTACACATAATGTATTTATACCTTCTGCAAAAGGTATAGCCTTAGGATAAAGTTGTTCCTTCTGCAACAATGTGCAGAACATCTTCCTTCTACTACAAGAAGAAGAATGTTCTTCTCCAAGGTTTGAACCTTATCTGACCTACCATCATAGCCTTTCTAAATAGCCCTGAAAATCTGTACTAGGAAAGGTCACTGTCAATCTCTCATAATTCTCTCTCTCCTAGGTCAACCTTGAAAAGGACATGGCACAGGTTGTAGGGTGCTTGGCTTGCTAAGTTCAAGTTAATCTGAAGAAACCTTTTGCCTCTCTTTTTTAAAAAATGAAGTTAGTTGCACTAATGAGGTAATTGAAAGCAATGTTACCGTTTGCAACAACCAAGCTTCAAAAAACGTGTTATTCTCTCTCCCTTTCCCTCCCACGATCAAGCCTTTTATTTCTATCAAACGGCTAGTTAAAGGCACTATATTTCAGCTAAGGAATTCATCATTTCTAAACCCTCTCTGAACTTCAAAAACAAACTACACTCTCTTTCTCCCATACTCTGCTTTCTGCTCAAGAGTCAAAATGAGGATGAAAGCAATTGCCTGCAAAAATGCCTCCACTTCCTCTCCTCTCTCAGATAATGGAAGCCAAGAGGAATACAAAAATACTGGAATGGAAATAGTTCCATATTCTAAACCCCTACTAGTTCAACCTGTATCAACTGAACCTCCCATGGAAGAATCAACTCCAGCAGAACCATTAGTTGAAGAAACTGTTTTAGCACCGGCTGAACCAACACCAGCTGAACCTTCTCCAGCCTCTACTAAACCCCAGTCTGTCTCAGCACCTTCTTTCTCAAATGCTCCTCCTACTGATACCCCTGTTTTTAGAGTTAGAAGATCTGATAGGCTTAAAACCTCCTTCCATACAATTGGAAATGATCCAAACAATCCCATTGGGATTGATTCTCCACCTCAACCTGCCTCTCCCATTGCTAGTCAAAATTTCACTTCTCAGGTTAGTCCAGAAGGTGTAGAAAATGCTTCAGAAGAAGATAGCAAGGAGGAAAGTGATCCTTCTAAGGGCACAGAAGATGGCAACCTTGACTTGTTTCAAGATTCAGAGATGCTTAGGGTATTCTCTGAAAAATGGGAATGGAAAAGTGTAATTCCTGGGAGGATATTCTTGCTAAGAGAAATCAGAAAGGCAGGATGGGAAGTTGGACATTTCCTCCAGAAGCAAGGTTGGGGGGATTTCCTTCTTATCAGGGAGCCTATCTATCCAAGATTGATAAAAGCATTCCATGCTGCTGCAAGCAACTATAGAAGTGATGGAAATTCATTGGTTGCTGATATTAAGGGATCAACCAATTTCCTCACACCAAGCATCATTGAAGAAGTTCTAAATCTTACTGCATGTGAAAACCACTTATATGAAGACAATTGGTATGCTTCTGCAAGCATAACCAAAGAAGAAGTAACAAGAAAAGTCCTCAGCCAACCTGGCCTACCCCTTGTTTCAAGTAAACTCATTCCCATATGCAGGTTATTCCACAAAATGTTTTGTTATTCCATTCTTCCTAGAGCTGGCACTCTAGAGAAGGTTACAGACCAAGACCTGCTGGTTTTGTACCATCTGCTGAGTGGAAAACCTCTTTCTCTGTCCTATTTGCTTCTTAGAAGCATGATTTATTCAGCCAATCCACAGAGAGCCTATGCCAGCCTACCATATGGCATGCTTCTGACCAAAATTTTTAGATTGTATAATGTGCCTCTTGAGAATGAGGAAAGTGAAGATAGTTGTACCTTCTTTGATAGAAGCAACATCAAGAAGATGAAACTTGTGCACCCCACACCTTCTGAATTATTCTCCAGTAGCAGTGAAGCAGAAGAAGCTTCGGAAGAAGCAAAGGTTCCAAGGACTAAGAAGAAGAAAGAGGAACTAAAGACCTTCTCCAGAAAAAGGAAGGGTTTGACAGCACCTTCTGGAGAAGGAGAGCCAATCATAGTTCAGAAAACCTCTTCTTCTGGAGTTGAGAGAGATGTTCCAGAATGTCTCACTCCTCCATGCTCATTTGAAGAACCATCACCTTTTGAAGAAGAAGAAGTTGTTTCTCCATTGCAAACTGTTTCTAGAGAAGTTGAATCTGCAGAAGAAGATAGGGAAACATCACTTGCTTCTTCAGAAGGGTTAGCAGTGAACACCTTGGCCATGCTTGCCATAACTCAGCCTATCTCTCTAATTATTCAACATCAGTCTCCCAATGCTACTGTAGCTGCTCAAGAAGAAGGGATTGCTAAAGAAACTTTGCAGAAGGAAGAAAACCAATCAGCTCCTTCTGCAGGCACTTTTGGGACTGATTTTGTAAATCAATTTCTTGCATCCCCAATTCTTGATTCCTCTATTCTTGAAGCTCAATCTCTCAAAGATAATATTCCTGCTGTGTCTACCCATCTCTCATCCATGGAAACATTTCTCCAGCAACTAAGTGCTGAAAGAGAAGAAATTCCTTCTGAACCTCTGCAGAAGGATGAAGCTGTTGCTCCCACTAACAAATCTGAGCCTTCCACTTCTCAATTCATTGAAAGACAAGTGAGGAAGATTAAGGCAGATATAAAAAATTATTCTCCAATGTCAATATCCTGCAAAATTCAGTAAATAAGATGATAGAGAGGTTTACACAGCACCAATTTTGGTTCAATACCTTTGTTCTGCCTCTCATAGCTCCTCAAGCACCACAGATGCCTTTCAATCAATACCAGCCTCCTCAGAATATCCTCCAAACAACTACCTCATCATCTTCTGATCATTCTTCACCCTCCAAGTAGAAGAAGATGATGGTTCTGCTTCTCCTAGGCCATATTAGTTTCTTTTTGATAGATGACAAAGGGGGAGAAGCAGTAGGAGTAGTAGGTTGTTTGACATTGTTATGTCTTAGGAATCTATTAGGAGAAATCAATTTTAGTTTGGCTTACTTTTTGTATGACATTGATTATGACTCATGTTTCTGGAATGACTATTGAATGATCCTTGTCTTGCTTAATGTGATTAATGGAATTGTCTTTTGATGCTCAATTAAATTGTGCTTTTTCTTGCTGCTATGAGTGTTTCATGATTAATTAAAAGATGTATTACAGTAAGATATAACAGGAAAATTATGCACCACAATTTTGTTAATACATTCTTCAATCAAAATGTGCATTTTTGAAACTAACATTCTCAGCCATACAATCAACAGTAAATTGAATATCATGAAAGAAAGGATAAATCAAACATATCCCTCAAAGATACCTACATACATTCAGGGGGAGTATTTTTTTCAGAATTATAACAATGTAAAACTTGATAGGTTGTCATCATCAAAAAGGGGGAGATTGTAAGGTCCAAGAATCTCTTAATAATGTTTTAATAATGACAACCAATCAAGGTTTACTTGGAATAATTCTGAGCTTTAAGGACTAATTATTTTGTTTGAGTAAGTGTTCAGAAGATACAGGAAAGCTTCTGCAGAATATGCATCTCAGCAGCAGAAGAAAGGAATGAATTCCACTTACTTAAGAAGATAAGTTTCAAATTTTGACAAGAATGACAAATCTGTGAAAGAGAAACATGAAACATGTTGACAAAATCATGAGAAGATGCTTCACAGTCCAATGAATTCTCCAGAAGATGAGAATAGCCCCTCACAAGAAGAAATCATAACAAAATCCCTTTAGAAGGAAGATTCATTTTTTTAAAAGGCAAAGAAGCATATCTCAGGTTCCCAAGCATCAAGATATATTTAAATTATCCTCACTAAGGTTAAAAATGATAGTTAGAAGATAGAAGCTATTTCTGGAGAAGAACCTGAAGTCATCAATTCTGTAGAAGAAACAGAACATATAAAACAAAGTGATTTTTTCACTTTCTGAGGATACAGCTGCAGAAACTACCTAAAAATATTCTCCATTGAGCAAATTAAGGATTTTAAGAAGATCTGCAAGAAGAATGCAATTCCAGATATATTGCAGAAGAAAAGATTTGCTGCAGAAGGTGCAATTAATGCAGAATTCAAATAAGTTTTCTTCTTCTCTTCTTCTTATAATTTCAGTAGGCCAGCTGAATTTAAAATAAGTGAAAATATTATACTGGAAGAGTTTATCATGCCTACAGAAGAAAAGCATTGAGAAATAGCCCAAAAACAACCTGCAGAAGATACTCTGCAGAAGGAAGAGTTGTTCAAATTGACACCTGTAAAGTTGCACATGCTGCAGCTGAGATAGGGACATGACTTTGAAGCCAGCTAGATGTCCAACGACTATTTTCACTCCGGCCCTCTATAAAAGGAGAGTTCCTCCACACTTTGAAGGCACATCACTCCAGAAGAAACATAAAATTATGCAGTTTCACTTCTCCCATCTTCTGGAAATTTTCTCTCTCCTTCATTTCTGTGATTTCTGGTCTGAAAAGCTTTGGAAAGAGTCTTTGCTCATCATTTTGCTTCTGATGTGCAAAGATTGTATTGATTTGAGCCTTGTATGTTCTTATTCTTTCTCATTTTCATTGTAAAAGTCTCAAGAGAGGTGTGTAGGTGCATATCCTTCTTCTGAGCAGCAAGGGAAAGAGTTTTCAGTGAGGTTCATTGAGATTTGGTGATCTCAGTTGGTTTACAGAATCTGCAGAAGGTACTTGCAGTATTCTAGGGACTGAATCTTCTGCAAAAGGTTCTGCAATAAGTATTCAGTGGAAAATTTGAGTTTGTTAGGTTATTGTTACCCTGAAGAGGCAGGTAAACAATACTAGTGGTAAGGTTACCCAAGAAGATTGTAATTTAATTATAAGAGTGAGAAAATCCTACAGGTGTAGGGACTGGACGTAGCCTCAGGTTGGAAGAGGTGAACCAGTATAAAATTTCTGTGTGCCATCTTCTTTACTCTCTCTTTACTATTATCACTGCCATAACATACTTATATATCTTCTGCAAAATTAAAATTAACTAACTATTACCTTCTGTGAGTTTATTTCTTTATACTAAGCCAAGGCAAGTCCTTGAGCAGAAAAAGTATACAAAGAAATTGCAGAAATATAATTCAATCACAATTCAACCCCACTTCTTGTGATTGAAGTCACAACTTCAAAAATGACATAAAAAGGCATAACTACGTAAATTTTATTATATAAATTCTATTTGTATTTTCTAGAAAAAATATATATTATTATATAATTATAATTTTATATTTTTAAAAAAATAATTAAATTCTTATTGAACCTTTTAGTGATAAAATATTTAATTAAAAATTAAAATAAATAATGAAATTGATAAAATAAATAGTATGATATAAAAACAATTTCATAAAATAGTGAAAAGAAAAGAATAATTTAATTAATTAGTAATTTTTTAAATTACTTATTATATAAGGAATAATAGGTAAAAAGAAATTGAAATGTTTTTGTCACTAAAATTGAAAATAGATAATAATAGGTAAAAAGAAATTAAGAATAATAAGGGAAATGTATTAAAATATAAGGGATAGTGATGGAAGAAAATTAAATAAGCTACAAGCTAGAAGCTAGGTGAAGTAGCTTGTAAGCTAGTTGTTGGTATTCGAATTTCAAGTACTTCAAAATTCACAAGATTTTTAAGTCTTCTACAAGGTCAGAATGATTAATCTTGATTTAGTTGTTGTTAGAAGATTTTAAAAGAAAAAGCGAAGGCTTGAGGAAGTTAATATTCTCGAGTTCAAGGTAAAGGATACAAGGGATAATGATGGAAGAAAATTAAATAAGCTACAAGCTAGAAGCTAGGTGAAGTAGCTTGTAGCTTATAAGCTAGAAGCTCCTAAAATATGCTAATTTGAGGTATCTTACCAAACACTTTTCTGTTGGTCAAACTAGCTTATAAGCTAGTTGTTGGTATTCGAATTTCAAGTACTTCAAAATTCACAAGATTTTTAAGTCTTCTACAAGGTCAGAATGATTAATCTTGATTTAGTTGTTGTTAGAAGAGTTTAAAAGAAAAGCGAAGGCTTGAGGAAGTTAATATTCTCGAGTTCAAGGTAAAGGATTCAAGTTCGAAATTCAAATTTATTGATGAACTCGAAAGGTTAAAAGTCCTTGGTTAAAATAACTTGATATAAGAAAGAACTTCTATAAACTCGAAAGAGGAGTATAGTGAAAATTCGAAGTTAAAGGACTTCTAATATCCAAAAAGAAAAGGATAGTTCTTTTATTTATTCAAAAGTAAGATTCTAATTACATATAGTTCGAATACATTGAAAGTACATAATTAGAAAAGAAACTATCCTATGTGTTTTAAACATTAGAAAAGAAACTATCCTAGATTGCAGGATGTACTTGACTCCTGACTTCCAGACCTCTTCTTCCTCCTTCTCCTCCATAAACTTTGATTGAGCCACCAGGGTAAAGGCATCATGTTAACTTGACTAAATGACCCTGGTGCATAGGGTGGAAATGAAGTCTGCGTGGGGGAAGGAGTAAACAGATTCATTCATTATGTAAATGAATCCGTAATTGGCTACTACGTTCAACCTAAAAGAAAACCTTCAGAAAGAGAGGTTGGAAAAGCCTAAAGCTTTGGCTACTTCGTCAACCTTATCCAAAATGAAATCATTTAAGATTGGGTTGAACGCAGTAGCCAAAGGCATAAACTTCTCGATATTTTGAAGGAATTAGAAGAGAAAAAGAGGAAGAATGAGAAAGGATGAAAGAAACGTCCAAATGAAGCTCCTATTTATAGGAGTAAAGGAATGAAGGTTAATAAATGAGCCTCTTAATTCGTCCAATTAGAAGAACCTTCATAATGAGGTTGAGTGGCGGGTGGACGTTGGACGGTGGTCTACGTGACCTTTGGTTCAGCCAAACAGAAATTGACATGTGGCACACATTGAAGTACAATCAAGCTTCGAAACCAAAAATCATTCCGTGAGTCAAATGCCAACAGAAAAAGCTAAGTGTTGAAGAAGTTAGAAGAGGTATTCGATTACAACAAGTAAGAAGATCGAAAAATAGAGAGTTTGAGAAATTGAAGGGAATTTTCGATTCTACAAGTGAGATAAATCGAAAACAAGATGAATAAAGACTTAGAAGATATTTGAACAAAGAAGGAAATTGTTCGAGCAAACAGAAAGTGAAGAAAAGCAGGTAGTGGCAGTTGTTAAAGTCTATTGATGAAGACAGATGTCAACACATAGGAAAGGAAGTAGTTTCTAGTTAGCAGAAGACGTGGCATCCATGCAGGCTGCCAACACATTATAGATTGATAATGTGTCACATGTATATTAGTTAGTCGTTAGGATGATAAACTATAAATAGGTGAACTTTTTCTGTAATAGGGGTTGGAAATTCATTTGTACAAACACTCTGAAACACCTATACGTCCATCCTATCAGTGACTAAATTGGTTACAAGGAGTGCTAGTATGTGAATTCCTTCCGCTTTCATTCAATGCAATTGTTTTACTTGTTCTTTATCTCTTTCTTGTTCTTATTTTGATCTTTATTTCTCATTTCTCGTATTTTTCTTGTTTCTTTTTCTTTTTTCTTCAAAATTTTTCCTTTACTTTACTTTTTTCTGATTCATGTTGTTACCATTTTCATTTGCTTAATATCATATCTTGAAACTAATTCTGATACTTCAAGTTTTTACAATTTGAACACTGTAAACCTACTTTTAAAAAAAGTCCCGTAAGAGGACCAAATTCTAGTCCCCAGATTGTTCTTAGAATCAAAGTGTATAAAAGTGATACTTTCGAGATTAACTTTTATCACCACAAACAAATTGGCACGCCCAATGGGACAACATTGCCAAAAGTAGTGTGTTATCATTTTCTAAATATTGATCTCGCATGCGTTTGAGAAGTGGTAGAACAATATCTATTCAAATGGCTAATAATGCAAGGCAAGTAGGAAGTGGAAACAGTAATAGGGATACGAATACATGTTCTGGGAGTCTACGACCCTAGGAAAGTGAGTCAATGAACAATAATGATAATAATGGGGGTAATGGAAATAGTAGTGTCAATAAAGATCAGGTTGTCTCTACAACTTTGCCAGAAGACCCAATAGTAAGTCAAGTTATGCCTACTATCCTTGTGTCTGATACTGTTTCTATGTCTCAGAATGGCAATCCAATGTATGGATTACCTTATGGTTTCATCCCAAGTATTGGGATGGCCCAACCAACAATGTCAACAATTGGTCCAACAACGGTTCGTCTTGCAAACCGTGGACCAATTTTTAATCCTTTTGTAGGAATTTCATCTTCATCCATTACCAATTTTACTTTGTAATCATTGAGACAACAAATGGATGAGAGCAACCATGAAATGGTGAGCATGTTGATACAACAAATGGCCACAATATTTAATCCGTTAGTACAGACAACTAACACTAATTATAATGTGTTGGCTAGGCAAATGGAAAGGATTGCAGATGTGTTTAGAGCTCCTGCAGATCCTATTATAAGACAAGTGGCTAATATTGATCCTCCAATAAATCAAGGGAATCAAAACAATCAAGTGCCAAATCTTATGGTACCAGTCGAAAATAGGGAAGAAAACGATCCTAGAGTTGTTTTGAATAGAAATCAAAATGCTGATGAAATCCTAGAAAGGATAAGGGCAAATAACTTAAGGGGGCAACAGAATTCACTAGGGGATAGAAAGTCCCTAAATTCACTAAGTTTGCTGGTGAAGTAGGAGAGTCTACCGTCGAACACATTGCTCGATACCAAATCGAAGCAGGTGATTTGGCTAATAATGAGGAATTAAAAATGAAGTATTTTCCTAGTTCATTAACCAAAAATGCTTTCACTTGGTTTACAACCCTTTCCCCTAATTGCAGATAGTCTGGATGATATCTGCGCAGTAGTTTCTATTTTTCCTGCTGAGTACGCAGAAGAGCTTGAGAAGGGCTTGGAAGATGAAGATTATGAAGAAGATAACATAGGTGATGAACCTATATGTTATTCATATATTGGCAAACAAATTTGCCAGAATGATTATGCTGTATTCGAAAGACCTACGAAAGAAATGTAGTTGCACATGAAACCATTGTTTATCAGAGCCTTGATCAATGATGTAAGCATAGGCAAAGTACTTTTTGATTCAGGAGAAGCAATGAATTTGATGCCTAAATTTATGATGAGAAAGTTAATGAAGTCTAAAGCAGACTTGATGCCACATCAGATGGTAATTACTGATTTTAGTGGAAAAACATCTAAGTATGAGGGGGTTTTGTGTCTAGAATTAACCGTAGGTACCATCATGAGACCTACGATGTTTGTTGTGGTTGATTCAAAGGCAAACTATAATTTGCTGCTTGGTAGAGAATGGATTCATGGAGTAGGTATTTTTCCATCTTCGATGCATCAAAAGCTTTGCCTATGGACTAAACAAAAACTGCCTATTTATGTCGATGGGGATAAAAATTATTTCAATGTTGAAGAAGATGTTGTGGATGTAAGAAGTATGGAAAAGAAAGTGATGAAGGTAAGGCCTTGTGAAGTAATTGACAAATACATGTTGATTCCAACCAAAGTGCCTTACTCTTTGAGATTGAATCCAGATTGTGGATTTATGCTACAGTGTGATGTTGGCCCACATGAGGCCACAAAAATTTCATAATGGTCAGACCTAGAGTAAGTTCGAGCTTTTGGGCTCGAATTTCGGCCTATATGGTCGAAAAGAAGGTAGAAGCGGCTATCGAGGCCGAATTTAAACAAATAAAATATAATGATGAAATAACGGCCACTCAGGCCGAATGGCAAGAAGGAAGAGTAATTATTGAGGAAGTAGTGGAAGAAGAAACATCATCAGAACAAGAAAGTAGAGGTTGTGAAGAGATTTCGAAAGGTATGGAAATTCTGAAAAGGAGTACCTTGGAAACATGATCAAGAAGGTTGAAACTTATGTTCAAGAAATGCAAGGGGTAGAATTTGATAGATTAGACTGTATTTATGACGATTCCCCTTTGTGTTTCGAAGGGACCTTATCTCAAGGTATTAAGAAAATGGAAGCTCAAGATCCTTTGGAAGAAGTGAATTTCGGAACTGATGATGAGAAAAGACCTACTTTTGTAAGTCAGAATCTCGAAGGAGAATTTAAGAAGAAAATGATTGACTTGTTGAAAGAGTACAAGGATTGCTTTGCGTGGGACTACCATGAGATGCCTGGTTTGAGTCGAGAACTGGTTGAGCATAAACTTCCAACTTATCCAGATAAACGACCAGTAAAACAAGCTCCTAGAAGATTTGCTCCAAAAATAGTTTCAAAGATTAAAGAAAAAATCGAGCGACTTCTAAAAGCTAAGTTTATTCGAACTGCCAGGTAATTTTTTGGGTTTCCTTGTGCATAACAAAGGCGTTGAGATTGATAAAAATAAGACTAAAGGTTTATTTCTAATTTGTCAGGAAAGACGAAAGTGTTTTCCCCTTTACTTAAACTTGAGAAAGAAGAAAACTTCAAGTGGGAAAATGAGCATCAACAAATCTTTGAGGAAATTAAGAGATATCTGAGAATGCCTCCGATTATGACTCCTCCATTTCCAGGAAAACCATTGAAGTTATATATTTCTGGTTCAAAAGCCACAATTGGAAGTATGTTGGCTCAAGACGATGAAAATGGTGTAGAAAGGGTTGTTTATTACTTAAGTAGAATCCTCAACGATGCAGAAACTAGGTATTATGCAATAGAGAAATTATGTTTGTGTTTGTATTTTTTTCTTGTACTAAACTCAAGTACTATGTCAAACATGATGTATTTGTAATTTCTCATTTCGATGTAATAAAACATATGTTATTAAAGCCTATATTGCACAGTAGAGTTGGAAAATGGGCATTAGCATTAACTGAGTTTTCACTAAAATTCGTCCCATTGAAAGCAATGAAAGGGCAAGTTGTTGCTAACTTCTTGGTTGATCATCCCCCAATTCCAATCGAAGAATCAATATATGTGGGTCTAGAACCTTGGAAGTTATATTTTGATGGATCAAAACATAAAAATGGGTCAGGTATTGGAATCTTAATTATTTCACCTAAGGGATTTCCTACTCGAATGATGTTCGAAATAAAACATCATTGTTCTAATAATGCAGTGGAATATGAAGCTTTCATTGCTGGCCTCGAAGTATTAATTTTTATGAACTCGAGGAATGTGCATATTAGAGGGGATTCCCAATTAGTTGTAAAATAGATAACTAAGGAGTATAAATGTTTAGATCCAAAATTGGCTAAGTATTTGGTTCAAACCAATAAGTTTTTGGAAATGTTTGATGAAGTTAAGATTGAACACATTCCAAGAGGTCAGAATTTTGAAGCTAATGAATTGACTCGGATAGCTTCAGGGTATAGAATTTCAATTGGAACATTAAGAAAAATCAGTGATATTCAAGAAAGACTTCCAATGAAAAAATTCAATATCCATAATATAAATCTCCTAGATCAAGATGATTGGAGAAGAGAAATTGTGAACCTTATACAAAATCCTTCCCTTCCTAATAATAAACAGTTGAAGTATAAGATTCTTAACTATTGTATTTTAGGTGAAGAGCTTTATAAAAAAGCTATTGATGGGAATCTACTTTGATGTCTTGGGGAAACTGAGGCGTACTTAGCTTTAGTCGAAGTACATGAAGGGGCTTGTGGAGCCCATCAAGCAGGAAGAAAAATGGAATGGATTTTAAGGAGGAAATTATTTTATTAGCCTTCAATGGCCAAAGATTGCCATAATTTTGGTAAGTCTTGTGAGGAATGTCAAAAACACGAAAACGGGCAACAAGTTCCGGCAAGTGAATTACATTCGATAATAAAACCTTGACCTTTTCGAGGAGGGGCATTGGATTTAATTGGAATGATACATCCAGCTTCTTCTAGAAACCATAAATTCATTTTGGTTGGAGTTGATTATTTTACCAAGTGGGTAGAAGCAACTCTTTTAAAAGAAGTTTCTCAAGAAGATATCATTCGTTTTATCGAAGAGAACATTATATTTCGATTCGGCCTACCTAAAACTATTACTACAGATCAAGGAACTATTTTCACTGGTCGAAAAATGATTAGGTTTGTTGAATTAAAAGGAATATAGTTATTGTCTTCTGCACCTTATTATGCATAAGCGAATGGTCAAGTTGAAGCAGTCAATAAAACTATTATTGCTTTAATTAAAAGATATATTGGACAACGTCCAAGGAATTGGCATGAAACACTTAATCAAGTTCTATGGGCTTATCGAAATTCCCCAAGAGAGGCTACTCGAACAACTCCCTATAAATTGGTATATGGTATGATGCTATATTACCAGTAGAAGTTAATTTGCAATCAATAAGGGTTTAAAGACAGTTTGAGTTACCTTCTCAGGATTATTGGAATTTAATGTTTGATGAGTTAAATGAACTTGACGAAGAAAGATTAGCTGCTCTCGAAAATATTATTAGATAAAAGGAGCAAATTACCTGTTATTACAATCGAAGGGTCAAGAGAAAAAGGTTTTCAGATAGGTGATTATGTTTGGAAGTTGATTTTACCAATTGACAAAAAGTCTAAGAGATTTGGAAAATGGTCACCTAATTGGGAGGGACCCTTTGAGATTGAAAATGTTTATTCGAATAATGCATATTCAATTTGAGAATTGGTTGGTGATTTGCGTATAATGTCAATTAAAGGGAAATACTTGAAAGAGTATAAACCAATTTTGCAAGAAATAAAAATTATGCATAAAAAGTGAAGTGTTTTTAAG